>CM062817.1:1280992366-1281366346 GCA_031772625.1 Pinus tabuliformis | reverse complement strand
TTTAGAGGATTGATATCAGTGGAAAGCAAGACAGGCCTCCATTCATGTACACTTTTCCATTCTTTTGTTGTACCAGAGAGGCCGCACCATAATAGCATTATGAATCTATACCATATGAGGTTCTTGCTCCAAATAATGAAGAACAAATTAATGAATTGATAGAACTTGACCGAATCAGACTTGGTCATATTGATCCAGTTGTCCCAGACACTCATGCACATGATTATGATGATAGAGCTAACAGTGACTAATTGAAAGGATCACTCAGATAAAATCCTTCATATCCTGTTTTATTTGTACATATATTGTTTTCTGGTTTCCGTGGGGTTTAGTCCGAATAAAATCTCCACTATGTAATTACTTTTGTAAAAGAGTTGATGTCCTAGATTCCGGCCATCTTTTCAATTTTAGATATGTCATGATTTGGTCCCCATATGGGTTTGCCTCCAAGGGACGAGATAACAAGTGGTTGTCCCCACTTGCCTAAATCTTTAGAATTGTTCATTACTTTTGTACCAGGTCCTTTCATGATAGACATCTTGCATGATGATCTAGCTGAAAGTTTGATTCTTTTGGTCTCAAGTTCCCAGTAGAGGTTTTCACCGGATGACCTGCTAGGATATTATAAATAATAGCATTATAAGTTCATTTAGGCAGAGAGTTTTGGAGAGTTTTTAGAGAGTCTGAGAAGTTTGAGTCTAAGTGAAGTCTCCCTGCTCTACATCTGCGAGAAGTTTTCTCGATCTTCTTGCACCACGGAGTGCTATTCTCATATATATATATATATATTATATTTATATATATATATATATATATATATATATATATATATATATATATATCGCATCTTCTAGAGTGTTTACATCAAACTATCAAAAAATAGAGTGTTCTGAGACGCTTGGCTTTCAAAGCTTACAAAATGTGTAAAAGTCTAGGTAAACTATCAAACTGCACGATGCTCATGATAGCACAAGACCACTCTAATCACTTGGCCTAGTAGCCGACATAGCCTCATGGACACTCCCACAGTATGTCTCTACCAATGCTGTGGAACATTGTCGATAGTGACTAAATCTGGAAACCCTCGAGTGATTGCCTCCAGATTGTGCTACATCTCTATTAAGGGGTCAGCCCCTTCCTTGTTGTCTGCACCCACTATCAGATGGGAAGCTTTCCATGCTATTCGCGACATACCTAGTGGTATCTCTAGTCCCACATTTAAACATTTATTATAAGTTGAGTCTGAGTTCACACTTTTATAAAAATCATAAAACTTGAAAAATTTCAAAAAGAAGTTTACCTGAGTCGGTGCACTATTCCCTAGTTGCAAAGGTAGATCTAGATCCCCTCTCCAAACTATGCTGACATAAGCATAGTCATCTACCATAAGTAGCTAGCGTTCAAGCCAATTGAAGAATTGTGTTGGATAATGCATATGTTGACCTGTGCCTCCTTGAGGCATGAGCTAGCTCCATCTCAAGAGCCTTGGATCTTGCGGGGTAGGATGTAGCACTTTTGCCCACTAATACTAGAAGAGCAGTACTCGCTCTAAGAAGAAGGCCACTAGTATAGAACCAAAGCTGAATTTCATTAGGTGCCCATGCTTACCCTTGGTCATTTGGCGCTTCATATTCACCAAAAGGCATCCACACCAGTTGAGGATGGTGGGGGTCAAACATTTCACAGCGTACTGAAACTGAGACTTGGAAGCCTCATGCAAAGCTTCCATGCTAGATACACACACCATGGTGAACAAAATTGCTCTCAAAACGAGGTTGTTGGTGATTGTTGCAATCTTTATCTTACCTATGTTGGTTATCTTGGCACCAAGACAATATCTATGGACTAGACTCCTTATACTCTCACCTCCTTGGTGAGATCCAAAGAGTTGACCTTCTTCTCCTCGGTGTGATAATCCCATGATGAAATAGATGTCCATCTCCTTGAGTTTCAGTTCTTGCAATTTGATGATGAAGATCTCTCGATCTACATCCCAAAGGCTGATCAGATAGGGTAGCAACTCCATCTAAGCCCTCAACGTTGTGGTCTGGAAGAATTTTAGTAGGCCACAAGCCCTTAGAGCATTTATGCATGTTGGATCCTAAGATGCTTGGAAATCCTCGGCCTCATGACCTCTTTATTTCCACTCTAAGACCATATTCTCCTACAAAACAACATCTAAACACTTATTAATGATTTTTACATGGATAAAAATCAACATTTTTTTCTTTAAAGAGTTTTTAACTTCAAAAAATCACTCTCGACACCATCGCACCTGTTTTTCAAAATAGTGCGATGGCATCATGCAAGCCTTTGGGCTCGAGCGTGACCATCGCAGGTCTGATGACCATACCTACGATGGTTGCCAATGACCTAAAATTTTAAAGTCCTCCTTCCTGGCATAAACTTCACCGTTAAAATTGCATAAAAGGTAATGAAATGCAAGAGCAAGGGTGAGGCTCTTACCTGTCGTAGATAGATCGTGAAATGGTAACCTCGATCTCCCACAACATCCACCATAAAATCAAGAGAATTAGGGCACAAAAGCACTTTCAGAGCTCGGTTTGGTAAAATGGTAGCAAATGAAATTACTTTTAACTAATTATAACTATTGAAAGTCATTTTGTCAAATACTTTCATAATATTTTAATCCTTTTCTCGTGATATCAGTGATGGGTGTGTTTCTTGTGCAGTTACAAGTGCCTTCAATGTGAAAAGTGATCATTATTGATCGATTTTTGGGAGTTTTATTTTATCTCTTTTTCGGACTCATTAAATAAATGAAAAAGGAAACCCCATGGAGTCATCTTTCAACTCTTTTCTGACTCTTGAAAATTCAAAATATTTCCAAGTACTTGTCATTTTGAACTCGTTAAAGTAAATGAATCGACATCACCTCAGTATACATTTACACCTTGGTCGACATGGTCAAGAGGTTCCCTCAGATATTTTTTTCTACCTTTTTGGGTTCGAGGGACAAGTTCATAAAAGGGACATGATGGAGTTTTCTTTTTCGTTTCTTTTTCAAACTCTCTAAACATGAAAAATATACTGAGTTATTCTTACATCGGGCTAGTTAAAACTTTGCGACGAAAGACTTGTCATGATGATGAGACCAAGCTTATCCTTCGTAGGGCTCGTAAAATTTACTAGGACGGATTCATTAAGGAATGAACTTACATAACAAGCATATGATATCCCCTTCAAGCTTGTGGTAAAAATAAATGGGGTACTCACTAGAAATAGTAGGGAAACATGAAGATGAGACATCCTTTGTATAGGTAGCATGTTGCTCTTGAGCATGACACTCTTCTTTTCTCATGTTGGGTTTGGGATATCCTCACCTAGTCACTTGTCCTTCTGGGTTTGGGTGATCAATTTTGCCTCTCATTTGACTATTCCACATTGTCATCATGACCTTTAGTCCCATGTTGAGTCAGATGCTGCCACACTCTGGAGTCATGTTGCCAATATGTTCAAGAGAGGTCCAATCTATAGTTATTTACCTATACATTCTTTGAGTCATTACTATAGTCCTGAATATCATTCCACTTTATTCCTTGTTTCATGTCGATGATGGGGGATTCATCATTGCCCTCCTTCGACGGGTCACTTCCTATCGACTTCAGCTCATTATCTAGGAAGATGACTTAGGAACTCCCTTTTAGTATCTTAGAGCTGGCATGCCCTAATGGCTAGTTCTTTGCATCCAACGACAGGTCTTCATTATTGGCTTTTGATCGGGTGATTCCATGAGTGTTCGACCTTAGCTTCATTATCACATTCAAAGATTGCATTGGTGTAGCTTGAGAGCCATTGTCATTATTGGTGGTTTCTATCATACATGTTAATGGTCCACGTCATTGGCTGATAATCAAGTGGTTTTGTGTTTGAGGTTTCTACGAGTTTCATGTTTGTGTAGATTTTCTTCCAGATTCATTGCATTCAATTTCTTTTTAGGTCGACGTTTCGAACCAGCAATGGTGGTTCATCTTCAGGATGTGAGAGAATTAATTGAAAGACTGGTCTTATTTTCCAAATATATATAGAGATGCATGAGATGCTTAGCCGACAGGTTTTTGAATTATTTTAATTGTTCTATTTAATTGTATTTTTGTTTAATTTTATTAGCTCTAATTATCTCATGTTTTAATTATATCTATTTTAATTATATCTGCTTTAATTAATTTAATTATATTGATTTTTAAATTTATTGTTTCTTTTAATTATTTTAATTTTAATTAATTTATTAATTACAATTGAACTACATATTTAAT
Organism: Pinus tabuliformis; assembly: GCA_031772625.1. Taxonomy (NCBI): domain Eukaryota; kingdom Viridiplantae; phylum Streptophyta; class Pinopsida; order Pinales; family Pinaceae; genus Pinus; species Pinus tabuliformis. The sequence continues at coordinate 1,281,362,069 of CM062817.1, read as the reverse complement.
TAATTATTAATATTAATTGTTTATTAATTTTAATTGTTAAGATCCTATTTGCTTATGTTTTTAATTTTTAATTTGTGTTAGGATGTGTTGTCTTATTTGATGAATTATTATTTTAATTTTAATTAATTTTTAAATTCAAATTCAAATTAAAATACATATCCCTATTCTAGTTATGTTAATTAATTTTTTTAGTTAATTCAAATTGTTTTAGTTTTAATTAATTTATTAAAATTAAAATACATGTCCATGATTATTTATTAATTAACTCTTTAGTTAATATGTTTGATGAATTATTATTTTAATTATTTTAATCCTAAATAATTTATTAATAATTATTTAAATTCTAATTATTTTATTAAATAAAATTAAAATACATATCCATGTTAATTTATTAATTAAAATTTGTATTTATATTTATTTGTTTTATTATTTTAATTAATTATTAATGTTAATTGTTTATTAATTGTAATTGTTATGATCCTACTTGTTTCTTGTTTTAATTTTTAATTTGTTTTAGGAGGCATTGTCTTATCCTAAATTGTTTTAATTAACACTTTAGTAATTCTATCTGATGAATAGTTATTATTGTTTTTGTCTTATTATAATTCATTTTACTATGTTTATATCTTCCTTTCTTTTTTTTTTTGGTTATTAAGTTTTCTTATATAATGTTTTAGGTAGATATTTTCAAATGATGATTATTGTTAAGTTATATTTTAATATGGTCAAAATGTGTTAATTTAGTTAGAAAGGATTAGATTTATGGGTTAATTGGAGGAGGATTATAGTTGGGTAGGGGTAGATTTGGATGATAGGATTGGAATCCAGTTTTCACTTATGGTCCATCCATCGTCTCTATTGAGGTTATTAGGGTGTTTGTTAATTTCTATGGCTTCTCTGAATTTCCTTATGAAGTAATGATCACTTCTAGCTAAGATTCGGGTATCCTCTATGCAAATTTGGTGCTTAGTTTTTTCAGAATGTTCAGCTAGAGCTGAGGATTTGGATCGATTGTGTTTAATGTCTGCTGAGTGTTCCTGGATTCTTGTGCTAAAGGATCTCCCAGTCTCACCTACATAAGGTTTGCCACATGAGAAAGGAATTAAGTAGACACCTTTATGGTATTTAGGATCAATTTTGTCTTTGACAGGATTAAGGCAGTTGCGGATAGTGTTTAGGGGTTTGAAGGTGGTTAGGATTCCATTATTTATAAGGATTCAGGAAATTTTTTCTGCAGTCCCTAGTATGTAAGGGAGGTTGACTTTTCCATTTATATTATCAAAGTTTTTATTTTTGTTCAGACGAGTGTTAGCCCTATTTATGGCTTTGATCACTTGATGTTTCTTGTATCTGTTTTTTAGGAAAACTTCAGTAAGGTGTTCTATTTCTTTTTCTAGGTGTTCCTTGTCAGAGATTCTGAGGGCTCTGGTTGCTAATGTGTTGAGGACTCCTAGTTTTTGGGTAGGGTGATGATGTGAGGAGGCATGTAAATATTGTTCAGTGTGAGTATTTTTTCTATATACCTGGTGGGATATAGAGCCATCATCATTCCTAGTGATGAGGATATCAAGGAAGGGGAGGTTTTTATTGATCTCAACTTCCATAGTGAATTTTATGGAAGGGGATAAACTATTTAGGTGTTGTTTGAAGCCTTAATAACCTAAAACATTATATAAGAAGCCTTAATAACCAAAAAAAAAAGATATAAACATAGTAAAATCAATTATAATAAGACAAAAACAATAATAACTATTCATCAAATAGAATGACTAAAGGGTTAATTAAAACAATTAGGATAGGAAAACGCCTCCTAAAACAAATTAAAAATTAAAACAAGAAACAAGTAGGATCATAACAATTACAATTAATAAACAATTAATATTAATAATTAATTAAAATAATAAAACAAATAAATATAAATACAAATTTTAATTAATAAATTCATTAAAATACATATACATATTTAATTTTAATTGATAAATAAATGTGTATATGGGCATACACATATTTAATTTTAATTAATAAATTAACATGGATATGTATTTTAATTTTAACTAATAAATTAATTACAATATAAATCATTGTTAATAAATTATTTAGGATTAAAATAATTAAAATAATAATTCATCAAACATATTAACTAAAGAGTCAATTAATAAATAATCATGGACATGTATTTTAATTTTAATTCTAATTTGAAAATTAATCAAAATTAAAATGATTGAAATAATAATTCATTAAAATAAGACAACACATCCTAAGACAAATTAAAAATTAAAAACATAAACAAATAGGATCTTAACAATTAAAATTAATAAACAATTAATATTAATAATCAATTAGATATGTAGTTCAATTTTAATTAATAAATTAATTAAAATTAAAATAATTAAAAGAAACAATAAATTTAAAAATCAATATAATTAAATTAATTAAAGCAGATATAATTAAAATAGATATAATTAAAACATGAAATAATTAGTACTAATAAAATTAAACAAAAATACAATTAAATAGAACAATTAAAATAATTTAAAGACCTGTCAGCTAAGCATCTCATGCATCTCTATATATATTTGGCAAATAAGACCAGTCTTTCAATTAATTCTCTCACCTCCTGAAGATGAACCACTGTTTCTGGTTTGAAACGTCGATCTAAAAAGAAATTGAATGTGATGAATCCAGAAGAAAATCTACACAAATCAAGTGGTTTTCTAGCATGTTCGACTTCAATACATTTATTCGCATGCTGGAATTCGTACATTGATCGGGTCAAGATGGAGCATAAGACCCTAAGTCTTGTCTATTATGGCTCAGGCTACATGGAGTTTTATGTTATTCATTATTGTACATATGTTTCTACTATACGGATGGCTGTGACCATACCGTGAAACTTTATATTCATGATTATCCTTGTTATCTGGATGGTTTCTCCCATGCCATGGATATTTTATTTAGTCTTCATCATTTGGATGGCTGCGACCATACCGTCGATTCATGTCTTTATCCCAAATATGTATATGCGTCCTTGATTTTCAGGTCTCCTGACAGTGTGTGTCTTGTCCTTACCAAAAGCTCGTAAAACATCTTAGCCATCACTCCTCGTTCTTCCTTCATGCTTTAGGGGGCATCTGTTACACAACATTTTGTCATGCCTCCTGCACTTCCTTGTGACATACCCTGAAGTTCCCGAATCATGATCATTATACAATATACTCATCCATGTATACAACTCAAATCCCTCCTTTAACTTTTCTTGGAAAATATCTGGAGCTTTCCTTGAAGAAATGGCTCATGAAACCTTAAAATGATAGTCATCGCCCTTATGAAGCTCAAAACTACGATGATATCCTATTGAAATTTGTTAATCCAGTGATGCCATCGCTCTCTTCTCTCTCATACTAGCGATGGTCTCAAAAAGGAATTTTTCCAAAAGAGGATGAGAAGCTTCATGATCTAGAAGCTTCCAGAGCGGCGAGCTGGAGTTGGTTTCGCATAGATGAAGTTGAATCCTCTAGATTTGACCTCTTGGTCTCATCCCTATGAGCTACCTCCTTAATATGTGGACCTAATCCTATCTTTGGAGGAGGCCTAACTCTCTCTCCCAGCCTATAAATTCCCCCTCTACCATTCCCAAATGGTTGATCTATGTCCATTTGCACCCCTATGCTGAGCTTGCACTTAGAGGTTATTCATTAGACTTGGAGAAGGAGTGTTGGAGAGTTTCTTAGCTTGGACTTGGATTACCACTCAAGCAGATCCTTTCAACATCAAGGCTATGGTTGTAAGCTTCCCCTTTATTCTTTAAATAATAATGCAATTGCTGGTTCATCTTCCCAAAATATATATGTTCATGTATGTATTGGTTTGGAATTCCTTGATCAACTAAATAGGTTATTATTGGATTTTCTGTTGGTTTTGGTATGCTTTGTTGTGTCTTGGTCACTTGTGCATGTACATAAGCACTAGAAGAAGCAAGAACAAGACCATGACACAAGTAGTTCAAGGATCTCAACAAAGGAAATTGGATTAGCATCAGAGCAAGGTAGGCCTTCTCTTTTGTTCTACTTTTCAATTATAATCTAGGAAGATGTCTAGTTGATTGTCCCTTCAATTGCTAGACCCACTCATTCGGCTAGAGGGATTTTCTTTGTCTACAGAGAGGATTAACATTGTCAAAACCTTGACAACATAATATCCACTCTTGAAGACATTCATTCCCTTCGGTGAAGTAAGTTCCTAGCATGTTGATGAACTTAGATCTCTCTAAACCATGTGACTATCTCAATTAGAAATTCTTGCTCATTATCCTAAGGGCATTAGTGTTTGTAGAGGAATGGACATGTTGGATACGTTCTCTAATTCCAACTCCTTTATTTTATATTCTTCTTAATGGTACTCCCACGACCACCCTCTAATACTCGCGAGGGATTTGACATGCTAAGCTTATCTCCTCCTTGTTTATCATTGTTGCGGAGGGCCTAGGCTATTTAATTGCAAAAGAAGTGTGAGATAATGCCACTAACATAAATATGTCCCATCAGTATCTTGTACATGACAATTTTTTGTATGGAAAACCTTTTATCCGGGAAGCAGTGGCTTTCAATGGTATTATGGAAGAATTCCAAGTGGCTTTAGCTATGCTCCTTAATAAGGATATGTCTCATATTTAGTTCTTCAACACTCCTAAACTAGTGTTCCAAAGCCTGGCATGCATCATGGGATTCTCTATTGACTCAATCCCTTCCAAATACCTTGGAGTCCCCCTAGTTACAAATCCTCTGCACATTGCCTGCTGGAAGGAATTTTGTAACAAGCTCCTAAAACAATTGTCCAATTAAACCTAGCAGGATGAGCCATTCTTTTGAATTTAGTTTTTCGGGCCATCCATGTTTACCGAATATTGGTCCTCCCAGATCTTGAAAGCATAAATAAATAGTTGGTATCAATCTCTCACAAATTCTTGTGGGAAGTAGATAAATTGGAAAAGCCACCCGAGGACTCATGGTAGCCTGGGACCTAAGGATCTAGAAGAATCGAACACGGTCATGAGCATGAATTGTTGTGTTTATGGTGCTGGACTTGCCAACATTTCAGGGGATCTCCCTCGCAAGAAGTCCTAATTAGACCTCAGAATGTTTGGTGTAGGAGTCCTAGCAGTGGGTCGTACGTAATGCCTTGACTGCAATTTCACACAATGGTGAGTAAGATAACTCTATTGGTAGCAATGGTGTGATGGCTACAGTGAGCCAAGGAAGGTGCATGAGAGGTTCTAACACATGGGTTTTTAGATGAGTTCGCCCCTTGGAAGCCTGTCATAGCACGAAGTTAAGAAGGGAACAAAACGAGGAAAGATGCATCACAACATGGTAGGCAAGTTAGCTAGCAATACAAAGTGATGGTTAAACTAACAACATATTTCAAAATGATTCATACATACATACACAGAAAGCTATACGTGCATGTGTAAGAAAATAGATAGATGTATCATTTAGATTAAACTAGATAGCATAGAATACAATACATCCATATCCAACCACTAGTTTCGACAGCAGAATGTTAAAGCCACAACCGCCTACTCCTCTAAAGAGATGTACTAGCTCTGCATAGTGGAGAAGCAAAGGCTTGTTACAATACTATCCATGTTATCTCCAAGATAATCTTATCATAAGATTGGCTTACCAAAAGCCTATACAATGAGTTTTGAGGGACTATTTATAGCAAAGGGTGGGGTGACCCTTGACATCCCATTTTGTGATAGTTCATCTACCCTCATGACTCTTTATCTACTATATGACTGTTACATCCAACTATCGACACTTGACTTACACTTCACAAGATGTTACATTACAATGCACATGTACTCAAGTGAGACAAAATGGCTTAAGAAAGCCATGCTAGACATCACTATGATGTATACAACCATGGAAGTCCAACTCTTCAACATCCTCATGATGATCATCAGTAACATATTGATGCCAAGATTAATAGTCCATGATGTTGTCTGTGTGCTTCAAGGTGACATCTTTCTGTAACCTGACTCTTGCCTCCATAGCATCTGGGTACACTGCTTGGGATCCTCTGTCCAACTCGTTTGAAAGCATTCACATCTTTTTCTTCAATGGGGTTGGACTAGAAACATACTTGTGCATGATGTTTGCACTAATTGGCAAGTCTAGGCTGGTGGCAATGCGCATCAACTCGTCAAAGTACAAGTATAGCTCTAGTTATACCTTTTCCTTTGTCTTCACGTGGGTGAGAGTCCCAATAGATGGGATTGCATGTGCACGCACCACAACATCCATACTCTTGAATAAACATGCATGGGAAGCCTATATACTAGTGACGAGCTGCGAGAGCTCTTAATAGTTCCAGATCTGACTCTGGATACATGCCTTTAGCTCAACCACCCTAGACTTCATCATCTTAGGCAAGTTAAGCGAGGATCCCTTATATCTCCTCATCCATGTTTGCATGTAATTAACAACAACATGCAAGTTCGCCAAGATACGTGCTCTTCTAGCACATCGCTACGGCCATGTATTGAGATGGACGACTGGCTTATGCACGGTACCAAAATTGGGGTACAATGCTCGCGTAACTATATTAAGGGACAATACTTCATCTAGTGTTGCCTTCTTCTATTCAGCTCAGGTGGACGCTGTTAGCAACTCTCCTCCTTGCTTGGTTGTTTGTAGTTCCTTAGCCATTCACTCATTCTTAGCTATCAGAAAGTGAACACTTGAGCTAGTGGCTTTAGCATACACTCTGGTAGCATCGGCCAAGGTTGCTGGATGTTTATGCATGTCAGACACGATCACTCATTCCTCAACTTGCGTAGGAGATTTGTGATCATCCAGAATCGACACTCTGTGAGACTACACAACTCTATGTTGAGACTTGTCGAATGAGATGTTGCACATCTCTCCTTATGGATTATCTCCAATGATATCAGTTCCTCCTTAGCCACTTGATACTTTCCCATCTTCTAGATGTAGTGAAGAGAGTAAGTCAACCTCTTGGTGGCGAGGCATGAGGTCGGTGTCTTGTTCTAATTATTGTTGCTGCATATATATCCAACTATTAAAGCACTTGCTCTATCTCACGAGAAAAGTCCTGCTCCTGCGATGCTTCACACTATCTACCTCATGCCAGTTTTTCTAATAATTCCACTACATGTATGGGTATTGTTTCAACCATTTGCACATGTTGCACCCCCTACTATACCTATTGTTACAGTGCTTCCCTCTATTGCATATCTCTTGTTCCTTCCAGAGTTTCTCCTTCAACTCATGCAACTCATTTTATGTTTCCTCCATTCTTCTCTGATCCTTCTACCTTTATACGATTCATTTGTCACGCTATTGCCTCTTTGCCACTATAGCCAAATATGCTTTTTCTACAAGTGGATCTTCTAAAAAATTGCAGCTTTGCTCTTCCTCCATGTGATTGACAACCTTCGTCTTTCACTTGTCGCGCATTGTTATGTTTACTTCTACTACTTCTCGTGCTCTCCAGGATCCTACTTCATGTTGCTTCACTAACCAATCCACAATGAAGTCGACATGTTCATTGGGTCTAGAGAGACTGTAGATATATCTCTATGGTTCCTACTTCGCCCAATGAAATGCCCCGTGGATCCAATTAAGCTATACCCTCCCACAGTGATATTTCACAAGACAATGTGGGTCATAAGGATTGTACTTTGGAAGTCGAACGGGTACTTCTTCATTTACTCTGCTTCGACATCTGCTTTCTTGAAACTCTGAACCTCATAAAACCCAATCTACAATGGAAGAGCGGGCCAAGGTACCTTCTTCTTCCAGTGCAGTCTAGCTATCAATCTTGTCGGATGTGATATGTTATTTCCTACATGATGCGTATGTCCAAGGAAAAATTCAGTAGAACATGTGGAGGCTTCTCCACACTGAACATTCATATGAATGTGCCGGAGGGTGAGGCATACCAATTAACAATGTCTTTTAGTGCCTCCATTGTTGCCTTCGACATGCAGGGTGGATCCTGTTTGAATATCATCTTGTAAACTGGAGTGACAAAATGATTGGAAAACCATGAAATAACTCCTTTGAAGTTGCATTCGCACAACAACTTACAATACGTGTTCACCCCAGTCTCTTCTAGTGACGATGGCCACTTCAAGCCTGGGAATTCCTCTCGGGAACAAATCACATCTAAGATGTAGGCGGACATGTATATCTCTGGTTGCATACTTTTGGGTGACTGTCGAGCCTTTGTTACTTGGATCTTCAGCTAATGAGCCAACATGCTAGACCAGTTACATGGTTTTCCTTCCCTGGCCAGTTGGTCCAGCGCAATCACCAACCTCTGTGGGAAGGTTTCCCTGATTTCTTGGCCATACAGTCGACATGAAAGTATGACCAAGTATACATACGCCTTCCACATTTTCTTCATCTTGTAGATCTAGTTGGGTGTCATCCTGAAACCAGCTGGCTCCTTTAACCAGTTCTTAAAAATGTCTCTAGAGTTGGCATTGTTTCTGTGTAACCTAATGGGAGTCTCCATGATAGTCACAGTCTCTAACATTTGATACATCTCATCATAATCTTGTGTCGAGAAGGTTGCAATCTTTGTCCCATTGACAATGCTCAGGGTCATTATCTTGGGATCAGTGTGCGAGACGATCGAGTGTATCATGTTTGCACATGGGAACACAGTGTATCTACATGCAATCCAGTACAAGTCAGACTTGTGAATGTTCACATACACCTGGCAGCCTTCGGGGTCTTGTCCAAAAGTTCCTGCAAATGCTTCATTAACCTCTTCACATCTTAGCTTGATGTACTTATCTAGAAACAACTTGGTATCTTCATAGACTGGTAGACTTGAGAACATTCACTCAATTGCTACTCCAGTTGCACTTCTATTAGTTTCCTTTGATCCTCCTCTCTTGGAGGCCATTGATCTTGTACTGATGAGAGGCGAATTAACACATAAAATATCTAGAGACAAAGCAACATGCATGGCAAGAAATCTGTCAATGAAAACCAAAGACAATTTGGGGAATGACATAACACATACTTGGGGAATGATACGCAGGGATTTCCCAATTTCTTATGGGAGGCTGGGAGACTGGCTACCTGACTTGCGAAAAAAATAGTTTTGACTATCCGGGGAGGCTGAATGGTTGTTGGATTTGCACAATGCGCAATCCAAGCTTATTGCTGAGAGTTGGAATTGTGCAATGCGCAATTTCAGCTAGCAGTGACTGTAGGCTGAGTGACTGCAGTGTGCAATTTTATGGGCTAGCAGTCACTGTCCCTCAGAAATGTGCAAAGAAGTCCTAGAGGACAGTTCCTCAGCATAAATGTACATTTTTGGAGAGGAAGACAAAACCTTCTTTCTCCAGATTACGCAATATTGTCTTGGTGAGGCAGAGTTTGGCCCAAGGCTCTCCAGACTCATCAATGGGAAATTGAAAGTAAATTTGATAGTTAATGCATGGAAATACTGAGTGAAAGAAGAAGTAATTAATTGTGCATGCAAACATTGAATGAAAGATTCAACAAATAGAACAACATGCATGTGGCTGAAGTGAGTCGCTAAATCAACGACCGTTCATGCAAAATAGTTTCATGCATGCAACAACAATGAGATATCAACGAAACTGAAACGGTGCTAGTACAAGCTAGTATGCATGTAAATGACAGCAAGCATTCAAATAAATCAAGAAAACAATATTCACAGAAGTGAGAACACAAAAAGCGATAGAAATGCTAAAAATGACAAGTTGAGACCACTTACACGTGAATAGCTGAGCCAGATTTGTCGAAGAGTCTTGGATATGCTATGGGATGTCAAAGATCCAAGATCGATGTGAAAGAATGAACTCTAATGCATTGAATAAATAAGTTTGGGCTCATGATGCGCATGCCATAAATATAGAAAAAAGCGACACTTGGAGGAAAGATTCTAAAACGATCTTTGCATGCAACCTCCAGCTACTACAAATAGCTCCCTGAATTAAGGGATGCTTTTTGCATGTTCCATTTTGCTATTCTGGGTAAAAGCAATCCATGCATGCAAGTCAAGCTTCCTTGGTCCCAGGTGGAACTGGTCAACCCAACTGCACATGTAAGAGGTTGCTCAACTGCTAGAAGAAAATTCACATTTTTTTATGGGAGCTAGGCTAGCTACCCAGGAGATTTGTGCAATTTCTGGGTAGAGAAACTGATTGCTGCCCAAGATTGTGTAATTCCTAGGCTGATCAGCCTTGTTGGGAGGAATTGTGCAATTTTTTGGATGAAACTTGACTGGCAGAATTGTGCAATTCTGGAGCCCAGCAGGCTACCAGATAGAATTACACAATTTCTGGAGGGAAGGGTAGTTTCCCTCCAGAATTGCATAATTTCTTGAGGGCGTTTCTCAGCCTGCAACTGGAGCAAGTCTGTGGAAACAACCTGTGAGGGGAATTCATCAAGCTTTGACAGACAGGCTATATTTCTACAAGAAAATCCTTGAAGCTTATGTACTTGATGAAGCAAGACAAGGTGCTATAAAAGGTTGGTAGGGAGGCTCCAAAACGAAGCTAAGGCAAAATTTTGGATGCAAAGTGGGATTGAGCAATGGAAGAACATATGGAGAGAAAAGTATGGGTATGTTATATCTCGAGTCTCTCTTCTGCGAGACCCTTCCACGCCCGTTGGATTAACCATCAGGAACATAGGCTCCTGAAACAACTATCTTTTCTAGGACCACTTATTCTGCGAAATTAGGAATGGATCTACCACTCTATCATGGGAAAAACCTTGGCAGCGATTGCATCGTTTAGATTTGAATTTCTCTTTTCAAGGTCTAAAAGAAAGTTTGGACCAACTCAATCACAGAATAGTAGTATATTTCCGGTCAGAGAATCCATCCCATTTAGACTGGCATGTCTAGAAATCATCCTATAACTGGTAGGTGGAAGATCCTCCAGAAAGTTGGGTGATCTTCAATCAGTATTTGTTGGAGCGCCGCATTTGTATATCTCTGGATCTTGACAAGATTTGTTGGGGATATAAGTCACGGCATTATTTCTTTGTCAAAGAGGCCTATCACCTCAAGATCAACGTCCAAGAATACAGTGAGGATATATGTGGGAAAACTTCTAGAGATGGAAACTATGACCTAAAGTTTCTCATTTCCTATGGTTAATGGGTCACAAATGAATATTGACTTGGGATCGACTTCTAAAGAAAGGCTTTATTGGACCTGTTAGCACTCCAAGAAACTCTCTTAGGTTGTAGCTCGGAGATGCCTAGTAACATATAAATCTTCAATATCGTTCTCTAAACTATTGGAATGGATTGTGGTTTCGATCAAGTCAGATGACTGTTTCAACTCCGTTTTCACTCAAGACATGCATGAACACCCTCAGCTTCACAAGGCTTTCGACCACTAATGGTCAATCGTTTATAGATCTAATGAATAGATGGAGAATCTTGACTATAATAGTAGATACATACATAAACATATATGAATGGCTAGCTAAAGAAAGTAAATGAAGCTTGCAAATCTAATTTATCAACGCAGAGATAAGATGACAGTTATCTAGCATTCGACATGGAAGAAAACATGAATAACCTATTCAAGTGCAAGCTTAGAATAGAGGAGAAGATGGTGATTGAACATGTAACAGCAAAAGAAGCTTGTATTACTGGAATGAAGATGAGACGCTAGGAGGAATAGAGTATCCACAGTCTCCAAAAGTTGAACCCTTGATACTTCAAACTTTCAACCATTTATAGGATTTTTACAATGCTCTCGAACCCTCTGAGGCTCGAGATGTCTTAATCTATCCCCTCTGTCTTATCCCCTCTGTCTTCTCAACTACTTGATGCCATAACTAGACAAACATGAGCTCAGAGGTCTCTTTTTCTAACAACACAGTAACCATATTCTGGTAATTTTGCCACGTTGTCAGGTGGCTCACTCGTGCCAATGACGTTCCATGACCATTTCTGTTGGTTCAGCTACATCGTGCTATTGTTTTTCCCCTTTTGGCCATATATTCCGTTATTTTATTTCAACTGTTTGACTGTCAAAAAACACTAACAGAGCCAACAAATTTCCTCCCCGGGTGATTGGTGGGAAGTGGGATACGGGGTCCTTAGATCGATATGATCAATGGATAGGATCATATCACAGAGATAGAGGAACTCATATCGCATCGGCGGATTTGAAAACGAAAGGTGGTATTTTGGGCAAGATCACAAGAGATAATTGGTAATTCGGATTGGCACCCGATTCCACTCATCAAGTGACACGTAGCAGTGAAGAAGAGAGAGGAAATCGCCTTATCAGTTATGTATCCCTCTCGCTTGTTGCCCAAGCAATATGCGTAATCGCCGTTAGGTCTGGCAGAAATGATCTAACGGTGGTGATTGGTCGGAGCAGGTGATCGTAAATCATTAGTCGGATGAAGTGTGGACCATCAAATTAGTGGGAAGATCGACAGAGGGGATCGGAGAATGGAGAGTGCAGCAGAAAGGAGATGAACCGAGAGTGGGCCCACCGATATTTATGAGTGAGGGTGTATAATTTTTTAAGTCTGGCTTATGGCCAAAGCAGAGCAAGACGAGACGTGGACCATTGCAGCTAAAACATGGGACATTTCTGTTAAAATAGCACCAGTGCACCTCAGGGCTAACACTGGCTCCTTCTAGGGATGAAAGCCTCCTCGTGAGGATTCAAGAACTGCAGAGGACTTCCTTTTCAGTAACAAACAAAACAAACTTATCTCCTAGTGTTCCATTGGGCATGGAGTTTATTTGCATAGAAAAAAAAAACTTAAAAAACCTATTACAATATTAAGGCCTTAAAGCCTCATATGAAGTAAAGTTTCAAAAATTGCCCATTAACTGGGCCATCAAAAGCACCTTCCCCCTCCAATTTGTGCAGAATGAAAGTATTGTTCATCTGAACTTGAGCAATGACAAAGGGTCCCATCCATAAGGCATCAAATTTACCATGGTTGCCCTTCTTTTCCTTCAATGCATCACATTTGAGAACCTAGTCACCAACCTAAAAAATCTCCACTTTTCCCTTTCTATCAAAGGTTTCTTTGATCTTCTTCAAATGAATTCTTGACTTCTCAGCCAGTTTTTCTCTGATCTACTGTAATTCAACCAAGTTACTCATTCTCCTCACCATGTCATTCTCTTCATCATGTTCTTCTTGTAAGAATTTTTCCATGGGGAGAATCAACTAGATAGGAAAAAAAACATCAGTGCCATAAACCAACTTAAATGGAGAATTTCCTATGGACTTCTTGTTGGTAACTCTGTCAACCCATAGTGAAAACTTCAACTTGGAATCCCATTTCTTTTTGTTGTCCTCCAATAGTTTTTTAATTATCCTTACAAGACTCTTGTTAGATGATTCTGCCAGGCCATTGCCTTGAGGATAATATGAGGTAGAATGCACCAATTGAATGCCCATGGATTCACACATGTGCACCAATTCTTCTGCGTTGAAAGCTACTACATTATCAGTGACTACTTTGATTGGGTAACCAAATCTAGTGAAAATATTCTCATTCAAGAACTTTATGATAACCTAATGATTAGCATTTTTAGTGGGTATAGCCTCAATACATTTGGTTAAATAATTAGCGGCTACAAAGATCCATTTGTGATGGCCACTGGAATGTGGATTGATATCACCTATGAAGTCCAAGCCCCGCTATTAGAAGGGACCATTGGCATGTACTAGCTTCAAGGGCAGAGACTTTAGCTTTTGTCTTCCTGCAAACCTCTGACATTTGTCACAAGATTTCACAAAAAAAAAAACACATAAGAGAATAGACTATGCCAATAATACCCAGCTCTCAGGATCTTGTGGGCTGTGGTTTTCCAATAATGATGCCCTCCACAGATGCTAGAATGGAACTGGTGCATGACTTCCACAGATTGTCCTTTGTCTAGACATCTCAAGAGGATCCCTGATGGGTCTTTCCAATAAACCAAGTTTTTATTAATCTAGAATTTGGCTTATCTCAACTTAATGGCCCATGCTTGACTTGAGCTATGCCTTAGAGGGACTTCTAGCTTCTGCAAAAAATGAACTACAGTGGAATACCATTCACAGGTGGCTAGATTTTCAGCCAAAGACTGATTCTTCTCTTGCTCTTCTATTGCTTCCTCTGTTCTCTCACCACCTAAATTTGAACCTATGCAATTGATGTCTAACAAACTGCAATTTTCCTCAGCCATAAGCTTAGCAAATCCCTGGCCTTTGAAAACCTTGGTGGGCTTCACCTCTATGTTGAACTCTATGAATTTCGCAATCCATTTAGTTCTCTTTCCATCAATATTTGGCTGAGTTAGGACATCTTTCACTGAGGCTGAAGGTACATATGCAACCACTTTAGAATGTAGAATATAAATTTTGAATGCCTTTAAAGAGTTTATGGGAGAATACGTTTGTTTTTCAATAAGGTCATACCTTAGTTCAGCCCCCCTCAGATTTTGGCTGAAAAAGGCCACAGGGTGCTCTACACCTTCATCATTTTTCTGCAATAGAACTATTGCAAGTGTATCATAAGAGGCAAAAGAGTAGATATAAAACTCCTTGGTATAATCTGGATTGATTAGAGTGGGAGCTTCCATGATAGGTTGTTTGATGGCTTCAAAAGAGCTTCTTGCACCATATTTCCATTTTATTTCTGATCCTTTCTTCAGTATGGAAGTGATGTGCCTCACTAGCTCTGCAAAGTTTGGAATAAACCTCCTGACAAAGTTAATCTCACTCAGGAAAGATTGAATGTCCCTTTTTGACCTTGGGATGGACAATATATGAATTTCTTGAACTCTCGCTGGATCGATCTTCACACCTTTAGTAGAAACGGTATGTCCCAAAAGTTTTCCTTCTTCTAGAGCAAACTGTGACTTCTTTGGGTTCACAGAAATTCCAAACCGTCTACACTTTAGAAACACCTTTCTTCAAATGTTGCAAATGGTCCTTGTGACTACTGGAAAAGACTGTTATGTCATCAAGGTAAATAAGGACAAGCTTGTCCTTCTCTCCCACAAAGGCTATGTCCATGGCCCTCTGAAAAGTAGCCCCAACATTCATCAGTCCAAAAGGCATCTTGGAGTATATGAAAGTGGCACAAGGAGTAGTGAAGGTGGACATTTCCTAATCTTCTGGATGTACAACAATCTGATTGTAACCTGAAAATCCATCTAAGAAAGACATGACTCTAGCCCTTGAAACTTTTTGCAGCAAGTGTTCCATCTTAGGCAGGGGGTAGTTGTCTTTTTTAGAGCATTTGTTCAGATTCCTGAAGTCAACACAAAGACTGATTTATCCATTCTTCTTTCTTACTACCACAAGGTTAGCTATCCACTTTGAAGACCTTAGGGTAACTATGATCTTGGCATCCAACAACTTCTTGATTTCCTTTTCAATCAAAGGCAATAAGAGAGGGCTGATAGGTCTTAATTTCTACTTAAAAGGAATGGTGTTCTTCTCCAGTGGAATCTTATGCTGAATGATGTTGGTGTCATAGGTCTTAAGATCACTGTACTCCCAATCATAAATATCAACAAATTGTCTCATTAGGGTGCAATACTCAGAACTTTGGGCGGAAGACAAGTGAGTGGACAGATTTATGTACTTTGGATGGGCTGGACTCCCTACATTTTTCCTATGAACTGTAGACTCATTTTCTTTTTTGGCAGGCTTATAAGGTACATCATTATGATCAAACAGCTTCTCTAGGGGCACTAATCCTCTGGGTATATGGTTACTAGGCAGCTGAACAATGCTATCCTGACCAACCTCATCCTTTAGCTTGGATTGGTTGCATTCTTCAATGGTTTCGTCTTCTTGATCAATGTACATTTCAACAAATTCATCAATGACTTGTAAAAACCTATTAATTTCATCATCATCTTCAAAAACTTTCCAGTATTTGACATTGTCAAGCAAAGATGGTCTATATTTTACCTCAAGTTCATAAGTCAATTTAGGAGGCAAAGGAGGAATAAATGTACTAGCAGACACAGCAAGGGAATTGGCAAGCTGGTTCTTCATTCTAGGGATGTAAGAAATGTTGAAACTATTAAAAGAACCCTTGATCTACCATACCTCATCTCTGTATGCTTTCAGCCTTGGATGCTTTGCTTGGAAAGTTTTGTTCACTTGCTGAGCGATAAGGTCTGCATCTCCAAACACCTTCAGACCTTTGATGCCCATTTCTTTAACAACGTTTAAGCCCAATATCAAGGCTTCATACTCTGCTATGTTATTGAATGAATTCTTGTGTGGGGGACACAAGGACTACACCTACCGTACAGCTTCCTTAGAGCAAGCTCCATCAAAATACATGTTCCAAATTTGTGGGCTTTCTTCCTCTATGATCTGGAAAACCGGTTTCCTAAGCTACATGGAGGCCAACAGGGATTCTTCAATCTGAAGAATACATGCTCCAAAATCAGTGTCAACAGCATAGATGGGATGATTATTGGGATTCCTTTCATCATTGATGATATAAGCCAACTGAGCTTCTTTGTATAATCTCCTACTCTCACCTCCAAAAACTTGGACAGTAGCATAGGATAGATCATTTTGCAATGTTCCACCTAACCTCTTGATCCAACCTCTGGAAAGCAACATGCCAAACTTGGGGGGTACATCTGCTACCACAATATCCATCATCATGCTCTTCATGGGTAGCCAAGACAAGGTGATGGCTAGCTCTTTGATTAATCCCAAACATTTCACTTTTCTAGAGTCAAAAGAAAACGGGTCATGATGAGACTTGGTAATGTCAAGACCCAACTCATCCATGATAGCCTTCGGCATTAGATTATGGCCAACTCTTGTGTCCAAAAGGTAGTTGTGAAGGATTTTCTCATGAATATTCAAAGAGACATAGAATGATGGGGAGATATCATCACAATTTTCAATCATTGGGCTGAGAACAATAGCGGATTTGTCATCTTGTGGATTTACATAGTGAGTGGAGGCTTGGATGGCTATAGGCTCAAGGGCCTCGAGGATAGATCTCTTGAAGGACTCATTCTTAACTAGTTCAATCAGAGGTATAGGTATGCTTAGCTTCTGAATTTCTGATTCAAAACTGAAAGGAGAAGGAGACTTGTCAAGGCCTCTTACCTCATGAGCTGGAGCTTTGAGGATGATGGGATTAATTGCCGATCATTTCTACTTTTTAGCTTGCTATATTGCAGGGACAACAGCTCTCTGAATAGGAGTTTCCTTGTCATTATTCATCTTCGACCTTAGATCATATCTGTGTTGATCATTAGTTTGTAGAATAGCTCCACCATCCCACTTTTAGCTGAGCTGGTCATTGAATAATGACTTTTCATAGGCAGATGTGGTAAAAAAGGAGGCACTGCCTTTGTCTTCCAGACAATCGATATCATAATCTTCTTCAAACTGCTCTTCTTCCATGACTACATTTTGGAAAGGGGTCTTCACCCTTTGGTCTTCATTGGCATCCTTGCTTCTTTGCAGAATTTGCAATTGCTCATTAGTTCTTCTATCGGGATTTGGATTTCTAGGGGAAAAGGTATTAGGAACTCTTCCTTTCCCAGGGTGCTACTCAACCTTTAATTTGGAGATTTCCGAGGCTAAAGACTCTATCATCTTGGTCATTTTATCTATCTTGGGATCTGAAGATGATGAAGATTTTCCCCTCTGTCTGCTTCTATCAATATTCCCTTTGAGCTTCTCCGTAGCCATGATATTTGATTCTACTTCCAGGGCTGCATCCTACATATCAGCCAACGTAGCACATCATCTTTCCCTCAACAGTAGATAGAAGTTAGAATCAAAGGCATTGTCATAGGTGAGTTTAGAAGAGATAGTGGTGGGTTTTACTTTAGCTGGTATCTTGTTATACATGCAGTTAAACCTCTTATTAAAATCAGACAACAACTCACCATTTTCCCTCTTTAAGTTCCCAAACGTAGTGTGGTAGTAGAGTAGATCGTTCTTAACCCCGCAATGCTTTAGGAATACATCATCTAAAGCCTCAATATCTACTATAGACCTTGGGGTCAGTTCTCTAAACCATTTTCTAGCCTCTCCATCTAGACTTTCGACAAAGACACTCATCCATACATCATCTTCACTAATGTCCAAGTTGTCAGCATAGTTATAGAATGATTCCTATAACACCTTTAGTGCTAGTGAACTTAGGCATATACTTCTGATATTCTCCAGTAGGCATGGCATTTGAAGGAGTGGGCAGTACTAGAGGTCCATACCTAGCAGCTATGATTCTTTCATTTTGGTAGGTGCCGCCATAGCTGTCGTGGCTATAAGCATACTAGAAGTCTGAATGGCAAAGGGTTGAGGAGTGACTGATAGGACTAAAGGCGTATCATGGATAAGAGGAGAGGCTTCCTTTGGGCTTACAACAAAAGGAGAACCTAAAGAATAAGGAGCTCTATGAATCTCTGAGATTTTTTCTTCACTGCTAGGATTAGATGCTATACTCTCAACATGTATTTGCTCGATTACAAGATTTTCTTGAAGAGATATAGAATATTGTTTAGAGCTACCTGAACCTAATGCTCCTTTCTGCAACACATTTCTTTCTTTGATGATTTTTTCAGGGTCAGGTATTGGGTCAGCTCATGGCTCCTGAGGATTTCTCTGAGTATGCCTCACAAATTGAGCCAGAACTATGGAGTGGAGTCACCAAGAGGTTTGTCCTCCACTAGAGTTTCCAGATATATGACTACAACCCAAATAGTGTCAAGACTTTGTCTATCATCAAAGCTGGATCTGTGTCGTCCCCCAGGGAAGCTGCTCTTCAGTCTCCTCTCCCCAACAACGGCACCAATTATGTTAGCACTCCAAGAAACTCTCCTAGGTTGTAGCTCGAAGATGCCTGGTAACATATAAATCTTTAATATCATTCTCTGAAATATTGGAATCGATTGGGGTTTGGATCAAGTCAGATGACTCGTTACAACTATGTTTTCACTCAAGACATGCATGAGCACCTTCAGCTTGATAAGTCTTACGACCACTAATGCTCAATGGTTTATAGATTCAATGAATAGATGGAGAATCCTAACTGTACCAGCAGATAGATACATAAACATATATGAATGGCTAGCTACAGAATGTAAATGTAGCTTGCAAATCTAATTTATCAATGTAGAGATAAGATGACAGTTATCTGGCATTCAACACAAAAGAAAACATAAATAACCTATTCAAGTGCAAGCTTAGAACAGAGGATAAGATGGCAATTGAACATGTAACAGAAAAAGAAGTTTGTATTACTGGAATGAATATGAGACACTAGGAGGAATAGAGTATCCATAGTCTCCAAAAGTTGAACCCTTGATACTTCGAACTTTCAACCATTTATAGTCTTTTTACAATGCTCTCGAAGCCTATAAGGCTCGAGATGTCTTAATCTATCCCCTCTGTCTTCTCAACTACTTGATGCCATAACTAGACAAACATGAGCTTAGAGGTCTCTTTTTCTAACAATACAGTAACCATATTGTGGTAATCTTTCCACGCTATTAGGTGGCTTTCTCGTGCCAGCGATGTTCCATGACCATTTCCATTGGTTCGGCTGCATCGTGCTGTTGTTTTTTCCCCTTTCGGCCATATATTACATTATTTTAGTTCAACTGTCTGACTGTCAAAAAACACTGACAGATCCAACAAATTTCCTCCCTGGGTGACTGGTGGGAAGTGGGATACAGGGCCATTGGATCGATATGATCAATGGATATGATCATATCATACATATAGAGGAATTGATATCGCATCGATGACTTTGAAAGCGAAAGGTGGTATTTCGGGCAAGGTCACAAGAGGTAAGTGGTAATTCAGATTGGCACTCGATTCCACTCATCAAGTGACACGTAGCAGCGAGGAGGAGAGATGAAATCACCTTATCGGCTGGGTATCCCTCTCACTTATTGCCCGAGCGATATGCACGATAACCATTAGATCTGGTGGAAATTATCTAATGGTGGTGATTGGTCGGAGCGGGTGAGCGTAAATCATTAGTCAGATGAAGTGTGGACCATCAGATCAGTGGGAAGATCGATGATGGGGATCAGAGAATCAAGAGCACAGCGGAAAGGAGATGAATTGAGAGTAGGCCCACCGATATTTACGAGCACAGGTGTATAATTTTTGAAGTCCGGCTTATGTCCAAAGCAGAGCAAGAGGAGACGTGGACCATTGGAGCTATAACATGGGAAATTTCTGTCAAAATAGCAGTAGTGCACCTCAGGGCTGATAGGACAAACCAAATGACCTATTTGTAAACAACATGATTGGACAAAGAATCATCTATTGAATACTTGCCATCTAGTAGATGAAGTATGGTCAGAGCTAGGTAAGTTGTTTTGACCACTCAAATGGGACAATGAGGATATGATTATAGTGATCATCAATTGGAAGAGTGTGTGCCTCAAAAAGCTAATCATGAACAAATCTTGGGTCCTAGTACTAGGCTTCCTTCTTTGGAATACCTGGAAGGAGTTGAATCATGTTATCTTTCACAACCATACCCCATCTATTTTCTCTATATGGAAGACCATGGAAGATAACCTTAGACAAATTATTGTGTGAGAAAAATGGGATGAGGACTGCAAAGTAGACCCTCCTAAAGCAGGGATCCTCTCTTCACTCAACACATCCCCTGATATTTCCTTTGCACCATCTCCTCCTTTGTGTGCTAGCTTGATCCCTTCACCATCCAGAATCACCCAGTCCACCTAGGCTTCAAGAAAATTAATTTTTATGCGGCCTCTAAAGGAAAGCCATGCCCGACGGGATTTGGCGGGTGATTCGTGATTCTAAAGGCTCCCCCCTAGGTGTTTTTGTTCAATGTTGCAGTGTCACCACAAGTAATGTAGAAGAGAAAATAGGCCTAGAGAACGGCCTTCATCTGGCACTTAACCTTGCTTTCTCCAAGATTGAAATTTCAGGAGACTAAAAATTGATCATCCATATATCTCAAAAAATCATGGATGGATCCCCGCCATCTAAGATGGTGTGAAGCTGGTGATTGGAGGCTTAAGTATCTTGAATTATGTCCCTCTTAAATAGTTTTTCCTATCTTATAACCAACCATGCACTAAGATCCGGTAATAAGGTTGCTAACTGGCTTGGAAATTGGGGAATAGTGGAAGGTCATAGTGATTTTGCAATTTCATTGCATTCAGCTTTGAGTGCGGCTGATTTGGGCCCACAGGAAAATAAATCCCTCTCTAAACTTTTAGAAGAATACAATTCCTCCCTAGATGGGGGTGACCAAACACATGTCTATGCCACCTCAAATTTCGCCCCTCGATGCATGCGGTAGGTGAGGGAATGATGGTGTATAATGTGATGTGATTGGTTGTAAGGTGGTAGAACTCTATAGACATGCCTCTGGTAGTTATATTGTGCAATAGTGATAGTGTAATGATAAGATTATCTTGGGCAATGAACTCAAAGTACAGGGTGGTGGAAGAGACCGTTGAAGGCCTTGCGAGCTTTCCAGGGCCATCGGGTAGTTGGGTTTCTATAGAGTTCTTTGATATTGCCATTGTGGTTGTCTTGATAGGAATTTATGGTTTTATATGGGACTTTAGGTTTGTTTGGAGGTTTCTCTCCTTTTTGGCGCTATAAGGTTCGTAATGTGAGGTGGGACCCTCGGTGTCACCGAAGGAGGAATGCTCCAAGCTTGTGGGTATGTGACGGTCTATAGGAAACCAAATGTATTTGGCTCTGATCTTTCTCTAAGCTACTCATTTTGGTGGTGGCTAGCAAGAAGTCATTGTCGCTTATCATATGGAGGGTGTGTCCTAGTCTATGGAATCTCCCTCATACTGAAGAAAATTATCTTAAAAGTAGTCATGGTTTGAGGTGGCTCCTTCTTCTGTTGAGTCCCCCCCACAAATTCAACCAAGGTGAGGGTGTAACTAGTCATGGGGTAGCCCTCCACTCCTTTGTTAATCATTTTCTCGCTATGTATGTTGTGATATTGGGTAAGTTGTTGGGTGTGCTATTGTATGATTTTGGGCTAATCAATACTGCTAACACTTCGGGATATCGTTTCATAAAACTAGACAAATAATGTTGTTCAAGGGCTTTGGAGAAGTGCTAGTCATGCAAACTTGTTGGGAGGTATGGCTTGGACAAAATTTTGAATCCATAGAGTGGAAATTGTGGAAGTGCTCATGTTTTCTCAGCCATGTGCAGGTGGTTAATTCCTCCTTGATGATAGTGTCATGTTTGGTCATCCTGCTAAGTGGTCTTTGGGTTCTCACAACCATTTCATGTGAGCACAAGCATCCCTGTCGTGGAGGTGGGAATCATGGCCATATTGGGTTTCAAGTTAGTGAATCGAGCTCAGCTTCAGAGGATGTGGGTAGTGGTAAATGGGCGGGTGAGTTCACTCATGCCCGCGAGCGTTCACTAGGGAGAGTGGAGTTTCGAGCTCGCTAGAGACAATTTCTAATTAATTGAGAGGCGTCCGGGCCAATGTGGACATCATGAGGGATCATCGTTATGAATATTGGAATGAATTGGTCGCCTACATGAACGGATTTCAATTCTACCTCAACGAGACTCTAGAGACGCTCAAGAGAATTTGCTAGAACCAAAGATGCCTCGATGACCATCGGTCTGATTTTGAGGCCTGAGTAGAGCACATTGAGTTTCATATACATGATAAAGATGCATTCCTAGTTGTTCCTCCTAGACTTCCTCCTCACCACCCTACGTGACATGATTATCTCAGGTTATTTGTCTTTTTTGCCATCTTTTTACTATGTAAGGTTGATAAGCCCATCAGAAATAATGATTGTATAGTTATATATTTTGTAATCTTCGGCACTCCCTGATCTTATCTCTCTCTCAAGTGAATCCAGGGGGTCGTGCAGTCTATTTCTGTACTATAGTTTTCACTCTTAATAACATAATTCTTCCCTTTTGACCGAAAAAATAAATTATTACACTTTTATTATAACTCTTTATAAATATATAAATTTATATGTAATTGAAGTGTATAAATATATAAATTTATATATAATTGAAGTGTATAAATATATAAATTTATATATAATTGAAGTATATGTGATATAAATAAAAAATTGTCTCACACACCAATATATATGGCAAAATAAAAAATGACAATAAAATTTAAAATTTGAAATATTTTTTAATATATTAACATAATTTTTATGCTTTATTGAAATATTATACTTTTATTATTTCTATTATAGTTGTTTATCAATATTTCACTTTATATAATTTAAATTTGTATGGTATAAAAAAAATAAGATATCAAAATTATGATAATAAAGATAAATAAATAGAAATGAAAAACGTTATTAAAATTAATCTTGTTCTATCTAAATTAATAACAGTATTCCTAGTATCTTCGCAAAAGTAACTTAACATTTAATGATTATTATTGTCAAACATGACAATGAGACATGCCAATAGCTTTCGAGGATACAGGAAATAGTGATGCTAATTTACATAAAAAATTAACATTTTTTTAATAATATTTTTCGTTTCTATTTGTTTATCTTTATCTTTACAATTTTGATATGTTTTTTTTTTTTTTTTAAACATTGAAATTATAATTTTTTTTATATTTATAAACAATTATAATAAAAATAATAGAAGTGTAATATTTCCAAAAATAAAAAAATTAAATATATATATATATATATATATATATATAATCAATTTTAGATTAAGTTGTTGATCATATATATATAAAGTTAAAGTTATATATTTATAGTATAAATAATTTTAATATAATTGTAATATTTTAGTAGAGATATATCTAAAGGAAACATATGTAAATTATATCGTTTATTATTTTTGAATCTTTCTCTATATAACTAACACAAAAGTCTAATATTTTAATAAAATATAAAACTTAGATATATTAAAAATATATATATGTAAATTAAAAAATATTTTAATTTTTATATTTTATTCTCAAATTTAATATATATGCATGTTAAATTTTTCTTTACATTATGTATAAATTATATAAATATATTTATTTATAAACAATTATAATCAAAATACCTACAATGTTTCTAAAATTAGATATATTAAAGCAAAATAGGTTTATAAAAAATATTTCAAGTTTTGTTATTATTTATTATTTTTGAATGATGATACTTATGATGTCGTCCATCGAGACCAATGAGATCTATGGGACTTTAAGAAAGAAAGATGCCATTGAGACTTTTTAATATTTTATTTTTATGATGAAAGAAGAGAGAAATAAGCATTTGTAAAACATTATAGTTTTGTTTAGTGAACAAGTCAAGAAAGTTAGCATTATAGAAATATAATATTTGAATAATATATAAAAGATAAATATATAGAAAAACGCATACACATATATATAAACAAATATTTTATTTTTTGTCATTTATTATTTTTTAGTATATATTCACAATATATATAATAAAAAATTACAAGAATTCCTAAAAATTTGCATCTAACTTTAGGTAAAGCCCCCAACTTCCACTAGGCAAGTGGGTTGACCATGAAAAACACTTTTTATTGGATTTCCCAAATCTTACTCACATGTTCTAATTTTGAAAATATTTACCACAATGCTAACATTCTTTGCTTGTTGAGTTAAAAAATCTATAGTGATTTTGGAAAGTTTCTCTCATAGCTTGTTAAGTTAAAAAAACTATAATGATTTTGGAAAGTTTTCTCACTGTTTGTTAAGTTAAAAAAGTTATAGTGATTTTGTAAAGCTTCTCTCACGTCCTTTTCGATCATAAAAATAAAGTAACAAAAAATATCAACTAATCTCTTATTTAAAAAAAAGATACATTATTAATATATGATCAGAGTGGATGTTAATCATCTTCTTCCTCATCAACCCAAATTACAACAAAATATATATATATTATATATATATAAGTAGTTATAATGAAGGTGTAGTATTCTAGTAAAATAAGAATGTTAACTATATAAAATAGATATATCTAAATTAAAAAGCTATAGATATATAAACGGTTAAAATAAAATAATATTTCAATAAAATATAAAAATTAAATATGTAAAAAAAAATGTAAATTAAAAAAATATTTTAGTTTTTACATTTTATTGACTTTTTTATTATTATTTAATATTGTTTGAGTGTTACTTTTTTTTATATCACACATACTTAAATTATACAAATTTATATATCTATAAATAATTATAATACAATTGTAATGTTTCAATAAAATAAAAAAGTTAAATATATAAAAGAAACATTTATATATAAAAAGTCTATCTATTTATATATCTAAATTTAACATTTCATTGTTAAATTTTGGTATCATTTATTTTATCTATATATATATATATATATATATATACAACAATTTCTCAAAATTGATTCAGATTTAAGTGCAGCGGTGTTTAGGTTTGGTTAGACCATTGGGAGTAAAGGAAAGGAGGAGATCACCTTGGAGAATAAGGATACTATTGAAAATGTTGTTACTTCCAAATTTAAGGATATGTTGTGGGATGATAGGGAGCTAGAAGGAAAAGTGAAGCTAATGTATTATAAGGTGGTGATAACCATAATTATCTTTCTATCTTGACCAGTGTTAAGAAGCAAATGAACATTGTGAAAATAAGAAACAATTCTCATGAGCTGAAAAGTCAAGTTCATCCTAGCTGAATTCCCAAGAACCCATTGAACTAAAGAGTATGTCACCTTGGGGATACTATGAAGGTTGAAGATAAAAAGGGCTTTCTCTTGGATTGCAAAGCTCTTACTCACATCCATTATAATTTTTAATATCTTTGCCACACTACCAACCTTCTTGACTCTTTAAGACAGTAAAACTATGATGATTTAGGAATGGGTATTTCCCTTCTTTTCTATGATATGAATAAAACAATAAAGATGATCAATTAATATTTTAGCTTTTTGTGGTATTATAAACTATACTGATCTTAGTGAACATTAATCATCATCTATATATATATATTTGGAGACCTGCTAATGAAATTAGAGGTCAACACAATTAAAATTCGGAAAAACAACCATCTTATTTTATATTATTATGCCGTGGAAAATTTATTAAGACTAAAAAAACTATTACTAAGAAAAAAAAATATTAAAGTAACAATAAATTTTATTTGGGCAAAAGTAGAATAAAGGAATAATAACTCTTATTTTCTATTATTTATTATTTTGGAATGATAAAGACAATTAAAATCCACTTAGATCAATGAGATTTATCGAAATAGATTAATTGAGACTTAATAAGCTAGAAGATTGATATAATAGAAATATAACATTTCAATAATATATAAAAGATAAATATATCAAAAAACATATATATATTAAAAAGTATTGTATTTGTTGTTATTTATAATAATTTTTCAAAATTTGCTATATAAAAGATAAATAAATCAAAAAACATATGTATAATAAAAAATATTGTATTTATTGTTATTTATAATCATTTTTCAAAATTTGCTGTAATTTCGATTTAAGCTCCAAGAAAATTGAAGATGAAAAATACTTTCTATTAGATTGTTCATCTTTTATTCATATCCATTCTAATTTCCAAAATCTCTGCCACAAACATTTTTAACTTATTAAAATAACAAAACTATAGTGATTTAAAAACACTTCTCTCATTTCCTTTTAATCATAAAAATAAAATTGAAAATTTTCATTTAAAAATATTTCTTTCTTTTCTCTTTGATCATGAAAATAAATTTGAAAAATTTCAAATAATCGTTTAAAGTCAAAAAGTCCATATTAATATGATCTGAGTGGAGGTTAATTAAATTCTTCATCATCAACTAAAGGTCCAATAATTTTTAGCATATATATTTTCATTTTAAGTAGGTTTGGACCCACATTCAGTGATAAGATAAAAATGTGATCTTATCTTATCAAAAATCTACGTGGATACGGGCTAGGGTTACAATGAGATTCTCACAAAAGATAAAAATTCGATCTCATCTTATTAAAAGTATACGTGGAAAACTGTTAGTGTTCCTATGAAATTAACACAATTAAACAAGATAAAAAATTGATCTTATCTTATAAAAATATACGTGGAGACAGGCTAGCGTGGCAATGAAATTATTACAATTAAATAAGATAAAAGTTCGATCTTATCCTATTAAAAGTATGCGCGGTGACGGACTTGCAATGAAATTAGACGTTTTTTTATCTGATCTTATGAAAAATAAACGATCTTATCTTATTGAAAGATATAAAATTGATTTTCTGGTGGAATAATTATTAAGAAGAAAGAAAAATATATTAAAACAGTGTTAAATCTTATTTGGTCAAAAGAATTTTAAATGAGGACAAGAAATTCTTTGAAATGAGTCCTACGTGCTTTCCTTGTTTTGGAATTTTCGGAGAGGCAAACCAGCGTATCAAATTACCCTTTCCATAATTTTAATTTTATAAAGTGATGACGAATGAAGGCTAAACTTCAGGTTGAACTTGAGCTTATGTGACTCCGACATTGAGTGCTATAAATAGCTGTAGGCCTTCTCCCTTTCCAAACATAGAGTTCAGTGCTTAGTGATTAGGAAGGGTGTGTGCGTTATGGCTTTCCATAATTTGCGTCAGTCTCTAGCTTTCCCTGCAACATTCACAGTCGCTGATGGGGGGCCTCCCGCAGCAATTGTTCTGTGTCTACTCTGGTCTTTCTTCATGATATGGTTTTTGCGCAAGAGAAGAACTAGTGCCACGCTGCCACCAGGACCCTATGCATGGCCCATCATTGGAAATCTCCACCAATTAGTACTGCCCGCTCACCGTTCTCTTAGAGGCCTTGCTGACAAATATGGTCCCATTCTCTTTCTGCGCTTAGGCTCTGTCCCTGCCGTCGTCGTTTCTTCTTCTGAGACGGCCAAAGAGTTTCTCAAAACTCATGACCTGATTTTTGCCAGCCGACCTCCAACAGCCGCTGGGAGATTAATGTTTTCCAACTCTAAAGATGTGGTGTTCGCACCGTATGGAGATCACTGGAGGCAAATGAGAAAAATATGCGTGTTAGAACTCCTGACTGCCAAAAGAATCGAGTCCTTCAAGCGCGTGCGAGAGGAAGAGGTGTCTGCGATGATCCATTCAATATGGGAGGAGAGTGAGAAGGGAAGAATGGGCGTGAATGTGAGCAAGGCCATCTCTACTCTCACCTCCAATATTGTTTGGCGAATACTGGCGGGGAGGAAATTTTCTGACGATGATTTGGGTGGCGATTTCAAAGGGTTTAAAGCGCTGATGGCAGAGTTGACAGCTACGGTGGGAGAATTCAACATTGGAGACTTCATTCCGTATTTGGATTGGCTTGATTTGCAAGGTATCAAGCGCCGCATGAAGAAAATTCATAAAACATTCGATGAATTTGCGGAGAAAATAATAGACGACCATGTTACCGTTAATCATCTGCAGAAAGAGGCCGTAGACGCAGAGCCTAATGATCAAGACTTCGTGGATGTGCTGCTCCACATGGCTGAGGCGGACACCAAAATTACACGGGAAACCATCAAGGCTGTTGTGCTTGTATGCCTCGACCCTCATTCTTAAACTTCTGTCATTCATCATTCTTTTTGCACTAATTGGATTTGTATTTGTGCAGGACTTGTTCGGCGCTGGCTTGGATAGAATATCAATTGCGTTAGAATGGGCAATGAGCGAGCTGCTCAGACATCCCCGTGCAATGAAGAAATTAAAAGAGGAAATCGAATCGGTCGTTGGCCAACACTGGAAAGTAAAGGAGTCCGATCTAGCAAACATGAAATACCTCCACTGTGTGGTGAAAGAGACTCTGCGACTATACCCAGCGGCGCCCTTAGCGATTCCTCATGAATCTGCAGAGTCTGTGACAGTAGGAGGATACTTTATCCCTAAGAAAACAATGTTGATGGTGAATGTGTGGGCTATAGGAAGGGATCCTAAGGTGTGGGGGGCAGATGCTTCTGAATTCAAGCCTGAGAGATTCATGGAAGACGAACATGTCAATGTCACAGATCCATCAAATTTCAATATGATACCATTCGGCGCAGGAAGGAGAGGATGCCCAGGGGCATCGATGGCTATTCCTACGGTTCAGCTTGCATTGGCTCAGTTGTTACACACTTTTGATTGGAGAGTGGACGGTGATCCGTCCCAGTTGGATATGAGGGAAGCATGTGGATTGACCATTCCAAGGAAAGTGCCTCTCTCTGCTTTTCCAAAGTTGAGCAGCAGCTTTCCAATGTAATACCTGGGAGGATACAAGCGACGATGCCTTTTCTTCGTTTTTCTTAGTTGGTCGTGGTTTTTCTGTTTCAATAATGGAGAAATCTCTAGAATATTCTCCTAATCAGTTATGTGCAGTTAAAACTGCTATGTCTGGTTAAAATCGTTCGTCTTAATTAGACTTCGTTGGTTGTCAATTCTTGTATTCCAAGAATCAGCTCAATCAAAATATACTCTTATAGATGTAATCGTTTCGTCTTTTAAGTGAATACAAGTGTTGTTGTGTAGTCTTATGAGAAAGTTGTGTAGTCTTATGAGAAAGTCACTTTCTCATAAGAGATCTGCATCCTTTGTTCAATTTCAATTTGGCAATTCTTTTTATTAGCAATAATAATTTTGCACTATGGCAATTTCTCTAAGAGTTGTTTTTTAAATTTTATAGGATTATTATAAATATTATAATTCACATAATCTTATTTGAAATAGGCTTTTCAGATTTTTAATTTCTTTATTTCAGTTTGATAAAATGTTTTTGGTAGTATAAGTAGAAAAGTGTTTTGGATTAATTTTAAACATTAATCTTGTACATTATTTTTTTTTAAAGTGAGGAATAGATTAATATAAAGCATACTATATAATATTTATAATCTGAAATTAGTATAATATGAAATAGACTAATATATATTTCATATATGTAAGTTAAATTGAACTTATTTTACAAAACACAATTATATTCATATTTATATGATAAAGTTTTACAATTTATAATTTCTTACAAAAAATCTTGTAATTGAGTTATGAAGTTGTAATTTTGGTAGAATTTATTTAAATCATATTTACAATGTGTGCATATACAACTAAATAGACGTCACAACCGAATTACAAATTGTTTAGTAAAATGGACAATGGTAAATTTCGCATGTCAATTAACATAATGTTAACTCTTGCATAGGGAAGGACTAATAATGTGAAATTCAGAGATTTTCTTGCATTTATTTCCAACTAATCATTCAAGCACTCACCATCTCCTAACTTGCTCATATGTTAAAAAATAGATGCATGAATAATATTTATTAATATTTCTTTGTTTATTCTAATCCTTGAAAATTAATGGAAAAGTAAGAATTCAAGTAAAGTGGAGAAGAGCTACTTTCTAATTATATGAAAATTTCATTGTAAACTTGGGAGTTGTAATAAATGATAAAACTAGAAGGACTGGTCGAAATCAAGAATTGAATAAAAATCAAATAAGAATCTCTCCTCTATTTAACTTATAGAATGATATATGTAAATTAGTTAAAAAATTTAATCATAATGCATAAAAGAAGTATGTAATACCCCAGGAAAAATGTAAATATTTGAATTCACTGTGGTTAAAACCGAATATGACATCATTAAGTGCTTTTGAATTTAACAGCACTAAATATGACATTATTAAAATATGTTGAAATTTAACAGCATTGTTATTATTATTAATATTATTTTTAATATCATGAAAAAAAGGATCCTTGAAAAATGTTGGCAACTCCTGAGAGGGAAGTTGGAGGAAACGGTTGCAGTGAACTGCAACCCTAACCACCTTCTCTAACTGGGAAGGTTCCCGGAGGTGGGGGTCTAGGCTGTGAGGACACTCAGACAGAAAAAAAAGAAAGGGACTCCGAAAAAAAAGAGGATGGTGGCTATGTCTGGTGAACATCAGATAGCCTTTCTCGAAGTGCGAGCAGCTTGCTGAGATTGAGATCTGGCAAGAAGCAAGGGGGGAGATTCTAGTCCTAAAGGACCAATCTTGTGGTCTGGCGGATGATAGAAGACAAACTCTGTTTTGGGTTGGTTGAATTTTTGTTTACATAGGAGAAGGATTGATATACAGTTCTAGGATATTCAGTTCTCGCTCCTCCAGGTTGTTGCCGAAAAAGCGACATTCAATCAGAGGAACATCAGGTATGTGGCAGTTCTCTTGTACTAATATAATAGATGGCTTGTAAGGGTAGTTTGATTTCTATTCCTGTTATAAAATTTGGGAATCTGCTAGAGAAAAACCTCGTAACAGAACTGTACACGGGTGACGGTACCTGTACTTAAATTTGAAGGAGACTTTGTTCTTATGTATAAAGAGAACTGTTCCTAATTTATAAAAGAAACTCCATATACTTAGAAAGTCGATGTGAACGGAACTATCAGGAACCCTTTAAGGTGTTATAGGAAAAGATAACAAACGATACAGGAATATTAACTGCATATATATATAAAACTGCATAAATAACAGGACTGTGTAGTATAAAACAAATAAAAGAAAGAAAAATAGATATCCATAATAGCTTGAGAATCAGAGAGTATAACAGCTAGTGCTCTCTGCACAGTTTCCTTTAAATCGTCAATAATATGAAAAACAAGTAATGGATACTTTAGTGGAAAACCGAAAACCTATATAAGTAATTCGATTTGCACCCAGTTCACCAACACAGCAGACAAGAACTGTTAGGATACATAGGTCCTAGGCTGGGATGAACATTTTAATTATTCTGTAGGCTGAACTGTGACCATTGCATGTGCGTATTATGCTGTAGACAGAATATTGGACACGCATGCAAACATATATCCACATAAACGGTCGAACAGGTGAGGGTCGATCCATTCATTAAACACAAGACAGCAATAAACTAAGATGATAAGAATCGGCCAGGTTATATAAGGACCCCTGCAATTTACGAGTATATATCCTGTAGAAAAAAGAACTACGCAAGCCTTTTTGCCCAAACTCGATAACAGAAGGAATAGGGGGTTATTCTTTCTATCTCGGAGAATGATGCAACATGTTCAACAGAATTTGCAACTGACAAAACTCGGATTTAAATTCATTATACAGATAATATGGAGTCTGGCATAGCAAGGAAATAAACCACTAGACTGCAAAGTACATACATATATAAATCGCCATGCAATCCCGTGATTACATAGATAATAGTCAAAGGAAATAAGAGCAATGTCTGTAGCTTAACAATCACCAAACGATAGAGTGCTCAAACGATATTAGGGCTATACATTAATCAAAGGGGAAGCAGCGTGCTAATGCTCAACCTGGCAACCATAAGCCACACAGTACATGTACAAAAGAATTTATACTGGTCATAAGCCACATAACCCTCAAGCCAAGGCATCAAATAGTGTAACAAACTTACACGGCCACTGTTCAGGCCAGTATAATACAGAAATGTTGCAATGAGACTAAATACAAGCTTGTTGATGAAACCCTTTACCGGGTTGTAGACTGTAGGGTATGTCCCTAGAAGAGCAGAGCTGAGCAAAAGGAAACCTCCCCAATAAGGATAGGTAACCCAACTTGGCATGGAAACGTTCAGACAATCATTGAAATTTGACAAGCAAGCCTTCTACCCTGGCTCCAAATGACAGAGGCGTGGAGGAATGGACTTACCTGTGCGGATTTGTACCTCCATGTTTGAGAGGGGCTGGACTAGCTACCACCAATGACAACATAGCATCATTAAGGTGAATCGAACCTGCAACTCAAAAATCAATAGGTAAATGATATCAGTTAAGATTATCGGAGCATATAGGGTAAAAACGAAGTTGGAGCAAAACAATAACAAGGAAAACAAATTCACCCGACCTGTAGGAAGGATCCCCACTAAATCTCCACTAGAAGAAGCTGGTAGAAGGTAGGAGGTGTCGTAGGTCGGCTAACCCTCTATCAGTAGAGCTCACCCAAGAACCAAACCAAATGAACCAAAAGAGCTCCAACCCTGGTGGTAAGAAACTGGAAAAAGTGTAAGGAACAAGGCTAGCCGTCTGATGCGATAGGTGGAGTTTCCCAGTACGGAACAGCAGAGAGTGTCGGAAGAACAGAACCATCATATAGCACCTGAAAGGTCGGAAGAAAGGGAGGAACGTTCTGACAATGCATCTGAGCAGCAGACCTCAAAAAGGCAAAGGATAGAGTTGCAAGGAGAGTTTCGTAAGATTAAACCGCCGCACTTTGACAGGGAGCAGGAAGAAGCAGTTGAAGCATGGTTAATTAATATGAACAAATATTTTCAGTTATACAAGTACGATCATAACCTTAAAGCACGGCTGGCTATTTTCCAACTACAGGGAAAAGCTACCCTGTGGTGGGAAGAAGTTAAGATTGTGAAAGGAGTGACCGAGCAGACCATAACTTGGGAAAATTTCCAAAGGTACTTCAAAGAAAGATATCTGACCGAGCGCTTCTACGATGAAAAGGCAAGAGAATTCCATGACTTGCGGTTGGGGCAGCAGACCATGGATGAATTTATCACCCGTTTTACTTCCTTGCTTCGTTATGTGTCGTATATTAGAGAGGAAAAGGCTAAGGTGCAAAGATTTGTTAGTAGTTTGCCACTGTATATGCGGGAGAGGATTGAGTTCGACAATCCGAAGTCAATGGATGAGGCAATTCGTAAAGCCAGAATCTGTTACCAGCAGAGCAAACAAAAAGGGGAAGCTTCTGGCAGAAAATGGAATGAAAAAAGAGGCTATAAGTCAGCCGGAAGCAACAAAGGAAATCGCAGTGGCGGAAGCAAGGGGAACGGCAAGGGACAAAACAACAGAACTGCACCGAGAAATTCATCCAAATACAAGACAGCTAGTGAGTCCAGGGTCAGCGAGCAGCCTGCAAGATTGGACAGTGAAGGGGCAGCAAGGCCCCAGTATAGTGTTGGGGCTGTGGAGGGCCTCACTACGTCAAAAACTGTCCACAGTGTAAGGGAACTGAACAGTTATCCCAAATCCATGAAGCATCAACAGTCGGCGATGTAGGACGTAGCGTGCCAAGGATTAATGCGGCTCTGGACGATCGTCAGGCGGAATACCAGCCGACCATGGTCGAATTTGAAGGTAAAATCTCAGACCTTACTATAGCTGTTTTAATTGACCCTGGGGCCACATTAAGCTATATTAGTCCAAGGATAGTGGAACATTGTAAATTGCAACCTGTTAAATTCAAAAATCCATGGCTAGTACAGCTGGCTACAGGGGCCAAGAGGCGAGTAATGGCAAAAATCAATGACTGCTCTTTCACAATAGCAGGACAGCCAGTAATGGCTGATCTAAATGTGCTTCCCCTTGGTTCATATGACATTCTGATCGGTATGGACTGGTTAGAAAAGCACTGGTCATTAGTTGACTGCAAGACAAAGATTATTTACTATCGGGATAAACATGGAGCTAGGAAAGAAATGCAAGGAATTAAGCGGCCAGTGCAGGTTCGACCAATAACTGCAACCCAGCTAGCAAAATGCATCAGAAAAGGGTGTCAAATTTATGCCATCCAAGTGGGGTATGCTGATTCAAAGGATAAAATAGCCACGATAGATAACATCCCTGTAATACAAGAATTTGCGGATGTGTTTCCAGATGAGATTCCCGGACTGCCGCCTAAGAGGGATATAGACTTTACCATCGAATTGGTACCAGGGGCAGCACTGGTATCACGAGCACCTTATAGAATGAGTGTGCCTGAATTGACAGAATTAAAAATGCAGCTGCAGGAACTGCTAGATAAAGACTATATTCGCCCCAGCGTGTCCCCGTGGGGAGCCCCAGTGTTATTTGTCAAGAAAAAAGACGGAACCCTTCGCATGTGCATAGATTATCGTCAGCTGAACAAGCTGACCATCAAAAACAAGTATCCTCTACCTCGGATTGATGAACTGTTCGATCAAGTGAGAGGTGCGACAGTGTTCTCTAAGATCGATTTGCGATCAGGTTACCACCAGATCAGGATTAAGGAGGAAGATATCGCTAAAACAGCTTTTAGAATGAGGTATGGTCATTACGAATTTGTGGTGTTACCCTTCGGGTTAACTAACACCCCTGCAACTTTCATGTGCTTAATGAACAGCATATTTCATCAATATCTGGATCGATTTGTGCTGATATTTATCGATGATATATTAATATATTCCCGCACCATGGAGGAGCACAAGGAGCACCTCAGATTGGTGCTACAGACTCTTCGAGAACACCAGTTATATGCTAAGTTCAGTAAGTGCGACTTCTTCAAGGAAGAAATCCAGTATCTGGGTCATGTAATCACAAGGGAAGGGATTGCGGTAGACCCAGAAAAGATAAGAGCCATAATGGAGTGGCCCGTACCAAAAGATGTCGCAGATATCAGGTCCTTTATGGGATTAGCCGGTTATTACAGACGATTTGTGGAAGGCTTCTCCAAAGTGGCGTATCCCATCACTTCCTTACAGAAAAAGGGAAGGGCATTCAAATGGACCCCAGAATGTCAAAGAAGCTTTGAGCAGTTAAAGCATCTACTCACTACAGCACCCATTCTGAGCATAGTTGATCCTGATAAGGACTATGTGGTGTGTACTGACACAAGCAAGGAAGGCGTGGGAGGTGTATTGATGCAAGAAGGTAAAGTGATTGCGTATGAGTCTCAGAAGCTAAAAGAGCATGAGCAAAAGTACTCTGCTTATGACCTGGAGTTGGCTGCCGTCATACATGCCTTAAAGATGTGGCGGCATTATCTTATGGGCAGGAAATTTCTGTTGTTGACCGACCACCACAGTCTGACCAATTATTTCAGCCAGCCCACCTTAAATGCTAGGCAAGCATGGTGGGTGGACTTCTTAAGCAGTTTTGACTTTGAAATCAAACATTTGCAGGGGAAGGAAAACTGGGTGGCAGATGCCTTAAGTCGGAAGGTACAAAGTCTGTACGAAATCTCCTTCAGTGTATGGAAAAGTCCTTTCGAGGAAATGATAAGGAAGGCAGCAGGACAAGATGCTGAACATATCGCTCATATTTTTATGCAGAATGTGTTCAAATTACATGGACTTCCGAAGACAATAATTTCAGATCGTGACGTGAAATTTACGTCGGCCTTTTGGAGAACGTTATTTGCAGAATTGGGGACTCAGCTGAACTTCAGTACAACATATCACCCCCAGACAGACGGACAAACAGAACGAGTGAACCAAGTGGTAGAGGACATGTTGAGAGCCTATGTAATGCAGCAACCAACGCAGTGGGAGGAGTATTTGCACCTGGTTGAATTTGCATACAACAATGGGTATCATACCTCGACGCAAATGAGTCCCTTTGAGGTCCTATATAGCCGGAAATGTCGTACACCCTCAAGCTGGGGTGGACCTGAAGACAAACTGAGATTAGGGCCGGAGATGCTTAAGGAAATGGAAGATATGGTGAAAAGGGTGCGCGCTAATTTGAAAGCTGCTCAGGATAGGCAAAAGAGTTTTGCTGACCGAAAGAGGAGGTTCAAGGAATACCAAGTTGGTGACCATGTTTATATCAGAATTCAAGCCAAAAAGAGTACACTACAATGGAGTGGGTGTGCCAAGTTGGCACCCCGATATTGTGGACCATTCCAAGTCTTGGCAAGAATCGGGCCAGTGGCTTACCAGCTCGCCCTGCCAAGTCACATCCGGGTTCACAATGTCTTCCATGTTTCTGTGTTGAAAAAATATGTTTATGACCCTAAACATGTGATCAGATGGTAGGACATTCAGGTGGGAAATTTTTTGTTACAATAGACCTGTCTAAAAGTTCACTTTTAAAGGAACTAACTTGGAACGTTGCTTGTTGCAGGTCGAGCCGGAAGGAGAAGTCTTGGTCGAGCCACTGAGCATCCTCGACCGGAGAGAAGTACAGCTGCAGAGACGAGCTATTACCCAAGTTAAAGTGCAGTGGCGGCACTTTGGGCCTGATGAGGCCACTTGGGAAGATGAAGAGATCATGAGAAAGGCTCATCCAGGGCTGTTCTTAGACAACGGACATCGAGACGATGTCCAATTTCAGAGGGGGAAGATGTAATACCCCAGGAAAAATGTAAATATTTGAATTCACTGTGGTTAAAACCGAATATGACATCATTAAGTGTTTTTGAATTTAACAGCACTAAATATGACATTATTAAAGTATGTTGAAATTTAACAGCATTGCTATTATTATTAATATTATTTTTAATATGATGAAAAAAAGGATCCTTGAAAAATGTTGGCAACTCCTGAGAGGGAAGTTGGAGGAAACTGTTGCAGTGAATTGCAACTCTAACCACCTTCTCTAACTGGGAAGGTTCCCGGAGGTGGGGGTCTGGGCTGTGAGGACAGGCAGATAGAAAAAAAAGAAAGGGACTCTGGAAAAAAAGGGGATGGTGGCTATGTCTGGTAAAGATCAGATAGCCTTGCTCGAAGTGCGAGCAGCTTGCTGAGATTGAGATCTGGCAAGAAGCAAGGGGGGAGATTCTGGTCCTGAAGGACCAATCTCGTGGTCGGGCGGATGATAGAAGACAAACTCTGTTTTGGGTTGGTTGAATTTTTGTTTACATAGGAGAAGGATTGATATACAGTTCCAGGATATTCAGTTCTCGCTCCTCCAGGTTGTTGCCAGAAAAACGACATTCAATCAGAGGAACATCAGGTATGTGGTAGTTCTCTTGTACTGATATAATAGATGGCTTGTAAGGGTAGTTTGATTTCTGTTCCTATTATAAAATTTGGGAATTTGCTAGAGAAAAACCTCGTAATAGAACTGTACATGGGTGACGGTACCTGTACTTAAATTTGAAGGAGACTTTGTTCTTATGTATAGAGAGAATTGTTCCTAATTTTAAAAGAAACTCCATATACTTAGAAAGTCGATGTGAACAGAACTATCAAGAACCCTTTAAGGCGTTATGGGAAAAGATAACAAACGATATATATATATATATATATATATATATATATATATATATATATATATATATAGATATATATATATATATATATAGATATATATATATATATATATATATATATAAAACTGCATAAATAACAGGACTGCGTAGTATAAAACAAATAAAAGAAAGAAAAACAGATATCCATAATAGCTTGAGAATCAGAGAGTATAACAGCTAGTGCTCTCTGCATAGTTTCCTTTAAATCGTCAATAATATGAAAAACAAGAAATGGATACTTTAGTGGAAAACCGAAAACCTATATAGGTAATTCGATTTGCACCCAGTTCATCAACACAACAAACAAGAACTGTTAGGATACATAGGTCCTAGGCTGCGATGAACATTTTAATTATTCTGTAGGCTGAACTTTGACCATTGCATGTGCGTATTATGCTGTAGACAGAATATTGGACACGCATGCAAACATATATCCACATAAACGGCCGAACAGGTGAGGGTCGATCAATTCATTAAACACAAGACAGCAATAAACTAAGATGATAAGAATTGGCCGGGTTATATAAGGACCCCTACAATTTACAAGTATATAGCATGTAGAAAAAAGAACTACGCAAGCCTTTTTGCCCAAACTCGATAACAAAAGGAATAGGGGGTTATTCTTTCTATCTCGGAGAATGATGCAACATGCTCAACAGAATTTTCAACTGACAAAACTTCGATTTAAATTCATTATATAGATAATATGGAGTCTAACATAGCAAGGAAATAAACCACTAGACTGCAAAGTACATACATATATAAATCGCCATGAAATCCCATGATTACATAGATAACTGTTACACTAAAATTTGTCACCATGACTATTTGCAGTCAGTATGGCTCCATCAATAACCATACTGTCCTCCTTGGCAAGTCTTATACCTCTGCTCCTCATGTTAAACTCAAAAAAAGAGAGAAAGCCTTTAAAAAATCAATATAACTCTGGTTCCGCACTTTCTCTTACTCTTAACTGCGGGCCCGCACCTCAAGTACATAATACCTGCGTACTTGTACGCTCTGTCTGTAAAGGGGTGGGTGCGTACCCCTGTAAAAGTCAAAAGGCGCAAGTTTTACTTCAAAAAACTTACTTGTGGTCGATTCTAGAGCATTCTAGAAGATAGTTTGACGTGGATTGAGCG
This sequence comes from Pinus tabuliformis, assembly GCA_031772625.1. Taxonomy (NCBI): domain Eukaryota; kingdom Viridiplantae; phylum Streptophyta; class Pinopsida; order Pinales; family Pinaceae; genus Pinus; species Pinus tabuliformis. The sequence continues at coordinate 1,281,322,981 of CM062817.1, read as the reverse complement.
CCTCCAGATGGTTCATGCATCCCAATGAAAGAGGAACTTATCCCATGAAGAGGGGAGCAATCCCTTTGAAAGAGGGGCTTATCCCATTGATGGTGAACCTGTTTAACTTCCTCCAAAGCATTATAAATACAGGCATTGGGCCAGAGGGAGGGGAGGTTAAAAGCTGAACATTCCTAAGGGTAGATGCTGCTGAAATTAGGACTCCCTTATAGAGCTTGAGAGGAGAGATCACATTCCTTTCTTAACTTCATTTGGAACTGGGTGAGCTGATCAAAGTAGAGGAGAACTCTTGCTGGACCCTGGGAGGGACCTGCACAACACCAAGGCATTGGTTGTAAGGTTTCTTTTGTTTCCAATTAATACAATTAAGTTCATTTTTCTCAACAAGTTGTTATATATAATTTGTTTCATAAACTCCTTGGTCTTTATGATGAATATGTTTTATTATATGAGTTATTCAGGTGCTATGTAATCATTTGCTTGTTTGTGTATGCAGGCTTCAAGGAGAGGAGCTCATCTGGATCGAAGAGGCTTGGCTGCTACAAACAACGTTGGACTAAAGGTAAGCCTTAAACGCCTGGTTGCTTTTATTTTAAATGCATATTTAGGGAAAGATAGTGCTTGATTGTTTTGTTTGTCACTAGAAAAGCCTTAGTTTCTAGGGAGGTCAGTTTTGTCCGCAAAATTGACTCCTTCCGCATGACAAAATGGCGACTCCACTGGGGAATCCATGGATTTGATTGATTTCTCTTTTGATTGATACTTTGATTTGAGAAACGTTGATTTCTTTCTAGTTTTTGACTGATTGACTGTGAATTTGGGTAGAATAGCTTAGGATTGAGTTAGTTTTTTATTTTTCTTGTTTTTGAGAGAAGTACGCACCCTCTGAGTTAAGCACTGTGCGTACCTGTACGCACTTCTGCTTTGCACATGGAGCGGGGCCGCACCTGTGCAAACGGGCTGCCTGCGTACCCTGTCAAAAGGTTAGAAAATTTCAATTTGTTTTCCTTTTTTACCTATTAGATCTTGTTTATAGCTTATTTGTTGCTGCCCAAATCCACTGGTTACCTGTCAGAAGTTTTCATCTAGGCTTGTTTCATTAGCATCAGGGGTTTTAGTGAAGTTCATAGAAATTCTAGCCCTAGGTTTGATTTTTGTATTGGTCTTGTAGTGACTCTGGATTTAGAAGTTGTAGAAACCTTGGATATCCCTGGTCTTTTCAGTCTTCTTAGGAGTTAGACCATTCGTAAAATCCACCTTTGTTTGAGAAACCTACCGTTGTGTTGTCTCTTTGTGGAATTTCGAGAAGGCTTGTTTGTTAAGCTGTGAATTTCATTCTTAAGAAAAAGAACAAGAGCTTTTTATTTTTGTTTTTTACTGATTTATGATTCTGCATGAATTAGTCCTTGGTTGAATTGTAACTGAGTAAAACAACTTGGAATTATATTTTGTAGGCTTTTACCTCATTGGATTTGCTTTTAGGTAAATTTCTCTTAGATTTTCATAGATCTTAAAATTGATTTTTGTTAAGTAGTTTTACATGCTTTGTTAAAATAGGAAAAATACAAAATCTCTTTTGAAGAAAGTTTGTTTTAGTAGCGTTTGAAGTCTTTGAAAAGAGAAAGGAAGTTTTCATGAAATAATTAGTGGTCTTGTGTTGTGTGCTTTGGAAAAGATAAATATATTTTTTCTTTGATTTTCATTGCTAAGAAAGTTGTCTTTATAAATTTTGCATTCTCCAACTCTCTTAGCTAGGGAATTCATTGAAAAGGAAAGATTGTTTTTTGTTTTTTCATCCTAGGTGCATCTTTTTAGTGGATTTGAGTCGAGTCTACACATCATAAGTTTCATCTCCACTACCTTTTGTCCTAAAGAAAAGCCATAAAAAATAACGCTTAAAGTAAAATTAACTTAGTAACTTTTTATTTACTAGGGCTCTGATACACCAACTTAGCTTAGGCTAGTGTCTTGGAGTAGGAGATTAATTAACTCTCCAAGACAGTAAAAACAAACAAGTAGTTGTATCTTGTGATAGGAAGAAATCCAATTGTTGCATTTATGCTATGGGAAAGCTCCTCTTAAAGGAGAAGCACGAGATCGTGTCCGAACTAGTGTGGGAATCAATCCTTCCTCATTGGGAATGATGCCAGATATTCACATATTAAAAATGGTAAACCTCGGATTAACCATTGTCGAGGAGCCTGGGGTCACTCGTTGGTAAACCTTGGATTATGTCAAGGAGCCTTCAAGGGGATTGAGCTTGCTACTCTGCCCTTGCGTGTGTATCGGATCGTAGACTGTTCTCCCAGGTGTATTTGTCTCAGTTGGTAGCCTTAGTGACCATATTCTTTAGGATTCTTCCTAAGGTGACAGCGGTGGGAAGATCCCACTGTACCTGGAGCAGACGTCGGCTAGACTCACTTGGATTTTCTGGGGGTTTCACTTCACTCAAGACGGTTAAAGTGGAGGAACTTGGTCCAGTCTATTCATTAAGCAGGTTGCCGGGGTAACTGTTCCAACCGCCATTTCTGTACCGAATTCTGCGATGTTGGATTTCATCACCAACTAGTGTTTTCAGTCCGAAAAGTTACTGTTTGCGTGTGTTTGATCTCTAGATTCTTTAGGCATGTGATTCAAATTTGTTTGGTTCTCTAGAGACTTTAGGCGGTTTGCTTTGAGATTTTACTTTGTTTGCGTGTGTAGTAGTTAAAAGTTTTTAACTGTGGCTGAATTACTGAGACAGTCCCGTAGACTTCGGGGCCAGTCTCCTGAGGTTGTACTCGTGGCTGATTTGTTAAGGAAGTCCCGTAGACTTCGGCGCCAACCTCCTGAAGACGTCTCGAGCCATTACGAAGGTTTGAAAGTCCAAGTAACTCCTGGTGGCAGTAAAATTGGGTCACCTAAAGAAGGAGAGTCTTCGTTGGTTGTTCATCCTGATTACCAAACTCTAGAAATAGGTTATAATCCTGAAGCTATTTCGGTTTCCGAACTTGCTGGTAGCTTTTCATCTACTAGTGATATAGGTGAAGAACCTGAGATATCTGAACCTGTTACTCCAACATCGGGGTTTGTCTCTCCAACTTCTAGTGCTCCTAATTCACCTAGGGTAGAAAGAGTAATCACCAAAAATCTTCCTTCTGGTTTGATAGCTATTGAAGGACTTGCTCCGGAAGAAGAAATAGGCATCCCTATCCCTGAAAATCAACTTGTTATTGATCTAAGGGAGTGTGAATCAATTTTTTACAGTCCACCTAGAAGTACTACTTGGTATCTTTCTTTAACTAATTATTTGGAAAACCCAGTGTTAAGTTTTTCACCACCTCGTGCTCCTTATCAACCTAGGGGTTTTTATACTCCTGTAAATATGTCAGGTTAGTCATCCATGTTTACTCAATCGCCTGAATGGTTTGTAAAATCTTTGTTTCCAAAGATCACTGAAGATGTTGCTAAAGCCGGAGTTGTTACTGAGGAGCAAGTGATTACTCAAGCACAGTACCTTGACTTGGTCTATACTCAGTCAGGTACGTTACACGAAAAGATCCCCGATCTTCCGAAGTCAAATCAAATCGCTGCAGATCCTTCGGGATCTCATGCCGCTGATGGTATGATTGGTACGGTTAACACTAAAAGTAAGAAGAAGTCTTCCAAGAATTCTTCTCCTATCATAACCTTGCCTGATTCCCCGACAGGAGATTCTTCTGCAGAGGTTTCCGCCGATGTTCACGTTGTAGAATCATCTACGACTAAATCAAAATCCGGTGGAAAGAAGAAAGGAAAGAAGAAGAATAAAGCAGACAAAACTCCAAAGGAGAAAACTGAAAAATCAGAAACCAATGACGAAAAACGCAAACCTCGATATCCTTGTCTTATTTGTGAAGAGGAACACTTTACAAGAGACTGTCCACATCGAGCAGAGGTTGCGAAGATTGTCAAAGGTTCCCAAACTCCTGCTGTTTTGAAGGATCCATTTCCAAATCAAGATAGCAAGATGATAGGTTCTTCCTCGAGTGCTAATGAAGAACCCATATTGATGATGTCCCATGTAAGGATTGCAACTCGATCACAAGATTATGGTAGTAAAAGTCTTGTTGATGTTAAAGAAGCAGAATCTTCTCATTCTAATCCATCAACCTCAGCTCCCGGTTCTGATCCACTACAGATCGAGAAGCCTAATCTAGACTTAGTAATCAAACCGCCCACCAAGGGTATACTTCGAAAGTCTGCTTTCAATCCACATGCGAGAGCGGCCCAGAATTATAACATTGTTGAGGACTTAGCTGTTTCACCCTCAGCAATGTCGGCTTTGGAAGTGCTGCAATCATGCCCAGCACAGCGTAAATTACTTTTGTCGGCTATCGGAGCTGTTGATGTTCAAGACCCGAACCTAATAATCTTTGATCTAGAAAATAGTACACCGCGTTCGCCTCATCAAATGGCTTTCCAGATCCCAGTGATAGTCAAAAATAGGCCTATTCATCGGACTATAATTGATGAGGGAGCTTCAACGTGTATTATGTCGATACAGTGTTGGAGATCGCTTGGTTCTCCTTCACTAAATCAATCCCCGACAATTCTTAAGGCCTTTGATGGCCGTGGGTTTCATCCTTTTGGCATTCTACAAGATTTGCCTATAGGGGTTGAAGGAAAAACCGTTAGTCTAGATGTGGAGGTGGTTGATGCCCCTCTAGACTACAACCTTCTCTTGGGTCGAAGTTCGTCTTACGCTATGACAGTGGTCGTTTCATCGGTCTTCCGAGTAATAAAGTTCCCACATAATGGAAAGATCGTAACAATAGACTAGTTGGCTTACTTTTCGTCCGACCCAGCCTCTTCAGAGAGTATTCAGCATGTCGGTAAAACGACTATCCCATATAAGGATGTTGGAGTAGGATTAGTTAAAGATGCCGGTTTACTGGGAACTTTTCATTTTCCTCCAATCAACGCATCATCTTCATTTGCAACCATTCATATGATTACATCAGACACTATTTTTTATGACGATCCTTGGATCGTTCCTTCTGAATCTGAAATAGACTCATTTGGTAATTTTATGCCTTTCAGTCCATATGAAATTGCCTATGAAGCCGTGCAGTCTTTTACCGACCCTTCTTCAACCGAAAAAGACTTAATGAATGTGGTCTGTGAGGAATTACTTTTCACATCAACCTCGGATTTAACTACGTTTTTTGAACTTGTTCACTCTGATGAGCAAATTCGTGAAATCCTATGTGTAGATGATTTACCATGGGAAGATCTCCATCACAGATCTTTGTTTTTACTTGAGGATGATCGTTTTGAACATGATTTCTCATCAATCTTTACGACTGAATATGTCAAGGAACCTCAGAATCCAATGAAACATCCTGATTCAGAGTTAAATTTGGGAAACATCTCTCGAACTATTCCCATTGACATTTCGGCTAAGCCTGGAATTGTTGAGAACATTCATATAGGTGCCTCGTGTACAGATGACGAAATTCAGACATACAAGGCCCTATTTCAAGAATTCTGCGACGTGTTTGCCTGGTCATATGAGGAAATGCCAGGAATTGATCCCGCGATTGTTGTTCATGAGATCAAAACTTACCCGGATGCTAAACCCGTCTGGCAACGTTTGCGTCAGATTCACCCAAGAAAAGCTGCTGCAATTAAAGCAGAAGTTGAGAAACTGTTGAAAGCAGGTTTCATTTATCCGATCCCGTTAACGGATTGGGTATGGAATATTGTTTCAGTTAACAAAAAGCAGGGAACAATAAGAATATGCATCGACTATAGGGACATTAATCGAGCCTGTCCAAAGGACAATTATCCAACACCCTATATCGATCAAATCATTGATGATTGTGCCGACAGCGAAATATTTTCCTTTATGCACAGTTTTTCCGGTTACAATCAAATCAACATTCTACCTGCCGATCAACCAAAAACGGCTTTCATTTGTCCATGGGGGACATTTGCTTATTGCAAATTACCTTTTGGGCTCAAGAATATCGGAGCAAATTTTCAAAGGGTGATGTCTTATGCGTTTCATGACATCAAATACATTGTGCAACCGTATCTCGATGATTTGCCTGCTCATTCATTACATTAAGCTGACCACCTCGTCCACTTACGTGCAATTTTTATGAGGTGTAGGCATTATCGTATTTGGTTGAACCCACACAAATGTGTCTTCTGTATAGAAACGAGTCGATTGCTGGGATTTGTAGTTTCGAAAGCTGGCATTTGCGTTGATCCCTCGAAGGTCGAAGCTATTATAAATTTGCCTCCTCCTTCGAGTCTTCGCCAACTCCAAAGTTTGCAGGGGAAAGCAAAATTTTTACGACGATTCATTTCTAACTATGCCGAGGTTACAAAGGGTTTTACATGGTTGTTGAAACAGAACGCTCAATTCTCTTGGGATGAGATAGCTCAGAAATCTTTTGATGCACTCAAGCACGTGTTGACCCATGCACCGTTGCTGCATCCTCCCAACTACAACCAGGATTACTTTTTGTATCTCGCCGCCTCCCATTCCACCATTGGAATGGTCTTAGTTCAGGAAGATGAATTCAGAACAGAACATGTGATATATTACCTTAGTCGAACATTAAATCCAACTGAGCTAAAATACTCACATGTGGAGAAATTGGCATTGGCAGCCGTTCAAGTTGTTCAAAGTTTTCGTCACTACATTTTACTATGTAAAACTACAGTCATTTCGGATTGCAACCCTATGATCTACATTTTGACCAAACAATTGCTAGGGGGCAAGTACTCTAAATGGATTGTTATCTTGCAGGAGTTCGACTTGGAGTTTGAGAAATCTAAGTCTAAGAAATCTTTAGTTTTTGCAGAGTTAATGTGTGACTTCCCGCGTGCTGACACGGAAACTGTGGCAAAGGAGCCCATTGCGGACGAATCTTTGTTTCTAATCAGCACTTTAGATCCGTGGTATGGGGATATCATTGTCTATCTCCAGACCCAATCCTTTCGGCCCGAAGTTTCAAAGTCGGAACGTCGGAAAATTCAATTCCAGTCCCAACAATATAAAATTATTGGAGATACTCTTTATCGCCGTGGGGCGGACTCTATTTTTCGACGTTGCTTAACTCACGAAGAGGCTAAAAGGGTTCTAAATGACTGTCACTCTGGAGCGTGTCGCGGTCATATGTCTGGGTATGCCACAGCCCAAAAGATATTGCACACTGGCTACTTCTGGCCATCCTTGTTTAAGGATTGTATTACTACGGTCCGAAAATGCCACAACTGTCAAGTGTTTGATCGAAAGATGCGCGTTCCACCTGCTCCTCTCCACCCTATAATTGTCGTTGGTCCTTTTGCCAAATGGGGTATCGATTTTATTACATGTAACCCTCACTTGGCCGGGGGGCATGCGTATATCATCCTTGCGGTAGATTATTTTACTAAGTGGGCCGAGGCGATGCCTACATTCGAGGCAGACGGCAAGACAGTTGCAATTTTTGTGCTCAATCATATAATTGGTAGGTTTTGTGTCCCAAAAGCGATAATCACTGATCATGGACATCATTTTCGAAATGTTATGATGACAAAACTTACAGGCCAGCTTGGTTTGCATCACGATAGCTCAACTCCTTATTATCCACAAGCGAATGGTCTGGTTGAGTCCATAAACAAATTTTTAGTTATCATGATCTGACGAATCATAGGTATTCATCGGTCAAATTGGCATAACATGTTATTTTCAGTGCTTTGGGCGTACCGAACCTCAGTGAAAACATCAACAGGGTTCACTCCTTTCCAACTAGTTTATGGTTTGGAAGCTGTGCTATCCATTGAATGCGAAATCCCATCACTGCAAATGGCCATCGAGTTACTTCCAGCTACTTCCGAAGAGGAAAAGTGTTTATTATACTTAGCTCAATTAGATGAGAATCGACGTGATGTTGCATTAGCGATCGAGACTCACGCAAAATGTATGAAAGCTCAGTATGATCGAAATGTGACCCCTCGAAATTTTTCGGAAGGAGACCTAGTGTTATTGTATGATCAAGCTAATGATAAATTAGGTGCTGGAAAATTTGTTACTATGTGGAATGGGCCCTATATTGTCAAGCGAAAGCTAGCAAAAGGGGCCTATGAGTTGGTAGACTTTGGCAGGGACTCTTTAGGTAAACCTAGAAATGGTCTTTACTTGAAGAGGTATTATGTTTAAAAGAATGGGTATGGAGATTTTTAGTTAGGTTAGTTTTTCTTTCTAGCTGGTGTGTTTGTTAGTTTAGACAGTGTTCTTAGCTTAGAGAGTGTGTTTTCGTCGTTATTTCTGCTTATCTTGGTTTTACTCTTGATGTTGCAGATGTCAATGCCTCTCCAAACATACATTGGTTTCGCTGATGGTGCTTGTCGTAGTACACAGAATATCTCTTCTGCAGCTTGGGTTATCTATTCGCCCTCTGACGAGTTAGTATCTATGCATGGGGTCAGCCTCGGTCAAACAACAAACAACATTGTCGAATACAGTGCAGTGATTGAGTTATTGTCTGAATCTATTTCATTTGGGATTCAGAGTTTGATAGTGAGGTTAGATTCTGAACTCGTTGTATTACAGCTTAATAGAGTGTATGCCATTAGAAATCCAGTGTTATTAAGATTATTTTTGAGAGTGCGTCTCTTGGAACGTGAGTTTGATTATATTGAATATCAGCATATTCCAAGGTCTTTAAATACATTAGCAGATGCAATTGCTTCTCGGATGTTAAATAGACATTTGCAATAATCATACATGTAAATTTAAAACCATTCCATAACATGATTTACAAGATAAGCCGGTAATAATGATATATATATATATATAGGAGTGTGTCAAAAAATACATCGTCTTCGATCATAGGTTGAAAAATACCTTATGATCGGCAAAAATGATAAGTACAAAAAACCAAAATGTCACATGTGTCTACAAAACAACCATCCAATCACTGGTGATGATCTCTATATGACACCACTGCACGGGCCACCCTACACAAGAACCTCCTAAAAGGTCCTGGGTGTTGGCATTATGGCTAAAGTGTTGTCCTTGATGGCAACCCATTCAGGTGATAGATCACAGTACTTCAAGTCAGCAGTAGAGATTGATGATCAGCTATCAAATATTGAAGAAAATAAGGGGTATGCAGGTACACCTTACATAAGGTGCATACACGCAGGTCAGTGTTACATAAAGTGCGTACATACCCGCAGTTATCCCGTTCAGGAGGTGCGTACCCCCAGTGCACACATTTCAAGGAAAAGAAATTCACATGTGGGGTTTTCTTATGTTTTACTCTTAGTATTTAGTCAACAGTATTGTGTTATTATGGTGTCGGCCCGTGGTATTGATCCATGATTTAAGGAAGAGCTTTCCTATATAAAGCAAAGGAGATCATTTGGCTTGAGCATGTTTTGGGTTGAATATCTTATGAGGGCTAGATCTGGTCTAGATCTAAATAAGGCGAATCTACTGATGAACCGAGATCTCTTTGGCGCATGTTCAGATCTGTAGATCTGACTGTCTAGGTTATTTTTGAAGTCTTGAAATCATCTATGCCCGAAGGTACGCAGGTACAGTGAGAGAAAAGTGCGTACATACGCAGGAATGAAGCGTTTCAGGTGCGTCGGTACGCAGGCACAGAAGGGTTTCAGGTGCGCCGGTACGCAGGCACAGAAGGGTTTCAGGTGCGAGGTACGCAGGCACAGAAGGGTTGCAGGTGCGCTGGTACACAGGCACAGAAGGGTTGCAGGCAGGCAGTTCAATGGACTCAGAGCGAGGTACGCAGGCTAGCAGTTGAGCAGGATGCGTACGTAAGCAGGCGAGCAGTTGAGCAGGGTGCGTACTGTAAGCAGGAAAGCAGTTAAGCAGGGTGAGTACTGTAAGCAGGCAAGCAGTTGAGCAGGGTGCTTACGTAAGCAGGCAAGCAGTTGAGCAGGGTGCTTACTTCTCTTAAAATTTTTGTCTATCGTTGCTGTGTTCTGGGTTTGGTCCTATTATTGTTGATCTGGTTACTACAGTTGATCGGGTGATTCTCTTATACTTGATGATCATTTGATGCTTATGGATCCAGTTTGAAAATTTATGAAAAGTGGTCCTTGTAAGAAAAGAAGTAGGGGGTTGTAGCTCCCTTCCAGGAGAGACTGGAAAACGAGAGAGAGAGTTGTAGCTCTCTGCAGGTTGCAGCCTGCGTACTGGTAAAGGACTGCACCAGTACAAAACCATTGTAAAAGGAGTTTCTAATTTGAAAGAAGATAGAGACATATTGCAGCAGGTGGTTTTCACCCACATTGGGTTTCCACCTTACATCTTGTGTTCTTTGGTGTGACTATCTATTTTCTTTTGTTCATGCTCATTATTTTATGGTACTGACATGCAAAAATAATTCAAAGAACAAATAAAGAAGATTTATTAAAAGAATTAGATAATACTGATTCACCCCCCCTCTCAGTATTATTTCCAACACTGGGACCCCGACTACATAGCGCTGAAGCCTAATTTGAATATCATCTATGGTAGTCTCCGGTATATCTGCTGTAAGACGCTCCAGGTCACTTTCCAACTCAGCCAAAGTCTCTGTGGCCTTATCCTGTGGGGCCGGTGCCGCTGCAACTGGTAGTTTCCTCTCGTAAGGCCGGAGATTGGCTGGACATCGTGGGCCTACATCTGCATTTTGAAAATTATTACTATCAGTTTTTAGACGATATAAAACAAACAAAAATAATAGATAGTTTAAAAAAAACTTGTGAAAAATGAAGTTACCTGTATCATCCCATTGTTCTCCCGGTGGAAGAACCATGTCTGGATCTCCACGAAAATCAACTCCGGCATAAGGAAAATCCTGTATAGAAAAGACTTGGTTTTCTAACCAGCGAAAGTACTCCGGAGTAAATCGGACAACCTTCGTCCCCTCATCAGGATGACGGGCCATAACCTCAACCCATCGCATCAATTTGGGCTCTCGAGGAAGCCCAATCTCAACAGTGAGCTACTGTGGGATCAGCATCGGAACCCTCTCTAAGCCAAAACTCACAACTAAAGCCCCATAACGAAAGGTCTTTAGCTGTCCGTTTTTGGCTCTAGTCAGTTGGCCTTTTACATCGGCCAACACAGCATCACACCAGTTGAAAATGGTACCTCCATAGCAATCAATTGCCATCCGCATCTGGGATCCAGTGGCAATGTGTAAAGCGGCAGCCCCGCAAAGTCTGGTAACTGTAAAGGCAATCACCATAAGTTCAGGATGGGATATAGTTTTGATTTCTATCCCCTTCTCCTGAGACTGAGTGTTACACCACTCTAGTCGGAGACTAGTGACAGACTGGCCACCTGGCCTAGTCCCGAACAGAGTCAAGTGTTCGCCTCTCTTGGGCAAACCAGTGATAAAGTAGATATCTGCCGGCTCCATCTCAAGCTGGTGCCCTCCAATATAAAAACACTGGTCCTAAACGTTCCATCTTTCTACCAGCCACTCTAGAAAGCTCACTTGGGCCCTCATGCCAGGTATGGCCCAAAATTTATAAAGGCCGCATGCCTTCAAAGCATCAATTTACGGTTGATGATTAATGGCGGCCAAATCAACATCTTCGTGCTCTCTCTCGTGCCAATCAAGCATGGTGAACAATCTACATACCATAAAACATCCATTAGATTCCATAAAATCAAAAAAAATTCGTCCATTTTGGAGAATTTAGGTTTTAAAAACTCGTTGCGCGTGGTACGCACCCTGCCTTTAGGAACAAAGCGTGGGTACGCAGGGTCCCTGAAGGCAAGGTGTGTGCCCCTGACATTTTTCCATCTGAGAAAATGTCGGGGTACGCGGGTCCCTAGTGTGGCGCCCGCGTACCCCGAGAGGCGGTTTTTGAAACCATAAAACCTCCCAAAAATGAAATCTGGGGCCTAAAAAGAATTCTAAACAGATGAAATTGAAGAGGAGGATGTTGTAGATTACCTGGAAGAGACGGCGTTTGATTTCGACAGTCGGATTCTCCGCAATGTCCACGGGAAGTTTCTTGCCAAAAGCCCTTTTTCTGTCCTCAAATAGTAAAATGATAAAAATGAATTGGTAAAAGCCCTTTTTATAGGTTTTTTGGGTAAATAAATGGTAAATTTGTTTATTTTTCACCATGAAAAGGTATTTTTCAAAGTATTTTTATCTATCTTCAACAGGAATGAGTAATGTGTTGGTTTTTGTGCAGGATAAAGGATTTTCAGGGAAAATTGTCATTTTTTACAAACAAAAACATCAGAGTCATCTTTAAGCTCTTTTCTAACTCCTAAAATGTGAAAAGATTGCTAAGTTTTCTTTAGCTCGTTAAAACAGGATTAAAAAGACGGTCCTCTTACAGCCCTTTTCTGACCGTAAAAACATGAAAAGATTGCTGGATTTTTGTCGTTTCAAATTCGATATTGGAAATAAAATGACGTGTCCTTGATCGCTTTCTACTTTTCAGATCAGAGACACTAATCATGAAAGTACTCCTTGGTCGTAAAGATCAAGCGGTTCTCTCAAGTATTATTTTATACTTTTTCGGGCTTGGGAGACACAAATTTATGAAAAAGGTCAACCCTGGAGTCTTCTTAAGTTTTTCAGACTCTCTAAAATTGAAAAATGCCGAGTTTCTCCTATACTGGACTCGTTAAAATTTCACAGTAAAGGACCTGTTCGATTACAAACAGGAACGGACCACTCCTTCTTAGGGTTCGAATCTAAACTAAGTTGGACTCATCTGAAGGATGAGCTTATAATCAAGCAAATGTTATCCTCCTCAAGCTTGTAAAAAATAAAGAGGTACTTGCCAGAAATGGTGGGGGAAAAGAGAGGAAAATGAGCCTATTTGTTATACTTTGTCTTGGAAAAACCTTATCACCACTCTTGAACACGACACTTTTCATTCACCTGGGTTGGGAAATCCTTTGCCTAATAGTTGATCAAACCACATTGAAAGTCTTCAGCTGGTTTCCGGGTATTAACTTTGGGACAATTGTCACCAAACCATCTGTAGTGTCGTTATGTGTTCAAGAGGAGTCTTGCAAATAAACCATTCATCTGCAAAATATCTGTCATCCATCTTGACCATCCTTGAGTCAGTCCTTACAGCTACATTTCTTCAACTTGATCTATGATTTCGTGTTGTGGGCTCGCTTACGACGGATCGCTTTCTATCGACATCAGCACATTATCTAGAAAGATGATCTAGAAATCATCAGTACCTTGGGATCTGCATGCCTCAATGGCAGGCTTCTCGCCTTTGACGACAGGTTACATCAATGACCTTCGATCAAGGGATTCTGTGACATGTCCGACATCAACACATTCATTCACATCTCATGGATTGTACCGGGTACTTTGAGAACCATTGACATCACTGGTGGTCTCTCTCACACTTATTAACAGTTTACATCATTGACTGGTAATCAAGTGGTTTCTACCATGTTCGACATCAACTCATTTATTCGCATGGATAGAATCGTACTATTTTAGGAAGCAGAAATGAAGACCCTGGATCTAGTTTCCGCCATCCAGGCTGCGAGGAGTTTTGTATTCATTATACAGTAGACTAATTATAAACAGATGGCTGCGTTCATACTGTGTCTACATGTGTCTATGATTATGATGTATTGCGAAATCATTCCTATATCAGAGCAGTAGTTAGTTTGTTGGTTAAGTTTTTGATCTGAGTATGGGAATGCCTACCTCAGCGATGATATGATCTCATATATGTATTTTTTGTTGAATATTTGCAGGTTCTGACTGGGCTCTCCACAAGATAATCCTCGAAATGATAAAGTGCTTCACCCTTCCTAGATGATATAAAACCTTGATCTACTACAAACCTCGCACTTTAGGGGGCAATCTGTTACACTAAAATTTGTCACCATGACTATTTGCAGTCAGTATGGCTCCATCAATAACCATACTGTCCTCCTTGGCAAGTCTTATACCTCTGCTCCTCATGTCAAACTCCAAAAAAGAGAGAAAGCCTTTAAAAAATCAATATAACTCTGGTTCTGCACTTTCTCCTACTCTTACCTGTGGGCTCGCACCTCAAGTACATAATACCTGCGTACTTGTACGCTCTGTCTGTAAAGGGGTGGGTACGTACCCCTGTAAAAGTCAAAAGGCGCAAGTTTTACTTCAAAAAACTTACTTGCAGTCGATTCTAGAGCATTCTAGAAGATGGTTTGACGTGGATTGAGTGCCTCTAGATGGTTCATGCATCCCAATGAAAGAGGAACTTATCCCATGAAGAGGGGAGCTATCCCTTTGAAAGAGGGGCTTATCCCATTGACGGTGGACCTGTTTAACTTCCTCCAAAGCATTATAAATACAGGAATTGGGCCAGAGGGAGGGGAGGTTGAAAGCTGAACATTCCTAAGGGTAGATGCTGCTGAAATTAGGACTCCCTTATAGAGCTTGAGAGGAGAGATCACATTCCTTTCTTAGCTTCATTTGGAAGTGGGTGAGCTAATCAAAGTAGAGGAGAACTCTTGCTGGACCCTGGGAGGGACCTGCACAACACCAAGGCATTGGTTGTAAGGTTTCTTTTGTTTCCAATTAATACAATTAAGTTCATTTTTCTCAATAAGTTGTTATATATAATTTGTTTCATAAACTCCTTGGTCTTTATGATGAATATGTTTTATTATATGAGTTATTCAGGTGCTATGTAATCGTTTGCTTGTTTGTGTATGGAGGCTTCAAGGAGAGGAGCTCATCTGGATCGAAGAGGCTTGGCTGCTACAAACAGCGTTGGACTAAAGGTAAGCCTTAAACACCTGGTTGCTTTTATTTTAAATGCATATTTAGGGAAAGATAGTGCTTGATTGTTTTGCTTATCACAGAAAAGCCTTAGTTTCTAGGGAGGTCGGTTTTGTCCGCAAAATTGACTCTTTCCGCATGACAATAACAGTCAAAGGAAATAAGAGCAATGTCTGTAGCTTAACAATCACCAAACGATAGAGTGCTCAAAGGATATTAGGGCTATACATTAATCGAAGGGGAAGCAGCGTGCTAACGCTCAACCCGGCAACCATAAGCCACACAGTACATGTACAGAAGAATTTATACTGGTCATAAGCCACATAACCCTCAAACCGAGGCATCAAATAGTGTAACAAACTTACACGGCCACTGTACAGGCCAATATAATACAGAAATGTTGCAATGAGACTAAATACAAGCTTGCTGATGAAACCCTTTACCGGGTTGTAGACTGTAGGGTATGTCCCTAGAGGAGCAGAGCTGAGTGAAAGGAAACCTCCCCAGTAAGGACAGGTAACCCGACCTGGCATGGAAACGTTCAGACAGTCATTGAAATTTGACAAGCAAGCCTTCTACCCTAGCTCCAAATGACAGAGGCGTGGAGGAATGGACTTACCTGTGCGGATTTGCACCTCCATGTCTGAGAGGGGTTGGACTAGCTACCACCAACGACAGCATAGCATCATTAAGGTGAATCGAACCTGCAACTCAAAAACCAATAGGTGAATGATATCAGTTAAGATTATCGGAGCATATAGGGTAAAAACGAAGTTGGAGCAAAACAATAACAAGGAAAACAAATTCACCCGACCTGTAGGAAGGATCCCCACCAAATCTCCGCTGGAAGAAGCTGGTAGAAGGTAGGAGGTGCCGCAGGCCGGCTAACCCTCTATCAACAGAGCTCACCCGAGAACCAAACCAAATGAACCAAAAGAGCTCCAACCCCGGTGGTAAGAAACTGGAAAAAGTGTAAGGAGCAAGGCTAGCCGTCCGATGAGATAGGCGGAGTTTCCACCCTTGATCAGTTCAGGAATCCCGAGGAGAGCCATATCGTGGCGGGTTCAGGCGAATGACAGTACCATGAAGTCATGTGTTCAGGGACAACGTTGAGCCAATCCCAAGGTGATGGCTGATGTGTCCAGATCTGGGCGCATTCCCAATTAATTACCATACAGAAAGCACTGTCATATGTACCTTCCCTCATTAAAAGCAAACTAGACCCCATATGTAGCGGAGAGGCGTAGTAAATATTAAGTCGTTTAAACCTGGTAAAACCTTTAAATTAATGCGAAAAGAAAAAAGAATCTTGTTTGGTTGGCACCGGGGATGTGACAAAGTATGCATTTAAATTTGGTATTATTAATTTATGGGGATGATGTTATATTATTAAGAAATCATAAAAATACTTGTGATAAAATATAATCATTTCATATAATAGTGACATTTTCTTCTAAGGTAATATCATTGTTATTATTAAAACTAGTATAGAGAAATACATAATGAGGAGAATGAACCTCTTTGTTCTATACATAATAAATAAATAAAAAATAGTCTTTTATATGGTTGTTATTTGAACTAGATTTAGTTAAAGAATCGTGGAAAAAATTTGTCTATTCTATAAATAATAAATGAAAAAAATAGTAAGAAGATAATTTTAATCATAAAAATATAAATAAATATAAATAATAATTATTTACTAAAGTTAAAAAAAACTTATCTTTCTCATTTATAAATAAGGAAACCTATAAATAAATCTCAACTAATAATAAATGTTGAGGAAAATTTATATATATTATTAAAAAAAGAGAACACATTGCAAATATAAACATTTTTTTGTTCTCAATCCCACATAACTTTATTCTATATATGTATATATCTATAAAGCATATATTTCTTGTCCCAGTAGATAATCGTATTTGTGAATATAGAATGATTGAATGTTCAGATATACATAACGCATTTTGCATGCAAATAGGAAAAAAGAAAACAAATATTTATTACAATGAAATATTTGTATTAAGAGATAACCATACAAAAGCTTGGATGATCACCAATTCCTCTTTTGTAAAGAGTTATACTTTTACTATGGACGTTTTCTGATTAGTTGAAAAACAAATAAAAATTAAGATATAAAATATTACTTAATTGATATGAAATTGTCTTTTCCTAATAATTTGCAATTATATATATAAATATTTACATAATAAAAATTATTTATGTTTGAATACCTACATGATAAAAATTGGCATCGTTTCACAAACTATGTATGTTATGGTAAAGTTACCAAGTTCCAATTAAAATATAAAAATTTACATAAAATATTTCATTCAAGGAAAAATTGATAATATAGATGCTTGGTCACATTCTTTACCTATTTTTTTATTAAATCTACTTCTCTCTATATTTTTTTTTTCATCACTTCGTATCCGTCACATTCTTTACCTATTTTGTTATTAAATCTACTTCTCTATGCTTTTTTTTTCATCACTTCGTATCCCTATTTAAAGTATCGGTGGTTAGATAAGACTCGAGTGGGTTAATAAACTGTATTTTGATTTGGGGCTAGCGATCATGTGTATCAACGAACATAACCCAACCACACAAACATGTGTGTGTCACAGGGAAGAGACAGATATGTGCTACAAGGCAGAGATCCATGCGATTGTGAAAAAATATCAACAGACATAGCCAAGCCATACAAACAATTATATTAATTTACCTTTTTTAAATTTCATTGATTATTTTTATCAAAATCTGTAAAATCTGTATTTTTCCCATTCTTTATTAATAATACGATAATTTCACAAATGCAATTTAATTATTTGATTTATTTACATAAAAAGTAAATTATTAACTCAATATATTGGATGTCTCAAAAGACCATCATATAATTAAAAAAAAATTACGAAAATTTAAATCTTATAAAATAATTATTTTCTTTAAATTTATTGGAGAACGAATTTTAAAAAGTTATATACGAATTTTAAAAAGTTATTTTTCATTATAGTAAGCACTACTAAGCTTAGACATTTACACTTAATGTGTTGAACAAAACATCCAATTATGAAAATTCTTGCTTAAATTATGGTGTGTAGTAACTAATTGTAAATAGGTTATTTACACTAATATGAAATATTTTCATTGATTTTAATTTAGGTGGTTTTAGTATGAACCTTAGCAATGAAAAATCATTTTATAAATATTTAAAAAACATGACATAAATATTTCAATTACATCCATAAATTATGGAACATAATAAGGAGTTATTACATGGCACAAAAACTATAATAAGACCTTCAAAATTGTGGTCCAACCAAATGTTTGAAAAATAAATTTTTCAATAATATTTAAAAATAGATATTCATTTAAACATTATAATTTAATTTGGTCAATGTTAAAAAAATAGTGGCCAACAAACAAATCTATTATTAAAGTCCAAAGACTAATAATAAATCAAAAATTTTAATTACACATTCAATCTAAAATAAAAAATAAAAAATTTAAATTGCACATTCATTCCAAATGTCCATTGCTTCATCCCTTCATTACAATTGACTCCTAAAAAATAGTTTGGAGAAATCAAACTAAGGTGGTAAGCATTTCTAGAAATATTTTTTAAAATTAGTGCACTATCTCGCCTTCTATACCATTTCCATTACTTCTCAACCATGTGAACCATTTCCATTACTACCTACTGACTCCACTTTTTGAAAATGTTTGTGAATGCTCAATAGAATATCATGAAGTCATGTACGACACCTCAGAATAAAAAAATTTCACTATACAATGTATGATATCTATAATGGGTGGTTGCTTCATGTTCTCTGCTCATCTATCTAAGCTTTTAGATGGTACAACATGAGCATCCTCAGAATTTGAAATTGTGGCATTCAATGCCTACATGGAATTTTTGTTATCTTTATGCCATGTTTAGAGGATACCATTCAAGTTCGGATTTTGGTTTTCATTGTAAAGCTAGGGAAAAACATGGATAGGAATATTTTCAAAGGTTTCCACATTTTTTATTGCAATATCTTGCTTTCTTGTAAGTCAATATTTTATTCATGGTACCAAAACGATGTACATCAGAAGAAAAATGTAGGTAGTCTCAACCGGACCAAGTATGTTGACTACCGCTGAAATCATATGATAGTGAAACATAAAACCAAAATGACACACAATCCACAACTTAAGAGGCCATAGGCAACAATAAACAAACATAACATATGAAACAGCTATATCCATGCTAGTCGTCAAAAGTGATGGAGGTTGGGTTTTCCAGGGCTATTTGAGGAGGAGGCAGAGGACAAAAGGAGCATTGGACATGCTCCTCTCCTCGCTAGACCACCACTACATGCTCCCGGACATGGCACTGGAAGTAATGTAGTTTGTTCGAAGTTCTTATTAATTCAGTATGCTCCTCCTATCAAACCCACTTCGAAGTCTCTAAACTCTCCAGAATTGACTGAATCAAGTCTCGAAATTGCACGACATAACAAACTTGTCATTGACCAAGACAACCATGATGAGACAAAACATGATGCCTAGAAACCCCACGAGAGTCAATCTCCCTCTTTGTTATACAGGTGAAGTGTGGCCACCCCAACCCAATGTCAAGACCCCTGTGCCTACCACCCCATGCAATAGGCCCTACGCACCTAGAGTTCCCTGACCCACCATTACTTCGACCATCATGAATCAGGCCATCATTGCCACTCACCATCTTGAGCCTAGACCTGCACGTGTACATGCAAGAGCTGCTAGAATTGCGTTGTACCTGGGCAGAGGAATGCCCCAGGTGAGGAACAGGGTGCATGGTTGGCTTCCTGACACCACTGGAATGACCAATTGACCATCCACCCGATACCGCCAGAACTTCCAACGGAGAAGGAGGCACCACTATCCCCAGCTAAACCTCCACACCCCACAATGTTAAGAACATGTAGTACACAAAACAACCACCCACCATGAGCCAGAAATATGCACCTCCCCTGAAGTAGCCACCTACAAGCCCCATTAACCAGAGCCCAAGATTGTCACTCCAATGGCTCCACCCAGCAACATAGAAGCCTGTAAATAGACTGAAGAGGACCACTACTACTCGTCCTTTCCTAAAAAAACTAGTTCCCACGTGTCCTAGACTGAAACCGCACAAGATGAAAAAAAAAGAACAGAATATCACCTCAAAGAGACAACCATACCTTTCTTTCCTTTTACACTCACACTAACAAAGCCCAATTCAACAATTAACAATGATGCACACCCGAAAGAAAGGGAGGAAACTCTTATGGCGATGTTGTCCCCTCGCTTAGACAGGGGAACCTCTGAATTCCCACTTCTTCCCACAATTCCCACACCACATACAACAATAGTCACACATATTCAGAATGGCCAACAAACACTACTGCCATCCTCCATAATGTTGAGATGCTTGTGTGACATAGGCAAGTTCCCTCTACAGGCAGAGGCAACCCCTCTAGCCCTAGAGTGGGTCTAGTCACCGCAAAGACAATACCAAAGAAAATTTCCTTAAAACGTTGGTGTCATGAAGGCCTACCTTCAAATCGTCGTTCGATGAAGTCCTCGTCGTGTCACTTCTGCTCTTGTTCTTCTAATCACTTGTACCTAAAAACAACATGTAGAGAAACATCGCAAATGCAATAGAAAAAGACCAAACAAACTACTTGAAGAGTCAAGGAACTTCAAGCTATCGGCATACAATTGAACATATGATATAGGAAACAAGCTATTGATTTGTATTAATATAAATCAAGGTAAAACTTATGACCAACCCTTGATGTTGTAAGTCTCATCGAAGGGTCCTGTCGGCATGTCTCCGTAAGCATTCACTTATGAACCATCTCCTAAGGGAACAAATGAATATCTCTTTCATCCAAAAGGTTGATGCTAGAAAGTTATCAAGCCAACTCTACTCAAGCATCTCTCAAGACAAATTACATGTGAGGCTACTTCCACACTGTAATAATGCTCTCTACTCTACTCCTCTCTTAGAATCCTGAAACTACCAAATTACATCTAGCTATCATCAAGTTACATCCGAGCTAGCTGATCTCAGTCATGGAGGAGGCATTTATAGGAGGGAGAGCTTTCATAAGAGATGGGAGGAGGAACTTATCCTCTAGGTAGGTTGCACAAAATGTGGAACAACTATCCCAAAGGAGAGAGGTGAGCTCATATGACCCAAAAACTAGCCCTAGGACTGCCCATGAAGCAATTTCATCTCAAAGCTTTGACGAGTTGTTTAAAAAACTTGCCAATGGTAGCTCGTCATAGGTGAAACACAGGGACAGAGCGATGACTTCGCTAGGGCTAGTGCAAACTTTACCATCTTCATGGGTGGGACAACTGCCGACCTGCAACGACCCAAATACTTAGGTAAAAAAGAGTCTGTTGTAGGGATAATGAACTGAGACATTCTTCCTGAGATTACAAGGAAGGTATTTACACATAATTAGCAACATGACACAGAATAGATGTCAGTAATATGGACTGGCAGTGTTTGGTATCAGGGAATGCGGGGTCAATGACAAATTACTGTGTAAAATATGCCCCCTAAAGCATGAAGTCCGAGAGAGTGGGAGGGGTGAAATACTTTACGAATCCATAATCGAAAGAGAACATCATCATGGAGAACCTGCAAATGCAAGTACAACTCATATCTATTATACATGAGTACTTAGTGAAAAGGACATACATGTTTATAAGGCATGGGCACAACCATCCAAAAGATAAACATATATGGTCTATGGTATCGGTGCAGCCATCCAATCAGAAAGACCACAAAAAAGACTTAGGTATGGTCACAACCATCCAATCAAAAGAGTCATGTATGAATCAATCCACGCAACCTAGACTTGTGTAATCTGAGCCCAGGGACTTGAATCCTAACCTGATCATGGTACAAATTCTAATATGCGAACAGATGTGTTGAAGTCGAGCATACTAGAAAATCACATGATTACCGACCAATGTTGTAAACCATTAACAAGTGCGAGAGAGACCACCAGTAATGTTAATGGTTCTCAAGGTACTATTAGTACAATCCACAAAGTGTGAAGAATGATCTGAAGTCAAGCACTTGTGAAATCACATGATCGAATACCAATGATGCAAGCTTGTTGTTGAATGTCAAGAACTTTCCATTGAGGCATGCAAGCTCCAAGGTACTAGAAAGGAGTCTCTAGATCAACTTCTCGAATAATGAGCTAAAGTCGACAGGAAGCGAATGGTCGAAGGAAGGTCATAATTTTTCCCACATCATCGATGCGAGAAAAAGGAATAAAATGAGGTCGATGAGACAAATAATGAGAGGAAGGTGTGTAAGGATACAAACTGCAGAAGGATTAAGCTCTTGAACATATTAGTGACATGACTCCGGAATTTGATAGCATTATAGTACCAAGGGATCAAAGGTCATGATGATGTAGCAAGGATTAGATGGAATGATGCAAAATGAATAACCCAAAACCCAAGATAGAATGAGGATATCCCAACCTGACACGAAGCAGAAAAAGTGTCAATGTCCAAGAGCAACAAGCTGCCGTAATAATTAACATAACCAATAGAATGTTTCCAAATTTTCCCCCAACATTTCTAGCAAGTACCCCAATTAATTTTGAAACACAAGCTTGAAGGGGATAGCATATGCTTGTAATGTAAGTTCATCCTTCGGACGAACCCCACTTAGTGATTTTTAATCAGCCATAGGAAGGAGAAGCTCGATCTCGTCATGGTGACAAGTCCAATGTCGTCAGGGTTTAATGGGTCCAGCATAGGTAAAACTTGAAGCATTTTTCATATTTAGAGAGTTTGAAAAAAACACGGAAAAGAAAACTCCAAAGGTCCCTTTTCGTAAATTTGTCCCTCAAATCTGAAAAGGTAGAAAATAATATGCAAGGGAACCGCTTGACCATTTCAGCCAAGGAGTACATTTTTTGTAAATAGTGCCTCCCAACCTATAAAGGGGTAAATTTATACTGGGCACATAATGTTTCACATCTGTTAACGAGTTCAAAACGACAAGGGATTGGCCATCTTTTCATTTTTAAAGGGTCAGAAAAGAGCTGAAAGCGGACCCTAATTTTTATTCTCTTTAATGAGTCAAAAAAGGAAAAAATACTCGGCAATCTTTTCATCTTTTACGAGTTAGAAAAGAGCGTAAAGGTGACTCATCCTAGAGGATGGAGTGGTATAAAGGGTAGCGACTGGTTCTGGCAATAGTGGAACTGCTAAAAACATGTAATGATTAAGAGGTTGGCTAATAAAACCAGTCATCGTTGTGGTACCTCAGGAAAGGACAAACAACCAAGTGAAAGTGTATGATCAGCCAAAGAGATAGTGGCGATGGAATGAAATAATGAAGGCTCATCTAGCAAAAATCAACCAATTAAAATGACAATCACAATATGTAAATGGGTTCATTTTACACAAGCTTGAACCATGGAGAACTTTGCTTGGATTCGGTTTCATGTTTGCACAAGCTTGAAATGAAAAATAATTCTTGCACTATAAGTTTACATGCCCCCAGCATAATGACTCAAATCGAGGTACATGCCCCCCAAGCTTCATTTCATTCAACTAAGTGGATGGAATGAAGGTTCACTAGTGAGATCTTGGAAAGACTCGACTGGGATTTTATGAGATCTTAATCAAAGACTCGATTTGGAAAAGGAGGTGGTTTAATTTTTTAATGAGTTTGACATAGTAAAAGAACTATCCTCATGACCCTTGTTTCATTTCTTAACGAACTGACACAAGACAAAGGACTATGCTCTGAACCCTTGTTTCATTTTTGAACAAGCTTGACACAAGACAAGGAACTATGCTCCAAACCCTTTGTTTCCTTTCTTAACGAGGTTGAAACAAGACAAGGAACTATCCTCAAGACCTTGCTTGTGGACCATATGAGAACATGTCTCCCAAGAGGCCTTCAATAGATGGAAGGACCATGTTCCAGGAGGAATACATGTCATTTGGTACCAATGACAGATCGGGTTACAATACCTCCAATACATAATGTACTATACCATCTGCGTGATCATCAGCAAATGCAGAGATGGAACGGGTAGCCACATAATCGACCTGTGGTGGGGAAGGTACTTCTTGCAAACAAGAGTCGATAGGGGATGATGGTTGCAAAGGAGGCACCTAGTGACCAATGAATGATGATTGGTCAATATTCATACTTCTTCCTTCTTGCGAAAAACAAACCACATGAAGAAACGATGAAATGAGAGATCCCATGACATAAATATAGTTGTGTTCAAGGAGAAGATTTAAATCTAATGAACCTTGGGTGACCATCGCATTTATATAGACGGTCTTTCCTCCCAAAGTAATATTGAACTTTAGAAGGATCCCTAAGGGTTGATTGGTTCCTCCATTGAAATCCAATAGGTTCTGGGTGACAGGCACAAGCTGTGGGGAACCCAAAGCTTGCCAAGTAGTGGAAGACATGATGCTAACAGACACACCTTCATCTAATAGAGTTCCAGGTACTACCATATTATAGGCTTGTACTGTGATCTAGAAAGGCACATAAGATGGTAGGTAGAAATCAGTCAAGTGACTCCAATCGAAAGAAGCAATAGAACTACTTGGTGGGGGTATCATATGATTGCCCCTATGCTATACAGAAATAGAAGGAGGACTCTCCTAAACAACTAGGACAGGAGTGTCACTCTTTTATTCATGAGACTCTGAGGAGATGAGAAGAACATGAGCAGTATGATCACCACTCTCCTTTGGAACAGAGTGAAAAACTGGTGGCGAAACCAAGTTGACACTCTCTCCTACCAATGGTTGGTCGAGAATAGACACAAGAGAGTCAAGCTTGAGAAGAGCAGGACGGGCAAGAGATGAATCCACGTTAATCTCTTTATCAACTCGGAGAGGGCCAGAAGAAAGCCTCTAATAACCAACAGGGAGTTGGGGTTGAGAGGCTATAAGGTTTTGAAAAACTTTGGAATATTTATCCATAAGCGGACAAAGGTGGAGGAGATGCTCTCCTTCACATAACCTACAGGGAAATCTAATTTTCCCTTTCTTCTTACCATCGCTAGCCAAGAGTGTAGCATCAACATGATCTCCAAAGGTCGATAGGGATGGTCGATCTAGATTTTGACACCATACCTCTAAGCCTCTGTATATTCTAGAACAATCCTAGAGGAGATGTTCACCCTTACACAACCTGCAAGGGAATTTGAACTTTTGTGGAGGATCAGAAGGTTTGCTAATGGGAGGTGCATTTGGAGTAACAACTGGTTGGTCAACCCCTCACTTAGTTGACTTCTTCTTATTTGTCTTCTTCTTCTTCTTCTTAGCCTCCTAGTTACTAGATTTGAAACTTTCACCAAGTGAAGTAGAAGAGGAAGGTGAAGAAATAGTGGAAGAAGGCAAGGGGTCAACCTTAGAATCATCATGCTGTGATTCGAATGAAGGAGAGGGTGGGGTAGGAATTGAGACACTCGGGATCACTGAGGTCGAAAATAACCAGACAGGTAAACCAATGGTTAACCCAAGAAGGGACAACGTTTCCATATAAGGAGCACCAATGTTTCCAAAAGAAGGAAAAGGACCAGGATTCCCTTCTGAGGGGAATCCTTGACTGGTAGACTCTGGAAATGTTGCCATTGGAATCAGTCCTAAAGAATTACTAAGGAAGATAACTTTTACCAGGAATATTTCATGGGAAGTTAATTTTATAACACTGAAACAAAACTTTGCCTTTTCATGTTTTAAGAGTCGATAAAAGGAAAAAAGGTGACTCTATCTCTTTCGATTGGAAACGAGTTCGAAAGGACAAGTGCTCGGGTGATCCTTTTACTTTTAGAAAGTCGAAAAGGAATGAAAGTGACTTCTCTAGAACTCTAGGAAAAAGGTTAACAAGGCAAGCGTGAACTGCAGAATACCTCCTGGCGAACCAAGAAGTACGAGCAGGCAATCTCCTCGAATGATGTGTTGGGTGTATCATCTCTGCAAGGCAGCTGACTCGAGTTCCTATGGATAACAATATTAAAACCTAGTGGGGTCTCCCTTCAAATACATGACGGTATGGGGAAAACAAGTCCGTACTAGTACTTATCAAATCACAAAAGGAGGAATCACCCAACCTTAGTGAAAACAACAGCCACTAGGCTGAACGACGCTAGAACATGTCTCTAGCCTAGACCTCTAGATATAAGCGTTAAGTTTCAATACTTCCTTAGGTTATTTCAATAGATTTTAACATTTTATCTTCAATTAGATCTCATTTTCAAGGCCCTACTGAATGTATCTTCAAAAACTCCTAGAATGTAACTAAATGAGAAAAAAACTATTCTCGTTGAATGAACAACTAGCTAAGGAAGAGTGAGAGGTTCAATTCACAAGAAAGCAAAACAATCACGGAAAAAACAAATACTTCTACCATTTACTTAAACTTGCAAGCAATCTAAACAGGAAAATGGAAAACACACTTTTTGCTTTTAAATGTCTTAATCTCAAGAATTTACTCATGCAAAAATCATCTTTCAACTCTTAATACAAGATGAATGCAATTTTTTGATTTTTCCAAATAAATGATAACAAACTAAATGCAAAATGAATCAAAGACTCAAAACTAAGGAGATATTTCTTTTTGAAAAACTGGAAAGTTGTCTCATTGATCAGGAAGCAATGTGATCTATGCCAAGTGAAGGAAGGAGACCGAACGAAAAAGACATGAAAGTTTGGTAACCAAACGTCACATTCCAATAAGGAAGATGAAAAAACAATGAATAGGAAGAAGCCTCAAACAAAGTCAGAGATTATTCAAAGTAGAGTCTAAAGATCCCAATGAATGAGTGTCCTAAGCAAACCAATCATTCAAGAATCCCTAAGGTATTTAGGTCACATAGTTCAAGAGGAAGGATTTCAAAAGACTTGAAACCCGGAATCCAAAATCCCAACAACCAACACGTTTGATACAATAAAGAGGCAAAAAGCAATCTCAGAGGATAGAACGCACTGGCCAATCAACAAACAAACTTCAATATTTGAAATCTATAGGAATAATCGCGAGTGTAAAACTAACAACATGCACTGACAATGAATCATCATACGCCTCTAGCTAAGCACTTTGTGATGTCATCACAGAAGTAAACTAGTTAGCAATGCCGAGCAGATTTTAGAACTCTTCGTGACTGTTAGGCAATTTAATCGTGCCTGATAGTAAAAGTCGCAACCCATAAGAAAACGCAGGTGCAACTACTTCGCGACTGTCAGAAAATAAACAACAACAACCTTACATCAAAGGCAAAAATGGAAGTTTGGCTAAGGCAAGGCCAAATCTATCACTCATGAGAGTGGGAAGACTAGAGGAGTAGTCTAACAACTTCCGGAGTAGAGCATGCTACCCAAACAATGAGGGAGATAATAAACAAACAAAACCAATCAAAACAAAAGACAAAAGACAAGATCCCCAGTAGAGTTGCCAAATTTTGACACATGCAAGTTCCCTTTATAGACAGAGGCAACCACTCTAGCCCTATAGTGGGTCTAGTCACCGCAAAGACAATACCAAAGCAAACTTCCTTAGAAACGTTTTGTTATGAAGGCCTACCTTCAGATCATTGTTCGATGAAGTCCTCATCCTGTCACTCCAGCTCTTGTTCTTCTAATCACTTGTACCTGAACACAACATGTAGAGAAACAACACAAACACAATAGGAAAAGGCCAAACAATCTACTTGAAGAGTCAAGGAACTTCAAGCTATCGACATACAATTGAACATACGACATAGGAAACAAGCTATTGATTTGTATTAATATAAATCAAGGTAAAATTTACAACCGAGCCTTGACATCGTAAGTCTCCTCGAAGGGTCCTGTCAGCATGTCTCTGTAAGCATTCACTTGTGAACCATCTCCTAAGGGAAAAATTGAATCTCTCTTTCGTCCAAAAGATTGATGCTAGAAAGTTCTCAAGCCAACTCTACTCAAACATCTCTCAAGACAAATTACATGTGAGGCTACTTCCACACTCTAATAACATTCTCTACCTCTACTCCTCTCTTAGAATCTTGAAACTATCAAATTACATCTAGCTAACATCAAGTTACATCCAAGCTAGCTGATCTCAGTCATGGAGGAGGAATTTATAGGAGGGAGAGCTTCAATAAGAGATGGGAGGAGGACGTTATCCTTTAGGGAGGTTGCACAAAAGGTGGAAGAACTATCCCAAAGGAAAGAGCTCATCTCACCCAACAAACAGCCCTAGGACCACCCACGAAGTAGTTTCATCTCGAAGCTTCGATGAGTTGTTTAAAAAAATTGCCAAAAGTAGCTCGTCGTGGGTGCAACACAGGGTCAAAGAGATGACTTCACTAGGGCTAGCGCAAACTCGACCATCTTCGCGGGTGGGAAAATTATCGACCCACGATGACCCAGAAAATTAGGTTAAAAAGTGTCTGCTTCAGGGATAATGAACTGAGACATTCTTCCTGAGATTACAAGGAAGGTATCGACCAGAATAGATGTTAGTAACATGGATCGATAGTGTCCAAGATTAAGGAATGCAGGGTCGGTGACAAATTACTGTGTAACAGCTTGCCACCACTCTCAAGACACAAGGCAACATGAAATGTGACACGTTGAAATTTACTCTCTCCTATACTCAAGGTGTTATGGGAGGGTAGGGAGGCCAGCCTGCCAACCTGAGGCCATGTGCCTAACATGAATGCCCTCATGTTCCCTCAGGAATTCCATCGTCTCTGCTTCTCACCCCTATCGGGGATGTTATTGGTATATCTTAATTTGTAAGTTATTGGGTATTAAACGGAAGATTTAATTTTGATTTAGCATATTATGATTCACCCTTCTTTATTGTATGAAAAAATAAAATAATTTTGTTTTTCAAAACAACAATATTTTTTTTTGAGTAAATTTAAATATCATTCTTTTTTCATTTACATGAGGTTGTTTAATTACGCATTATCCTTTGAAACAATAATTCATAGTTTGTTGATTAATTTTTAGTTGTACTTTTGGCTAGCTTATAATTAAATGGTCTGGAGTATGGTTTGTTTTCCCATCAATTCATGATCTATTTCAAGAGATATATTTGAAGCCATGTGATGAGGCTCAAATATTACAGTCCATTGAAGTCAAATAATTTTCTATATTGATAGCATAAAAATTTGATTTAATCCTTGTATTACCTTAGACAATGACCAATTTATTTGAAATAAATTATGGACATATTCTTCTAGAAGTAAAATGTTAGCACCAAGATATTTGGAATTGGGACATTCTTCCAAATCTCAAGTGCTTCATTTGGTGGGGCTTGGAAAAGGAAATTCTAACTTGGAATGATCTGTCATGTCAAGGGTTTAAAGGGAAAAATGTATGTGTTCTTTGTAAACAAGGGCCTGAAACTATAAAACATATTTTCTTCCAATGTGCTTAGCTAATGCTATGTGGCAAGAAGTCCTCATTATCCTCAACATTCATGTTACAGGTCCGCTCAAAAATATTGAGACTTGTATTTTCTGGTGGGACCATCACATGGAGAACCACGAATCCCTTCCTATCTACGTGGCTCGAGGAATCTTGAAAATAATGAATAAACCTATTTTGGAAGATTGTCTCATCAGTATTCAATCAAACATTCCCTAGATTATTGGTTTCTACCATGGCTATCAGAGGTAGAATATTCCTATATATCAGTGCCTTATAGTTCTTCCATAGTTTCCTCTGCAAATAACTGTGGTTTTTTCAAAAAAACCTAGTAGAAATTCTAAACTTCCATGGAAATGCAAAGGTGCAACTTGATATGAATGTGGAGAAGGTTCTAGTAGAATAACATAGTTAGCATTGCGCTGGGTTCTCCTACTAGTTTTTTATTCTATCAAAGTGGTTTCAATGCATATTCAAGGATATTCCCAATGTGTGTTGGGATGACTTAAAGGGACTCATCAGTTAAATGTGTTAGATCTTATCTAATAGTAGCAGAGAATCCAAATATTGAAAGTCCACTTCTAGTAGCTCTCTTTCCAGTACATTCATAGAGAACTAAATTGTAGGATGGATGCTTGATCGAAAAGAGGTCTCTAGGTAGATGAAGGCACAACCTTGATGGAGAAATATCAAGATAACCAACTTCAGTGGAGAAGGCTCCTTTCAGTTCCCTCAAATCATTAGCTCCTGAATCTAAATATCATTTAGTTTTTCTACTCATATGTACAAATTTCAATGATCTTCTTCTTTGAACTTTCCTTATGTCAATGGTTTGGGTGTTCTATGTGGAAAATATTTGCACTATTCAAAATTTTGGTAGTTTTTAATGTTTTTGTTAGTGATTGGTTTAGATAGTTTTTTCTTAGAAAACTTATTTTCAAGTCTTTCTCACAAAGTCCAACATTTTTTGAAGTTTTTATATTTCATACTAGTATTTGTAATTCTCTTCTTTAATAGAAAGAACAATTTCTCATTCCCTGAAAATTTATGGGCATACATGAAATTTGATGAAAAATTAATATTATTCATGAATTGAATTTCAAATTTCAATTTCACATTCTAATATATGTAGTAGTTTGGTGGCCTCATGAATACAAGTGATTGTTGTGGTGCAATCTCCTTAGTGAGCAATTGTCACACTAGAGAGACCTGCATCACTTTGTTAATTATGTCCTTCTATTTTTGTGTTGGTATCAAAGCTATGTTCAAACACACACGAACCTTATGCGCACAACTCCAAACAACAAGAATATATTCTATAACAAACAATTTGTTGTATGTAACTTGTTGTAGTAGCTACAAAACCCTCCAAAATTTTGGCCTACACTTAAATTTCAGAGCCTAGTGTGGATCTTGGGATCAATAGTTCCTTAGTCACTTATTATTAAGCTAACGACCTCAAGCTCCCCTCTTCAATCTTAAAAGTCATTAACAATTTTATCTTTATATAGTATGTGTCATATTTGGGAATGAGGATTATCACTTGTAATGAAAAGGAAAGTTCTTTTCCTTCAAGGTGAAATCTTTATGAGAATGGATTTTTCTCATCACATAGACATCTTCCACACTCATTTCACACACTCTTGCACAAGTGTCACCTTTATCCTCCTAAATTCTATCATTAGAGATGCACCTGTTGTAAGCTTCCACAAAGGTTGTTGCATTAAGTGAAGTATGTTTATATATGTTTTGGGTATTCTATGTTGTATCACTAAATGTTCAAGTGTGGGATCGTAATCAAGTTCTCATTAGTTCCACTGATCCTACGCTTAGCTAAATTCTGGAGTTTCCTTAACAACCTAGCCTCATCCATCTTTCCTGAATTGTGCACTTGGCATCTGCAACCCTCAAGCTTTTCCATTCCTTGCTAGAACTGCACAAAGCATAGAAAGTACTACCTTCGTTTGCATCCAAAACTGTGTAGGGGCTTCCTCAAGTTTCCTTCCCTCAGCTAGAACTCTGTTTCTCTAGAAACTATGTAGTTTTTTCCCTTAGGCATCTCAGCTACTCAGTGCGCCTTGCATCTTGAAACTGCAAAGATGTGTCCTCCAAGGGCCTTATGCCGCAACAGTCACTACCTTCTTAAACTATGCAATTTTGTCTGTCAATGGCCACCAAGAAGGATGACATGCTAAATGAATCTCAAGGAGTTGAGGAGGAAAGGTAGGTAGACCAAGGAACCTAGGGTATAATAGAAGATTAGGAATGCATGAAGACTCCATTTAATGCATAACCCTTTGGGGGGAAAGTATGGAAGACAAAGCACATATTTTTGGAATACACCTCTTATTGTAGCATGAAGGACTGATTATCATTTTCATATAATTATTTCTTCAATGATAGGCATGGTTTCAAGCATTGAAAGTCATTCGATGCGTTTCCTCTGAGTGTCTTGCTCCCTTTCGCTTATTCGATCAATTGTCGTCTTTTTGCATGTTTGGTTGTCATGTCATGTTTGCGAACCTTTCTAGTGATATTGAAGGTTATTCTTTGTGTATACAAGTTTTCCTACACATCTAAACACCTGTCGCACTTATACACCAAGTTTTAGTCATTAGGGTACAAGTGTCCTCATGGTCATCCTAAAGTCTATCTTAAGTATCACACTTGTCACTCTTTGTTTTAGGATAGTCTGATAGAGGGTAATGCTTTGTCTTCTTGTTCTAGTGCTCTATGTTGTTGTGTCATCAAAGTATGGTAAGTGTGTGATCACACTTTCAGGTTCCTCACAGGTTCACTTGCCTCCCACACTTGGTAATTTTTTCGAAAATCTTCACGACCAGGAAACTCACTTTCACTGGACCCCAACTGAAATACACATTGTGTAGTCTCTACCCTCAGTGATGCAAGCTTGCTTCTTGGAACTGTGTAGCACACAGTCACTCTCCACTAGGACAGTTGCATTACACAATTCCATATCTAAGGAGACTGCCTTCATCCCAGAACTGCACAGTAGCTTCTCTTAGCCTAACCTCAACTGTACATTTCACAAGATCAGTTATCAAGCATCCTCCTTGGCCTGCTGGAACCCCGCAATGTGTAGCGAACCTAATCCTCCTTGCCTCCAAAAACTATGCATAAGTGTACCCTTGTGTCCTCCCTCAACTGGGACTCATTGATCTATAGAACTGCGCAAACATGTCTTCCCATGCCCCTCTACTACCCAGTCATGCCTTGTGTCTGAAAACTACACAAACCTACCTCCCAGGGTCCCATATTGATATCGCCACTCTCTGTCTGAACTACCAAATCTTGTCTCCCAGTGGCCTCTACGAAATTATTCCCGGTAGTGAGGATTGTGATGGGGAGTTCCTTAGCCAAGCCTAATTTGTGTTGTGCACAGTCTCAGTGACCAATCTCCCACCTTATTACCTGGAACTGTGCAATGTGAAGTTAGTGTGGCCTCTTTCCCTACCTATCATTTTTCCGAAGCTCATTCTATGTATAATAGCGCATCATCTTAGACTAGGGAGTTTTTTATTTGATTTCACCCCATCATGAGTGAATTACAAGAACAAGTACATTGTTATATCATGATGAGTTGATGAAGAATGAGAAGGAGTGGACATGCTAGAAGACTCACTTACAACTAGATGAACAAATAAGCTTATCAAGTACAAGCAAAGGGAACACATGCATAAAAACACCCCTCAATACCAAATATCATTGAAGACCCTACATCATCAAGCTATGCAGAGGAGAAGAGAAAACATATCTAAGAACACATCTATCACACAACAGCAAGAGTGTCTTGACATTTGTACCTCAATACGCTAGTCCATGTTAGCAGTGTCATGTCAAGTCATGTCATGAGTTTTCAAAGGCCACATCACTATTATGATCCATGTCTATTGTAAATCGAATGTAATGTAAGGTGGAAGTAAAATGGACAAACATGAATATGAAGACTCATGTCAGTTGAAAATTCATAAGAAGTTGAATAATCATGAGGGTAATCAAAGAGTTACAAGGGTCAAGCATGACCCCTTGGTTATATATACCCTCTCATTGTATGATAAAAGTACTTTTCACCTTTTCTCCTCTCACAAAGCATATACATTTTGAGTCAGTTCTTTGAGCAAGGAGTGGCTCTAATGTCCTACTACTCAGGCTAGCGATGTATGATGTAAATATGTGTCTTGGATCTTTTTCTTAATACAAATGCTTCTTCAGGCCAACATGTTTCCATGCATGACTTGTGGATGTCTGTGAGACTATTATGAGCATTTGTAATTCATGTTTGTCTCAAATGTAGTAAGATAGTTGAACTATTTTGGTTGTTTTAGTGCTTACCTTGTTGGGAATGTGTTGTATTAGTTATCACTACTGTCTCATCCTTCTGGACTACTTCACATGATACTAGACAGAACTTTCTCACTCATTGGTTATAATGGCTTTCACATTCATTGTGCACTATTCCGCTGGATGGTGGATGGATCTTTCTATGTACTTTGGTTTTAACAACTGCCACATATGTTCTGGACTATTCCGCCAGATTTTAGACAAACCTGCCTCGTTCCCATGTGTCTCTTCTTGGGTGGTACTATTACCTTTCACTTAGAATCTCACCCCCCCCCTTTGTAGTAAGAAAACCTTGACACCATTGCATTGCACACTCACTAGACACACTTACCTTGTTGTTCAAAGATATCATTGCACCACTCTCACATGCTGGTAGCTAGAGCCAAGGAAAATATCTATGTATATGGAAAATAAGCCTTTATACCAGATGGGACTCCTACACCAAATGGTGTGAAGTGTAGTTAGGACTTCATATCAGGGAGATCGCCTTGGTTGATAGATTTCCAGCACTGTCAACAAAACGACACTATAAGGAGGGCTAGATGTCAAGCTGATCCCATTGCATTTAGTTTGAATCTCTTATCTAAAATGGCTAATACACGAACCATAGTCCCAAGGTTTTTCTCCAATTTTTCCCTTTATCAATTTTCACCCCCGATGAGCTTCTTGATCACTTGTCCTAGTTAAAGTTTAATGGTCAGGATGAAATGTCCATAACCAAGAACATTTCCAGTTTTCTTCAATTTTGTGAACCTTACGAAATCGATAATGAAGAGTTGTCTTGTGTTCTTTTCTTCCTCACCCTTCAAGGTCATGTTAATCAGTGGTACCACACCTTACCACCCTTTTTTGTCCATTCCCTTCATCCTTTCTTCAGGGATCTCCATCAAACCTTCAATAAGTATAACTACCGAGATGTTTGTGGAAGAATCAATATCTTAATAATGGAGCCTAATGAATCAGTTGAGAATTTTTCTGCTCGATTCCTTCATCTTTGTTGTGAAATTATGGAAGAATATTTGAACAAGGATTTCTTGAAACAAGAGTTTGAGCACTTGGTTCTTGTCTATTCACACGGTGAACATGAACCTCCGTTTTTTTTCTTCCCTAACTCTTGTGAATCATGAGGCACCTCAAATCACAAAGGAGGAGCCCACTACCCCTTTTGTTCCTTTTCCTCCTACTTCTCCAACCCCAATGTGGGTTCCTCCTTACGGTGATCATGAAACTGGGAAATATGTTAATCAAATCTCTAGTGCATATCATCATTTATCCCCCACTAAAATGGAGGATATTCAAGAATGGCTCACAAAGCCTATGATGAAAACCCACTCCTCCATCCTGCAAGAGGATGTCAATGTTCATAACTCAAGTCTCGAATTTGATCTAAATCTTTGTTGTGCTCTATCATCTACAGGTCACGACTCCTTCTACCATGACTCGCTTGAGCAATCTACTTCACCAGCTAGTTTTTCACATTCTCTTTATTCTCAAGTTGCTGGCTCAAATTCCGATTAGGCACAAGGAAGTCACATTTCGCAGGTAAAGGGGTAGAAAGGTAAGTACATTATTATATTTCCCTCTTTGTTTCGAAATTTTCCACGCAAAAACAATGAGTTTCCATTCTTGAACAATTCTCAATCTTCTAATATCGATGGAAAATATAGCACAATAAATTATTCCAATCAACCCCCAGCCTTGGGTAGTAATCAATCCAATTCTTCTGTAGGTTGTCACGGATGGCCAAGCACATCAAGTAATCTTTCAGTTATGCATGAAAATCTTAGTTTGAATCTATAATATGCTTCGGTCAAAGAAGATGTTCATATCGAAACTTCCCCTTCACCTCACTTTCCCTTGTTTCCTAGCATTCACAATGCATCCACTTGCGATGGAGATATTCCATGTTCTCTTGCTTCTTCATCTAATGAGTTATCTCCTAGATTGACACAAGGTCGTGAGGTTGTCTTCCAAGACAAAATGAAGAAGGAAAAATCTAAAAATAAATCTCCTATGGCTGAATCCTAGGGCCCATACAAGGGGATAGGTAGACAAAAAGCTTTCAGGTGCGGGACTTTTTGAGACATAGTTTGTACCAAAGACTCATGGAATTGTGCATTAGAGAATACGTACAAATATTTTGTAAGATGAAGGGGCTCAAGTTAGAGTGAGGATATTCATAGTGGATACGAAAATGCCTACGCTAGAGACAACCCCTCAAGATGCAATGAATTTCCTCTGACAGAGAATTGCAACGAGGTACCAACTTATTCCTTATAAAAATATGGTTAGATGGGTAGTGGAGAATGTTAACGTTATGAAGTGAAATTTCCGTACATAGAAGGGAGCAATGATTAGTTCATTCTCATTAAAATACAATTAAGCTATGTATCATTTACTTGATCCTTAGTGCACTTTTCAAAAATAGTATGTGCAAGACTTTATCAAAAAATATGGAGAACCCGTTTATTCCATAAGATATTGGAGGTAAGATCCAAATAGACATAATTAGAGAAGGATGGTAAGTGTTATGAAAAATATGTGACTATGGATAGAAATATCTTTCCTAGGCCTGGTGGACTGACCTAGAACAATATAAAGATAAAGGGACTAATTTTTTCCTTAAATTAAAAAGATAATGAGATGAAGCCTACCTAGAATTTGTCATATACTTCACTACTTCCTTGGCTTGTATTGTCCAATTCTAGCTCTAATCACTATAATTAGAACCTACATAGTTAGAAAAAACAAGCCAATGATCTTCATATTCTATATAGAATATTCTAATAACTTTATTCAATAGATCAACATAGTATCGAAATACATGAAACCATAACATCATATGTACGAAAGCAAAGAAACCTTTGCATTAATAGAGATGGAGTAAGTTACAACCAAAAATACATGTTGATGTCATAGAGGAGCTCCTCCCTGTTGACTTGTCCTTTCCTTGTCACAAAGTGAAGCTCTAATTACCGTAATGCATGGAAATATATCCCTTACATCAACAACATCAGGGTAGAATCACTCTCCAAAATCCAACCTCTTTCTTATGGATGGTAGTAAATATATAGGTGAAGGAGGTAGTTCATGAATGCTTATCCTTTTACCAATATCAGCTTCAGGTCGACTCTTGATGGGAGGATGAGCTCAAGGGATGAGGGATGAAATCTCCAAGGTAGGATAGGATAGGATAGGATTCAAGTTATTTATCTGAGGTAAATAGTTACAATGAATCTTGGAAGCTTGTGGAAGGGGAAGCTTCGATATTCTCTTTTGTTTTCCCTAATTTATAGAATCAGTGCACCCCCAACCATTATGATTATTTTGAGGTATAAAATGGGCCTCTTAGGGAAATTATAAAATAATAGTGGAAATAATAAAATAATATTAGATTACATCATAAAATGTTTGAGGGAAAACAAAAAAGACTATTTTTTCAACAAGTATTTTCAACTTATCTCCCTATCGATTTGCTCAAATTTCGAGCAGCAACACTTGTTAGATGCAGAATTTGATTCCTCGTCCAAGGAGCAGCCATGTTTCATACTTTCGATGAACCCTTCTACATGAAAAATGAGAAATACATGAAAAACGTGATTGCAATGTCTTTTCCCATAAAAGCTTGTCTATCTCTCTTGCAAGGCTTTTATGTTTTACTTAAACTTAACATCTTTCTCAAGCTAAGCAACTTAATGGATATTTATCTCCCATTCCGTTAAGGTTATTTATAATTTGATCTAGAATTCTTAACATGAAAAAATTATTCCTTCCCATTCACCAAAAGGATTTCATTTAGCAAGAATATCATCTCTTGGTGTCTTGTTTTCCAAGAGATTACACTATCTTTATTTATTTAATAATGAAGAATTTACTTTCATTATTACACCTTCGACCTAGATTTTTTGTTACAGCTTAATCTTAGATTAGGTATGGCATGATAGAAATGGAGTATTACATAAAACAGAGGGTTGTTACGCCAAGGCACCATCACACTAACCAACAATATTGTGTATCACACAAGATGAAAACATATCGAGACACATTATCATTTTGTTAGGGAAAATATGTAGTCTAAGGAAATTTATTTAATTTTTTGTAATACTAATGGAAATATGGCTCACAACTTTACAAAGTCTCTTAAAGGAAAATATTGAAGTATGTAGGAATTTATTGGGTGTGGTAGAAAACACATTTATCCGTTAAGAGGGAGTGTTGGAATAATGGAGAAATGTCTAGAATATTCTCCTATGATTGGAACCAATTATGTGTTATTATAACTCTTTGTCTTAATTAGAGTTTGTTGGTTAGAAATTCCTATATTCTAAGAATATGTTTAACATACTCTAATCCACTATATGTAATAGTTTGGGCACATTTTGTTCGATGCCTTTCGAACCAACCAATGTGGTTTCGAATGAACAAGTGTAGTTTATCTTCAAGACAAGAGAGGCCATCCTAACTATCTGAAGAAAACAACTATATTTGACTTGGAAAGGAAAAGGAAAATTTATTATTATTATTATTATTTAAATAGGATTATAACAAATTCATATTTTAGGGAAGGGAATAATAAAATAATAAACATTATTCCAAGAAGAAATACCGGAAAATATAACTTCTTAAGATAAAGTTGGAAGAAATCATAAGAAAATACAAACAGGGAAAAAAAAAGAAACGAGAGAAAAAGCCCAAAAAAATGGAGAAAAAAATTAAAAAGAAAGAATGGGAATCCAACAACTACTAATTTTGGCCCACACAAAAACGGAGAAAAGAATTAAAAAGAAAAAACGGGAATCCAACAACTACTAATTTTTCATTTGTCATCTATATTAAAATTAATGAATATTGTCATAATAATAATTTAAGTTTTGATGTGGATGACATAGATTTAATAATATGAATAAAAATAAGTCTAGTGATTTCTACAAAGAGTACAAATGAAAATAAACATAACTAAAATAACTTATTATTTTTTTAATTCATTAATTATTTTCCTATCCCCTCATCTTGTCTCGTTTGCCTGTCCAAATATTGTCATTGAATGATCTGCTCTCTCTATTTATCCTGTAACCATGAGCTAGTTTTTCAACTTGTCCTTACGATGAACCACACTGGTTGGTTCCAAACGCGTAGACAAATAAAATATGATGTGATTTTTACCCAAAAATTTTCTCTATAAATTTGATATGGATCACAGAAAGCTAAATTCTGCAATTACAGTTTTATTATAACTCTTTATGAATATATAAAATTTATATTTAATTTAAGTTTCTACTATATAAATAAAAAATTAACACACATATACTTATATATTCTAAAATAATAAATGAGATAAAATTTAAATATTAAAATATTTAAAATATCTATATCTATATATATATATATATATATGTATATCTATATATATATATATATATATATATATATATATATATATATATAGATATACATATATATATATATATAGATATACATATATATAATACATTTTTATTTTTTTTTTTAATAATACTCTTAGTGTCCTCCCAAAGATAAATTAAGTCTTAATCATTACTGTTGTCAAACCTGCCAATGAGGAAGAGTTCAATAAGAATTAAACTAGTTTTGGGAGAATACTAGGAATAGTGATGTTAATTTATATAAAGCAATAATTTGTTTTTAAATATTAACTTCCATTTCTATTTATTTATTTTTATTTTCACAATTTTGGTATGGTAATTTTTTATTTATGCTATACACATTTAAATTAACAATATCGAGCAAGACTCTCCAGAAACCATATCTTTGAAATAACAACCACAGAGGGGCAGATCTGCAAAGGGTTCAGCCAGATAAAAGAAGCAGCCATTAGACATTTCATACATCTCTACACCATAGGTAACCATGTCAATGAGGAGGAAATTGCAGACCCCCTCTCCAACATCCCCCTTCTGGTCAGCCCTGAAGACAATTCCATTCTCATCAACCCCATCACTGAAGATGAAGTCATCAAAGTCATTTGGTCTATGGATCCGGACAAGGCCCCAGGGCCTGACGGATTCACCATACACTTTTATAAGACCTGCTGGGACATTATCAAAACTGATCTCTTAAAGATGGTAAAAGGATTCATGGGAAAAGCCAAGGTAGGGGGAGGAACCAACTCCACCTATCTCGCCCTCATCCCAAAAGAAACCAATCCAGAAACATTCACCAGATTCAGGCCAATATCGCTCTGTAACGCCTCATACAAAATTCTGGCAAAGCTTCTAGCCAACAGGATCAAGCCACTGCTCAACAGGCTGATCTCTAGCAATCAAGGTGGCTTTGTAGAAGGCAGGCACATCTTGGATAATGTCATCCAGGTGCAGGAGATAATCCATTCAAGCAATCAGCGTAAAGAAAAAGGTATGCTGATAAAACTTGATATGGCCAATGCCTTTGACCGTGTCAATCGCTCCTTCCTTTACAAAGTCCTCCTCTCCTTTGGCTTCTCCCCTCATTTTGTCAATCTTATCACTGCCTGCACCCACAACCCCTGGATTGCCCCTCTTGTAAACGGTCGACCCACCTCCTTTTTCCAAGCTCAGAGAGGTCTCAGGTAAGGATGCCCGCTCTCTCCTTTCCTATACATCCTGATGGCGGACTCCCTCAGTAGAAAGCTATCAGCTGAAAAAGTCTCAGGCTCCCTCCCTGGCCTCAAACCCTCCTCTTCTTCCCCAGCTCAGAACCATGCTCTCTTCGCGGACGACTCCCTCCTCCTGGGAGGTGCCTCAGTTAGAATAGCCAAAGCCTTTGACTCTGTTCTCAATTGCTATTGCAGGGTCTCGGGAGCCTCTATCAATGAAAAAAAGCGAAGTCTATGGCTGGAACATTGGGCAGCAAGAGCTCACAAGTATCTCCAATCTGCTTGGCTTTAAAGGACATGCTAAATGGGAAAAGATTAAATACCTTGGTCTTCCCATCACAAACGGCTTCAACAAGAGGTCGTTGTGGTCTGAAATCATCAGCAAAATCAAAACAAAAATTACAGTTTGGGGAGGATATTGGCTCACAAAAGCAGGAAAAGTCATCCTGATCAAGACTGTCTTATCGGCGCTCCCAATCTACCAAGCAGCCTTCCTTCTCGCCCCTAAAAGCGTAACAGACCAAATCTCTAAAATTCTTTGGGACTTCCTCTGGAAGGGGGGGAAAGGAAATCAAAACAAGTTTCATTTAGTGAAATGGGACGTGGTCAAGTGCCCAATCTCTGAAGGAGGCCTCCAAATTCGTGATCCAGCATTAGCCAATCTGGCGTTGGGAGGCAAAATTATTTGGAAGCTTTTCAAAGAGCCCAAACACCCTGTCTGCGACATGCTGAAAACAAAATACGCTCAAAACGTGCCGCTCAGAAATATTCAGACAGCTCATTCAAATTACAGCTCCCAGGTATGGAAATTATGTAGTAAAACTTTGAGTTTCTACATGCGCAACGCGTACAAGATCCCAGGGAGTGGCAAACACATAAACTTGTGGCATGACAGAATAATGAATCGTGACCCCCTTGCGGAAATAGATGAAATAGCAGAGTTAAAATGCTGGCTTGAACGCGCAGGTATAAAAAGTCTTTATGATCTGTCAAACTGGGATTGCCATGATGACTGGCAAGGCTGGGATTTTTTTGGAGTTCCAGAGCGACTAAATCAGCAGAAGTGCGTCCTCGAAGAACTGTTAGAGGAAGTGGCCCTAGTGAATAGAAAGATGAAGGATAGCTGGGGATGGGGGCGATCTGGAATTTATACAACAGCTGCAGCTTATAATGCCCTTCAACCAAACAGGAACAGTAGTAAACCGCCAGAATTCTGGAAGAAATTTTGGGAACCGCTAGCTCTACCTAAAGTAAACTTCTTCTTTTGGACGCTGGTCCACAACAAGTTGTTAACTGGAGACAATTTGATGAAAAAAAGCATAGCTGGGCCATATAGATGCGAGTTGTGTAGAAGTAGCTCAGAAACAGCCAGGCATCTCTTTATGGAATGCAAGTTTGCCAAAGAAGTATGGGGTCTCATTCTACAAGAGTTACAAATCCCAGCCCCCTCTCATAACTCTGTTGCTGATCTATTCGACTCATGGAATCAATGCTACCCCAGCAAAATTCCCAACAAAATCCTTTTGGAGAAAAGTCTGGAACGCTATCTCGAAGTTCGTATGCTGGCAGATTTGGTTGACCCGGAATGACTTGATATTCAATGATAGGCTACAAACTCCTTTCATGGCAGCGGTAAAGGCCAAATCCCTTCTCCTTGAAGCAGTCCAACAACAATATTTTCCAGAAGACTCTTTGCTCCTCCCCGAAGAAGAGAGGTGGTTGGGCCCCCTCTCCCCCCATTCTCGGAAGCAGTTAACAGCCCCTCATTCAGTGAATCCGGAATGGCGCAAAAGAGACTCTGAAGTCAACTTCCAAGAATGGTGGCGACAACAAAAAATAACCACGATTTTCTTTGACGGAGCCTCCAAAGGCAACCCTGGGACAGCAGGAGCCGGAGGGGTCATCTATGCCCCGGATGGCACAAGAAGGGACAGTTTTTGCTGGGGCATCGGGCAGAAAACCAACAACCAGGCAGAGATTCAAGGTCTCCTTATAGCTTGTCAAATAGCTAGAGATAGAGGTGACAAAGAATTCCAAGCCTTTGGAGACTCAGAGATCTTAATAAAAAATTTAAACACGGGCAAACTGTTTAACAATGCAAGTCTCAACAAATCTCTGAACAGATTAAAGAGTGTCCTGCTTGACTTTGACTCCTACAAATTCCTCCATATTCTCAGAAGCCTGAACAGTGAAGCAGATCTGATGGCGAACAAAGGCTGCACGCTTGGGAAAGGACAACTCCTCATAAATGGCGAAAGCTCTTATCACCCCTGTAATCCATGAGGATCCTGAATATTGTATCAGCATAAGAAACAGAAATAGAAGTAATGTAATGATGGCTGCCATGGCGTGAGTCCAATCTATTCCTCAAATTAATAAAACATACCCGTTTCAGTGAAATTTTTTTTTTACATAAATTTATGTATTTATAAAAAATTGTAATAAAACTAACAAAAGTATAATATTTCAATTATATATATATATATATATATATATATATATATATATATATATAAAATATATATTATTAAATTTTTGTAATCATTTATTATTTTGGAATATATATAAAGTTAAGTTTCAATAAAATACAAAATTATATATATATATATATATAACGAAATCTCAAAATTGATTTTAACCTTAGTCAAAATTTCGAATTCCCACATAAGCCCATAAAGATGCTGAGTCTTGGCTAGACCATTGGGCTATAAAGAATGAGGTCATCGTAGATAAAAAGGATAATATTAAAAATGCTATTACTTCCAAATTTAAGGATAAGTTGTGGGATGATAAAAAGTTAAAGTAAAAAATAAAACTAAGTTATATAAAAAGTTCATCAACCCCAATCTTAATAACTATAATTTATTTTCTGAGAAGTGCTAAGAATAAAATGAATATTGCCAATATAAGAATTAATTAAAATAATCTTCCAAGTGAACCATTAGTCAATTCCCAAAACATAGTGTACCACCTTTAAGATACTAAGGGGGTTGAAAGTGAAAAACACTCTCTTAGATTTCACAACTCTTAGGCACATCTATTCTAATTTTCAAAATATATATATATGAATGAAACTAACAAACTTAATTACTTCTCAAATCAACAAAACTATTACGATTTAATAATACTTCTCCTCTCTATTATCAATTATATAAATAAAATATTAAACACTCTCAATTAAACACTCTCAATTGATATTTTAACTTTTTAATGTGAGAGACCATATATCACGATCATCAACATAAGATACAGCAATTTTTAGCATTCATGCACACATTCATTCTAGTTTTCATTTTTTTAGAATGTCAAGTTTAATTCCCCAAATTCAATGAATAAGTGGAAACCAGCTAACGTCACCATGAAATTAGACGTCAACAAAATGAGATAAGATAAAAATTCGATCATATCTTATCAAAAATTTTAAAAATCATTATCACGTGGGAAATTTATTAAGAAATAGCAAAAAAAAAAATATTAAAAGAATCTTAGGTCTTATCTAAAAGATAAATATATTAAAAAATATGTGTATTAAAAATATATATATATATTATTTTTTATATATATAAAAATTAAATTAATTTTTTATAATTTCTTTTAATTCTAGTCAAAACCTTCACCTATAGTTGAAATGAAGTTGGTATAGGGTTTTTAGTTTTAAGTAGACAATGGGTTGAAGGAAGAAATAATATTGGAGAATAAGTATAATATTAAAAATATTATTAGCTCAAAGGATAAGTTGTGAGATAATAAGGGTATAGAGTGGAAAATGACTTAAGGTATTATAAGGAGGTGATCAACCCTAATCCCGGTAACCATAATTATCTTTTTGTCTTGAGAGTGCTAATTAG
This sequence comes from Pinus tabuliformis, assembly GCA_031772625.1. NCBI lineage: Eukaryota > Viridiplantae > Streptophyta > Pinopsida > Pinales > Pinaceae > Pinus > Pinus tabuliformis. Next base: position 1,281,278,975 of record CM062817.1, on the reverse strand, counting down.
AAGAAAATGAGCATTGAAAAGATAATAACTAATTCTCCTGAGCTTCAAAGTGAAATTGGGCATTGGTAAATTCCAAAACACCTTGGGACAAAAGATTCTATCACCCTTGTTATATTTAGAGGGTTGAAAATGAATTTTTTTTTGTCACCTTGATTGCCTAGTGCTTACACACATTTGTTCTAAGTTTTAAAATATTTGCCACAATACCAACCTTTTTAACTTGTTAAGTTAACAAAAATATTGTGATTTAGAAATTATTTTCTTTCTTCTTTTCAATCTTATAAAATACAATATTAAAAAAACTCAATTAATATCTTAATTTTTTAAGCTTTGATAGACCACATTATTAATATTATGATTAACATTATTTTTTTTAATTGTATTATATTTTATTGATTTTTTTTAGAATAGTAATATTTAAATTATTTTATTTATTTGTTTTTTATTTTTTTTCTATTTAATTAAATTATTTTTTTTAAGGATTATTTATGTTTAATATTAATAGTTATTTTATTATTTTTATATTATTATTTAATATCTTTCTTAACTAATTTACTTCTTTAATATTATTTTGACCTAACCAATCTCTAACGTTCTTTTTATAACTAAATTTTTTAATTTACTTCTTGCTCATGGGGCATGTCTGCCATTTATACCGATCTAGTTTTTCATCCTTGTGTTGAAGATGAACCACAATAGATGGTTCGAAACATCGATTGCAAAACAATGATGTGATTATTCTGAAATTTATTTGATAAAGAACACATTGGTCTTAATGGATGTTATTCATCATCATCAATACAAATTATAGTGATTTTTAACTATATATATTTTAGAATTCTAAATTCAATACCTAATTTTATTTTCAAAAACTTTAACTATCAGGTTTTAAAGTCATCGAATTCGAACACAAAAACTAACCAAAAAAACATAGTTGCGAACAACGTATCCATCTCTTAATTCCCCACATTACATGTATATGTGGAGACGGGCTAAGGTTGTAATAATATTAGACGTCGATGCAACTAAATAAAATGATCTTATCTTATGAAAAATATAAAAAGATATTATCTAGTGCATGAAACCTTTTCATTTAAATCTTAATGGCGATTCCATTTGGAATCCATATGTTTCTTTAGTATTCTCTCATTTTCAATGCCCGACGCATTTATATCCTTACACACGTCTTCTTGCCTATATCTTTTAACTAAAAAAATGGTAGGTGGAAGCATTTTGTTGACGGCGGCCTATGGGGAATCTTCGGCCTTTCAGTGGGATGATTTTATCACAAACATATCTTGTAGTGGAATGAGACTCAGTAATTTGGAAGACTTTACTTGTCATATGAGTGATTACTACAAATGATGCCATATCTAGGGCCAATTGGTGGAGACGAAAAAACTTGTAGTGCTCAGTTGCTCTTAAGCTCAAGTGTTTCACTTCACTTCCACTCGATAATGAGATTTTGACCCAGGATAATTTGATGTGATGATGTTTAAAGGGTCCAAATTTTTGTACATGTCGTGTCTGAGTCAATTTTTTTTTTTCTTATGATTTATCTTATGTTGAAGATAATGGAGAATATGTAAATCTAGCGAGATTCAGTTCACTAGAGTTTTAGATTAGGAATTAGTTCCTAATTCTTACACAGCTATTCTAACTTTCCTAAATATGTGAACACTATATATATTTTTAATTGTAAGATGATTCAACGGAGAGCGTTCTGCTAGAGGGAATCCTGAGATGGAGCTCCAAACCTGTGAACTGTCCAATTAATCAATAAAATTGATTCTTTAGTGTTTAACATAGTATCAGAGCTGCAGGTTTGAGAGTGCCTGCGAATCACTAAATGAGGAGCGGGTGTGAAGAAATCTCACATGGTGAGAAGGCCGAGAAGCAACACATTTTTAAAATTTAATTCTCAGGGATCATCGTCCTTTATTAAGGAAAGAGTGCGCTGACCATCATGGATTTGAAGGGTAAACAAGCGATGATTGTTGTTTGACGATTCCATCCATCGTTCCCTAATATTGCAGATGTGCGAGCAGAAGTCGCGATTGTCTGAGAACTGTGATTTTGTGACTGCGTTCTGCTGGGAGGCCGAGCTGGAGGAGTGAGCTGCGGGTCGAGCACTGTGCGGTGGCTGACAGAGGAGTGGCTTACTATGTGGTGGCTGACGGAGGAGTGGCCCAGGTGCCGACGATGAAATTTCTTCTGTTGTTGGGCCGAACAACTTTCAGGGCTGTGTGTTCAGATCTGCTCAGATTTGTTGGAGAAAGACGCGTTGGTGTGGAGAATCGGTGGTGTCCGCTGAGGGTGTTGCTCTTGCCTGTGAAGGTGCGGTAACTTGAAGCGGTGCTGCGTCATTTCTATTTTTTTCTTGTGCTCACAAAACCGGAGGCCGGAATACCGTGGTATTGGATACGGTGGACCGTTGAGAAAATGTTGCGTGGAGGCGAGAGCAGCATTGTGGCAAGCGTTGCGTGAATGCATATTCATGAAGGTCGAAGGCTGCTGGGAGGCCGAGTCATGTGGAGACTTGCTGGAGCAGCGTACCTCCATGTGCGTGTTGCACAAAGAAGAAGGGTCTTGTCGATCGGTGGAGGCCTAGGAAGCATGGTGTGAGGCGCAGCGGAAGCGTGGTGTTGCATGCTAGATGCATGGTCATGCTCCAAGTGCAGGATACGAATCCACAACAGCCCGCCCTACTCACAAAAGAAGAGGCCGTAACGGTGGTGTTGGAGGCCTAAAACGGTGGTATTTGATAATTGGAGGTCGAAAATAGTGTAAGGCCCTCAGAATTTTTCTTCATTTGGGTTCAATGTTATTTAAAAAAAATAATTCGGGGTGCGTGAGCTAGATCTGAGAGCTTATTTCCCAATTGAAGAAGGAGCAACAGTGTAATATTTAAAAAAAAAAGGTTTTGAGATCAAATTGTTGCATATGTTTAAAAGCGAAGAGATTTTTTTTCAATAAGAGTTAAAAAAAAAAAAAGAAGAAACAAAGGGCCATGTCTTTTTTCAAATTCATTTGGGGCATGTTTCTTTTTAAATTGAATGTCAAGCTTGTGTTTTGAGACTGCTCTTCACATCTGGGATAGTTTTGGTTTGCTACAGGTCATTTTTTTTTGTATCAAGATGAACAATGAGATGGTAGAGGCCTATCTGAACGAGAGCAATAAGCTCGACATTTCCAATTACTCCAATTGGAAATTTAAGTTGCAGACCTTGTTGGAGGGGCAAAACGCATGGACGATCACAAACGGTGATGAATTGAAGCTGACCCTAGCTATAGGTGGAACAAAAGCAACAATCCAAGACTGGGAAAAGAGGGAGAACAAAGCAAAGGTGTTGCTGAAATTGTCTGTGAAAGATTGCATTATTCCTCACATTCGAGACTGTAAAGCTATAGCAGACATCTGGACAACTCTCAAAGACTTGTACGAGATCAAGAACACAAATCGCCTACTATTTCTAAAGAGCAAGATTCTCTCCATTAAAATGGAGGAGAATGAATCAGTAGCAGCGTTCATATCTCATATCAAGGAGCTTAAGAATAAGATAGATGACTTTGGCAAAACAATATCAAACACTGATTTGGTCACGATTACCATGAATGGTATGACTAACGACTATCAAATGTTCATCACTCAACGACTATCAAATGTTCATCACTCATTTGAACGCGAGAGAAAAAGTCCCCATGTTTGAATAATTGACAGGGATCCTAATGAAGTAGGAGGAAAGATGGATGACCCTGAAACCCCAAAGCTCAGATCTTGCCCCAATGGCAAAGAAGAAGACCTTCAGACGAAAGACAAATGCATCACACAAAAGCGGAGGAACCCCATGAAGAAAGCCACCTCCATCTCAAGGTATGTCTCCAAACAGAAGTGATTCAAGACCAAAATGTTTTTATTGCGGTAAATTTGGTCATATGGCTAAACATTTTCAGAAGAAAAAGTTTGATCAAGTTCAACAGTGACACAAGAAGCATGTATGCCATCTGGCTGATGCAGATCAAAATTCGAATATCAAATTTCTTGTATTTGATTTTGCGCCGTCAATTAAGGAGGATGAACTAGAAATTTGGTTCGTGGACTCAAGAACCTCCTCCCATATGATAGGTAAGAGGCGATAGTTTCAAAATTTCAGAGAATCTAGCATTGGTACTAAGGTGTACCTCGGACATGATACAGGGTATGAAATCAAGGGATATAGTGATGTCCTTGTCGTACTACCTGATGGAAACATTAGGCATATTCATGATGTTATGTATATACTCGGGATAAAAAAAGAACTTGATCTCTATATCTAGAATAACATATCAAGATCTTAAGGTAGAGTTCTTTAAATCTCATTATGTAATTAAAGACATGCTGGATTAGATGAATTCCATTGAAATAGGTGCATGTGTAGGATGATTATATAAACTAGATGTCAAAAGTGTGTCACAACAAGTGTTGTCATCATCAGTCGTTTCTGTAGAGAATATCTGGCATCAGAGATTTGGGCATATAAACTTTAGTGACCTACCACTTCTTCATAAAAAAGGTATGGTGAATGGTATTCCTGTTTTGAAGAGTATGAATGTTGATTGTGAAGCATGTGCCCTTGCCAAATTACATAGAAATGAATTTCCTGATATTGTTGATAGAAAACAGAGGGATATACTTGAACTTGTACAAACTGATCTATGTAGGCCAATGCAGACAAGGTCGTTAGGAGGGGCCTACTATTTTCTTATTTTTGTTGTTGAATGTACAGGGTTCACCTCGGTGCATTTCCTCAGGCAAAAAAGTCATGCTTTTGAATACTTCAAGCAATTCAGAAGTATGATTCAGAAGCAAACATGAAAGTTCATAAAAATTCTTCAATCAAACCAAGGTGGGGAAATCATGAAGGGTGACTTCATCAAATACTGCAAAGAACACAGAATAGAGTAGCGGTTCACAACACCTTACACTCCTTAGCAAAACGGGGTTGCAGAAAGGAAAAATAGAACCCTCGTGGAGTGTTCCTACAGTATGTTGAAAGGTAATAATCTGACCAATGGTTTCTAGGAAGAAGCTATAAACATTGTAGTGTATCTTAAGAATAGGAGTCCTACTAAGTGTTTGAATTATTAAACTACTTTCGAACCATTGTTCGGCTTCAAGCCTGAAGTAAGTCATCTTAGATTCTTTGGATGTATGACTTTTTCTCATGTCTCGAAAGAAGATAGGAAGAAGTTAGATTCAAAAGCCATTAAGTGTACTTTTGTTGGATACTGCAGTGAGTTTAAGGCTTATAAGTTGTTTAATCCTTTGACTCACAAGGTGTTTGCAAGAAGAGATGTGGTATTTCATGAACAGGTAGATGATGGGAACCCTATTTGCAGTGATGAAGAATTACATGTGCCTTTACTCTCAGAAGAAGGTGATGAAACATGGGCTAGTGAGCAACAACAACAACAACAACAACAACAACAAGAGTAGCAAGAGAAAGTAGAATTGGTTGATCAAATCAAGTTTGAAACTAGTCCGGAGAGGGGAGATCAAAACAAGTTGGAAGCCACTCCACCACTCAGAAGATCAAGTAGGCAGATACAATTGCCAACCAGATACAGGGATCATGCACTCATTACTGGTATGTTGAACATTGTTGAACCTTCTAATTTTAATGAAGGTAGTCAAAGTAATGAATGGAGAGAAGCAATGCAGGAGGAATATGAATCTATCATTAAAAATAATACTTGGGATTTAGTTCAGCTTCCTGAAGGAAAACAATCCATAGGTTGCAGATGGCTATACAAATTAAAGTTTAGAGCAGTTGAAACTATAGATAAATATAAAGCTAGGTTGGTCGCAAAGGGGTATTCCCAAAATGAAGGTATAGATTATGAGGAAACCTTCACCCCGATAGCTAAATTAAACACAATTAGAATGATTATTGCATTTGATACTAAACAACACTGGAAAATACACCAACTAGATGTAAATTCTGCTTTCTTAAATGGAGATCTGATAGAAGAAGTATATCTAATGCAACTAGAGGGATTTGTCAAGAAAGAGGAAGAGCATTTAGTCTACAAATTAAAGAAGGATTTATATGGACTAAAACAAGCTCCCAGATCCTGGTATGACAAAATAGATTCATTCTTTCTTAAGCGTGGGTATATCAGGAGCAAAAATTATCCTAACTTGTATAATGTGTATGATGATGAGGGGAGGATTGTATTGATTTTTTTGTATGTAGATGATATGATTATGATAGTAAATGCAGACAAACTCATTAAAGAATTCAAGTAGCATTTATCACAGATGTTCGAAACGAAAGACCTTGGAGAACTGCATTACTGTTTGGGCTTAGAACTCTGGAGAGATTCAAGCCATAATTTCTTATCCCAAGGTAAGTATGTCAAGATTTTGTTGAACAAGTTTAAAGTTGATCAATGTAAAGCTGTATTTGTACCACTCCAATAGAACAACAAATTACAAGTTAATCATGGTTCAAAAGAGGCAGACACAATGTTGTAGAGAAAGTTGGTTGGGAGTCTCATTTATTTGACTACAATTAGGCTTGATTTAGCTTATGCAGTCAGCGTATTGATCCAGTATATGTCTCAGCCTCATGAGAACCATTAGGTTGCAATAAAAGGAGTGCTAAGGTATATACAAGGAACCTTAGGTTTTGGCATCTTATATTCTGATTCATTTGATGTTAGACTGGAAGGATCTACAGACTTTGACTGGGCAGGAAACTTGGACGATTGAAGATCAATTACTGGATATGCCTTCGACATTGGATGCGGGTTCATTTCATGGTGCAGTGAAAAACAACATACTATAGCCTTATCCTATGCAGAAGAAGAATATCAAGCCATGTGTGGAGCAGTATGTGAAGTAGTTTGGTTATGAAGACTTGTCCAAGATGTAGTGTAAAAGCAAACAGAAGCCACAGTTATCAAATGTGATAATCAAAGTGCTATCAAACTTGCTTATAATCCGTTGTTCCATAAAAACACCAAGCACATAGATACGCAATTTCATTTCTGTCAGGGAAAAGGTGCAGTGAAAGGAAATATGTGTTGAATATTGTAATTCATGTGATAATATACCTGATATATTTACTAAGCCTCTCTGTAGAATCAAGTTTGAATTGCTTAGGGAAATGTTAGGAATACTTGTGAACCCCTTTCTCTATTAAGGGGGGGTGTTGAAGATAATGGAGAATATGTAAATCTAGAGAGATTCGGTTCACTAGAGCCTTAGATTAGGAATTAGTTCCTTATTATTAGGCAGTTGTTCTAACTTCCCTAGATGTGTGAACACTATATATATTTTCGATTGTAAGATGATTCAACGTAGACTGTTCTGCCAGAGGGAGTCTCCAGGTGGAGCTCCTCACCCGTGAGTTATCCAATTAATCAATAAAGTTGATTCTTTAGTTTGTGAACAATTTCTCTATTTCTTTGTGGTAGGAAGTTCTTTTTAGACTTATAATTTGGGATTGACCTAGAACATTTTCTTCGGTGATGTTAGAAAAATTCCATAAAAGTGGATGTAAAACCATAAATGAAAACACATAAATAAGAAGCAACATAAAAGTAGACCATAACGACTGTAATACCTCTTTGTTGTTATGGAAACATTTTATTTTGTATTAGATTTGTTAGTATGTTGGTTGATGAGCCACGATGGACTCATTATGAGGAAACAAGTTGATGTAATTAAATAAATAAATTTGATGAATAAAGATGGAAATTGTGTGGAAAGAAAAACTGGAGTAAAAAAGATGCTTGCCAAATTAGAATACCAATGCATTGATCAAATTTTATTAAAAATTCCTTAAATAAATATACTCAGTTGAAGATAAATACTAAGAAAAGGATTGTGGGAGCGAGAAGCAAGCTTTATGAGGGAAAATAAAAGAAAAGCCTAGGCGAAAGGGTGAGAAGATCCCTAAAAAGTGGGACACCGCCAAGGAAATCTGCTAGAAAATAATGTTAAAAAAACATTATGCAGAATAAAAGGGGTCTGTTGATTCCAGGAAAGGACATCATAGCTCGGGGGGATGAGAGGTTGGTCCAAGGTTGGGTGGATCATTGTTTTCTAAGGCACAATTCCCAGACTAATTTGTTGGTTAGAGATTATGATTACTCTCATTAATTAAACTATAGATTAGAGTTAATCATATTTTTCTATGAAGATAAATTTCTGAAATGTGAGTTTAATTGTAATGCTCTGTTATATGAGTATTTTTAGTGGTTTGGTTAGGATAACTAATACATATATGATTACGACAACAAAGATGAAAAGTATCAGGGTAGTGGCTCATATAAAGGCTATTTATGAATATTTTACTATGGATTGAGTTGCATGTGGAACTGCGTGATTAAATTACAAGAAGGATATGATTAGATAGCTTGTAGGGATCATTAAACCTTAGCATGTGAATTTCTATGACCTTGCATGTTTCGCATAGCAAACTAGTTGGATTTGTGATTACACCAATGCCCTATTAATGTTAAAAAATATATAAATATTGGTTATGATATGTCCATATAGTATGACTTAGCGTTGCATGGGTAAAGAAGGGGAAGAACCTGAAATTTTAGTAAGGTACTACATGCACGAATGAAATGTTCTACAAAAATTATAGGAAGCCACAGATGGGTAAGTGCTTTTCCCAAGTGTATCATTATATAACCACCATATTTCATAATGATACAGGTCAAATGGGGAATGAATCAGAGGGGTTAGATTAGCAGTGATTTGACATGTAGGGTTGTGATAACTCTAAAAAACAATACCCAAGCGAGTTGAAAAGGCTAATCTGAGGGGTCATGTCGAATCAATAGAAATTCCAGCGTCATATTCTACTCGAACCATTGTTTAGATGGTAACGCAAAAACTTATTGGAATGAATCCCATCTCATTCTATTGCACCAAAAAATAGAGTTAACATGAAGGAAAGAAGTGATACATTCGTAATTGAATATTTACCATAGTCTAAGAATTTAAATCCTAAAAATACCAAGTCAATGACTATATTTCACCTTATAGAATAGCAACAAACACAGTGAATCAAGCTTTATTTACTAAATGTAGATTACATTGAGTAATATTTTTATGAATGTACAAAAAACAATGACATAAGCAACATGGGATTGGAAAATATAGACTAAAGTAAAACTAGAAAGGAAGTCGCGTCGACCACAAAAATAAAAGCGACGAGCATATGAATTAAGAGAATGAATTACCATAGAGCAACATGCACAGACGTATCCATGGTCACAAAAATGCAATTTCTCATTTAAATTAAATATTACAGTGTATCCAATGGTGGATATATTACTAAACCTAGCATGGTCTTGTAGTGACCAACACTGGCATAAAGGAGAGAACAAACACAGTAATAGGCCAATCCAATAATCATATTACAATCAGAGAGAAAAGATGACACTTATGACAAGTTTCCAACAAATAGAATAAATAGTGAATAGTTATGAAGTTAATTAGACAGAGGGCATGATTCACGCTCATTCCAAGACTCCAACATATAGAAGGAAAAGTGATAATTATTCAAGTTAATAAAATAAAGAGTGTGGTTCACACTTATTTCAATTCTTCAACAAAAATATTCACACTTATCATGAGTCTTCAAACCTAGTAGAAACATAGGATAATCGTACAAATTACAAAAAGAGAGTGAGATACATGCATAATGCAGGTTGAAAATACTGCAATATTAAACAATAGTAACTTTCCATTAGTAGTGATAGTTACCAGTGTTGGCCATACTCAATATGGTAGGAATAAATATTACCAACAGTAAAGAAAAGGAAAAATCCTTGAACAAGGGTTTAACCTTTGTTAGCAAATTCATGTCAAGTTTATACATGTGAGAATCTAGAGAGCTCCTAAGTCTTTAACCATTTAAACTCATTAGAACTATCTAACAAAAATGAAATTACATATAACCAGTAGTCCCAGATTTGGAAATAGCAGGGACAGCCTAGGAAAGAAATTAGTTTTCACCATTCCCTCAACAGTGGTAAGAATTTCCTAGAAGTGAGTATTTGTCCAAGGAAACTGACCTCAAAGTAATGAGACGTTCGTTAGGACTCATCGAGAAATGAAAACAATAGTACATGGCTAAATAAATGTTGCAAGTATACTTGGTTCAGTCAAGGCCACATGGAATAATAAAATTATTGGATAAAAATAAACTTTAATCGAAATTAAAGGAGAATATACACCGAATTTGCATGATGAGGAAGGAAGGAGGTCTTACATGTGTATTGGTCGTGGAATAGAGGCGTCATTCATACAACTGAACCATCAAAACAGAACACCCAAAACAATTTGTGTTAGTGCAAATGAACTCACGAAATGGGTAAACAAACTAGACACAATCACAGAGGTAGGAACATTACTTGAGATACTATGTAGAGGACCAAAGGTGACTACCTTCTCTTTATTAGAACCCCAAGGTGGCCCTGTGGAAACCCTTGCCTCCATTCCTATGTAAGAATGTAATTAGAATAACGCTGAAGACATAGGGTTTATTTTACAATCTACGAGAATGGAATTATAGAGAGGCAAGGAAGAAAATTAATTGGGTGAATGAAACCACTATGAATGGCCTTCATGGTTCCCCACTACAACTTTGTCACTGGTATCAATGGAAAATGAAAAATGGGAGTGGCATGTCGAGCCACCTTAATGCAAGATAGAGCCCAAGCTATGGCAAGGTTTTGGCATGAACATTGATACCTTGCATTAGGATATGGTGACAAGAAAGGAATGTGGTGGGGGTAACAAACAAGGCCATAGTTCATTTTTGCAGAGCCCTCAGATCTCGTGGAAGAGAAACAAACCAAATGAATGGAGGGAAGATAGGGAAAAATACTAGGGCTTGAAAGAAAAGTTTTACGCCCTTGATTAGTGAGGAGAGATTTGGGCCATTGGAGTTCTAGTGCCTCAGCCATAGTGAGGGCCATGTGACATAGTACCCAGTTTACATTGGCCATGACACATGTAATGAGCAATTTGGAGGTGAGATGAGGATGTATAATAGTTGTACTGCTTAGCACGAGTCTCAAACATAGTGAGGGTTATATATAGTCCTATGCTATAGTAACAATCAAGGATGAGGGACCAATTATATGTTTTGTTAACTTTAAAACAAGTGATATGCATATATTTTTGTTAACTTGAAACAATTGATATGCATATATTTGGAGGAACCACATATTTGTATTGAGATCATTATAACCAAACATAGGTATGTATGTCTAGACCAAACATGAAGTGGAACATTCATCACAATGTTTAGATGAGCGCTAGGTAGAGGAAACATTGATTTAAAATACAAGTAAAACAAAATGTGGACAACCATAATCACATGATGTTGGTTACAAATATATTCATCCCTAATTTAGAAAAATAAAATAATGGATGCACCTTATGTAGCATTAAAGTTTAGGGAACGCACCATATGTAGTACTACTGTTTGAGCATCAAGTATAATGGAGTGTTATTGTAGGTTAGGTCTCTGAAAAATGGTATCATAGCACCAGTTACTACACTAAGCTTAAGGAAAAGGCACCACCATATTTATAGAATAAGTACTAATAGAAGTAAATGTAACATACTAATCGTAATTGGTCTATTTTGTAGGGTGCTAAATCGCAGAAAATTGCTATAGAATGATGGAGAACTCTTCTCCAGCTATCACCATTGGGGAGGATTTTGATGTGGATTTTGGTGAAGGTAGCACCTCATTACCCTCTTATTTTGTGGATATACTAAGAATTCTTCAACAAGAATTAGCATAGCTCTGGAGTAGTAATGAGCGATTAATAAAAGCTAGTGAGGAACAAGAAAAGTTGATTAGAGAATGGACCAAGAAATACAACCATAAAAGTATAGAGTCGGAAGGGTTTAAAAGAAATAAGAGTGAGAAAAAACTAAAATATCTAAAAGTGGAGAAGAATCAAGTCGTAATTCTCTAAAAGTACAGAAAGGAAAGAAGAAGATGGAGTTACAAGGGGAGTTTAGGAAGATCAAACACCCTACTTTTGATGGGGAAAGGGAGGAGGATGTGGAGGCGTGGTTGTTGAACATGATTAAATATTTCAAGGTGTATGAGTAAGAGAGTAATCTAAAGGCACACGTGACTATTTATCAGTTGCAGGGTAAAGGTAACCTTTGGTGGGAAGGGGTAAAAGTGTGCAACTGCTAGAAGAAAAGACAGTTTCTCAGGAGCAATTCTAGAAGTAGTTTAAGTCATAGTATCTCAGGAAGCGCTATTATGATGACTGGGCCAAGGAATTCCATGAACTAACATTGTGACAACTGACCATGGATGAGTTTGTGGCTAAGTTTACAAACTTGATATGGTACGTACCCTACCTTAGGAGAAGGCCAAATTACAACATTTATTTAATTGTTTCCCAACCTCGTATAAGGAGAGAAGTGAGTTCGATAACCTAAAATGTATGGATGAAGTGGTGAGGAAGGCTATATTATGTTATCAAAATTCAAGAATATAAGTGAAGGTGGTAAATCGTGAAAAAATAAAGAGATCACCAATGTGGGAGGGAGCGTAAAAAGACAAAAACCTTACTACCTTAATAATTTTCACAAGTATCATGAACGGAAGAAGTTTTGAAAAGGAAATGCACTTCCACCTACACAGTGTTATACTAGCTCGAAAACCACAAAATTGAACAACAAGAAAAAACCTGGTATAAAGGAAAGGGAACTGTTGAAATGTTGGACCTACAATGAGCCACACTTGCTAAGGGATTGTCAGCATAATACTAGGTTTTTCCAGAACATTCAGGAAGTTCAAGAGGCAACAAATGTGAGTGAAATTTCCAAAAATATTCCTAGAATTGGAATAGAATTGGAGGAAATACAAGTTGAGGATCAGCCTACTATGATTGAAATCAAAGGTGGAACTTGAAGGAGACTTCTGGCCTGAACCACTTCTTGTCTTGGATCAGAGGGAAATCGTGCTCCGAAATCAAAATTTCTCTTAGGTTAATGTGCAGTGGAAACATTTTACAGCCAAGGAGGAAATGGGGAGTAGGAAGATAATATTAAAGAGGACTACCCATCAATGTTTCAGTAAAAGGCAAGGAAAAATGAACACCGAGGATGGTGTTATTGTCAAGAACGGAAGGATGTAATACCCCTCTACTATTATGGAAACATTTTATTTTGAACTGGCTATTGTTAGTATGTTGGTTGATAAGCCATGATTAAATTATTATGAAGAATAAAGTTGATGTAATTAAATAAATAAATTTGATGAATAAAGTTGGAAGTTCCGTGGAAAGAAATAGTGGAGTAAAAACGATGCTTTCCAAATCTAAATAGCAATGGGTTGCATCATATTTCATTAAAAAATCCTTAAAAAAATATACTCAGTTGAAGATAAATACTGAGAAAAGGACTACGGGAGATAAAATAAGGCTCTATGAGGAAAAACAAAAGAAAATTCTAAGCTGAAGGGTTAGCAGATCCCTGAAAGGCAGGACGCCGCCAAGGAAATCTGTTACAAAATAATGTTAAAAGCACATTATGGGGAATCAAAGGGGTTGTTGATTCTAGGAAAGAACATCTTAGCTTGGGGGGATCAAAGGTTGGTCCAAGGTTGCATGGATGAGTGTTGTCTCAGGCATGATTTGCAGACTAATTTGCTAGTTATAGATTATGATTACTCTTGTTATTTGTACAATGGATTAGAGTTAATCATATTTGTTGCATCATTAAAATTAATGTCAATTTTTTTTTTTGTAATGCTTGGAAGGTCCATCCATTTTCTATTATATATATAAGGAAAACTTACAAAACACAAATTTACCTAGTGGCCTTAACTCGCCCCGAAAGGAATCGAGTCTGTTGGCCATCACTCAACATTATACACCATCCAAAAATAAAATTGCTTCAGTCTTTCGAGCAAGGCTAAATGGGCCTCAGTCTCATGTCCAAATACTATATAACTTCTAGCATAAACAATAGGAAATTTAAATGCTATTCACATAAACAAAAACTAAGCATAGAGAAACTAATCTTTCTTGACATTCTGCTCCTTGGAGACTGAGGCAACAGGAGCGGGATCTTCAGTAGTTTCCTTTGGCATACCAAAACAGCTCCATGATGTAGGGAATGTGTCGGTCGATACGATCCATTCTAATATCATGTTTGTGCAACTAAAAGAGGATTTTGTCAATGTATTTTTCGTAATTGGGCAGGCCCTACAGTGTGACTGCCATCCCCACAAACATTTGCTCCATTTCTTTACCAAGCAAACTTTTCATCAAGAAATATAGGTACACTGTGTGTTTGACTTGTGTGATTCTACCTCTTGTGTTGCCTGGGTCAGCAACCATCATCCTCGAGATTTCAATCTCGTCATCCAGTTCCCTTTCCTATTTTATCTCTTCTTCCCAGTCATCAATTATCTTTCCGATACCTTCGTTAGTTTCATCCCTATAAGCCGCAGTTGCTTCTGCTATGAGGTGCTCAACAGGCTTGCATCCCCTATGACCTTCCATCGAGCTGGGTCTCTTGGATGCCCAAGTAGCCAGAACCCTCTTTCCATGACCACACCCGCGTTTCGCTGGAGCCATGTCCTGTTTGTTGATGTCCTGTAGACATTCAAACACTGTTAGATCCCTGATTCCATTCACTTCAATCCATCTCAACTGGTCATACCTTGTTTCTCTACACGGCCTGGCCTGTAGTGGGTTAAGGAATCCCTGAGGCCATAGGTGGCCTGGGATTTTTGAGTTTTGAAATTGGGTCCCCAGTCTCTTCTCCATGCCACTCCCCCTTACCCTGGCTCAGTTTCCGGTGACCCTCCTGCATTATGATCGAGGCTTTTAGACCCATCTGGAACTAGGCTTTATAATCGCTAGCATACATGCGAGTCCCTTCCTCAGCTAGTAGCATCCTGTCATGGGAATGCTTGCCTCTCTGCCAATAATACTCCCCAGCCTCCCTTTCTTCGCTTATTCTGCCATGCAAGTGCACATGCTAGGGCTTTCTCAATGAATTGTTGGCATTGCTAGTGTCTCGTCCCCATGTCTGCAGTTCTTGGTTATCTCTCTCAACTTTACTAAACCCCCCCGACATTACATGCCTGCTTTCCCCAACACCCCTGGGCTCGGCTAACAGGTATGGGCATGTAGCTTGGGTCAACCCCATAATATCCATGCCATTGCCAAATTTTTGGCTCAAAAGAAAAATGACTGACATGCAAATTCAAGCCATGGGCCTCCATTTACTCCCCTGGTTTCTTCCTGATTGAGCTACACCCCATTGGGATGGCCCTTTGCCTCTCCCTTCCCCCCAGCAGAACCCCCACCAGCACATGAAATTTCTATGAGAATCCAACCAGAGCTTAGAAATTGACCAAGATTGGGACTAAACTACATACCAAAAAGCCGTTGCCAGCCCAAAGACGCGGTTCCGCCTCCTATCTTTCGCTCTGAGCTTCATTCCTTCTCCACTGTAGAAATCACTTACCCAGCACATTAAATACCTTCTCCGTTTCTGCAGCCCTACCTTATCTCTACCTCTGCCACCTTGCCTATGCACATCCCATGCATTCATGAGTGAGGACACTGCACCCCCTGCCTTAAGCATGTGCGGGGTGGTTGTAATAAATGCTTTGGTACTGACCATCTCAAATCTAGGTCTGTCACCACTGATACCACGTCTCATCCCAATCAGGAGCTTGGGTTGCCTGGCTTAACTTCCCCTGGCTCTGTCATACTCTTGTTTGAATATTACCTCTAGGGGTTCAAGGGTGGTATCCCTTGGACTAGCTGGCCATTGTTTTTCCAACCGATCCTGCTAATGGTTACACCCCCAATTAGCTAGGAAGTCGGACCCCTTGTTTCCATCTCTCCGGACATGTTTCACTTCAATGTAGTCAAATTTGGGGATGATTTGTCCTATTTCCTGGATCCGTCTTGCAGTTCTCTAGCTCTAACTAAGTTTGTCACACTTTGCGCCCTTGTTTAATTTTGCTAATGTATTGATTACCAAGCTTGAATCCCATTCCACTTCTAGGTTTTTGTATCCCGCTCTAACAGTGATTAGGAGACCCTGTCTTGCTGTAGCAAACTCTACCTCATTGTTGTTGGCGAACCCACACCTTTTTTAATAGATGAGATGGGTGTTGCCCTAGGAGTCTCTAAAGAGGTCCCCTAGGCTTGCTTCTCCTAGATTGCCTTTAGAAGCCCCATTGAAGTTGAGTTTGATGAAACATTCTCCTAGTGGGATGAAATGGAACCTCAAGCTCATGCCCACATTACCTAGCTTCCATGCTTTGTTTCCGATCATCCCTGGTGCTAGGTTTAGCTTTCGTAATATTAGACCTTCTTGGGGCAACACTTGCCAGTCCTCTACATGCCATGGTACTACCAATATTGTTTCCCTTATGTTCTTGACAATACCTTCCCGTACTTTTCCCTACGGGGTTGTTTTGTGCTTGAAAATTCTGTGATTTATCTCTTTCCATATGGCCCATAGGGTGAATCCAAGGCCTAGGTTCCAAGCCCTATTTACTACTAGACTAGAATAGATGTGTGTTCACCATAACAGAATTGTTCCTCTGATAGTGTTTTGGTCTCTATCCATCCTTTCAAAAATTCCTTGCATTTGTCTGCATTTTTGTTCCACGAATGGGAAATTGTTGAGGAGATGTTCCATGTCTTCCTTGTTTTGGCGACATAGCCTAGAGAAGGAGGGCCCCAGGAAGCCTCTTTTCTGTAACTGATCCCAAGTCAAGATTCATCCTTTGATGACCATTAAGAGGAAGTGGGCTACCTTTAGCCACCACCCCCCGTTCCAGATCTTTTTCTATGTTATGTTCTATCCTTCCTCTTCCTATCAAGCTTGGATATCATAGGCTTCGCTTATAGTGAAGGTTCCCTTGGTAGTGTGACCCCATCTCAAAATGTCCAGATCTTGGAAAACCATTATCTGCCTTGTCCTTAGTTCTCTATCTAGGTTGCCCCATTGATCTATGTTTGCCGTCTGTTCCCAGTCTTAACTTGTTTTCCATCTTCGCCAACTTTCCTCCCCCTGCTCCTCCTTCAAGTACTGTCTCACTACCTGTGTATTGTTGTCTCTAATCTGTTGATATATTTCTTTGATTTCCTCTTTTTCCATCATTTTTCCTCATTGATGCCAAGCTTCTATCCAAACTCTAGCTGTTTTTCCATTGGGGACCTTCGAGAAGGCATGCTGGTGTATAAGGTGTCTATTATTGGCCACTAGATTCCAAATCGCCGAGCCCTTGGGAGGGTCTTGATATTTGAGGATGGCCTCTGGTCTCTCAGGCATATTATATTTGCGAGTCCATATTTTTTTCAATAGGTCAGTTCCCTCGTTCATCCATCACCACCATAATTTGGCCCCCATGGTTTGGTTAAAGAAATATGGGTCCCTTAGTCCTAGGCCTCCGTCGTCTTTTTCTTTTTGTGAGGCCCTGCCATGACACCAATGCCCATTTCCTGATTTTCTAAGCACCACCCCATAGTACTTTCTTGAAAATGTCTGCCATCTTGGCACATGTACATTTTGGGGCTACCATTCCAAAAAGTTGGTATATGGGGATCGACTGAAAAACTTCCTTGAGCAGCATTATTCTACCCGCAATATTTAAGGATCGAAAGGTTGAACACTTGAGTTTATCATGTAATTTTTCAATTATGTTTTTCCAGTAGTTATTTCTTAGAGGATTATCTGATAGAGGCATACCCAGGTATTGAGAAGGCAAGTTGTCAAAGCTAAACCCAAGGATCCTTGCAAGGTAGGTCTTAACATTTCTTTGGGTGTTGAAAAAGAAGATGTAGGATTTGTCGTTATTGATCTTGGTTCCTGAGGCTTCCATGAAGTTGTTAAGGATATTTTTTATGCCATGAGCTTCCCTCAGGGTGGCTTGGCAGAAGAGCATGATATCATCTACAAACTACTAGTGGATCATAGGAATATCATTACCCCAGATTCTTAGCCCTTGAAGCTCGGAGGTGTGAACCTGCTGCTTTATATACTGGCCCAACCCATCCACTACTAAGATGAATAGGAAGGGTGAAATCAGGTCCCCCTGTCTCAGGCCACAGGTAGGGTTAAAGGTCTTAGTGGGGGTTCCATTAAGAATGGTGGAGAAGACTGGAGAGGATATCATGGCTAAGATCTAGTTGATCCATCTTTGGGCAAAGCCATATTCTTTAAGAATTCTTGTGAGGTAACCCCAACTAAGTCTGTCCTAAGCTTTGGAAAGATCTTGTTTTATCATCATGCCTGAGAGCTTCTAGGTTTTGAGGGAATGGACTACCTCTTGCGACGAGATAAAGCCATCAAGGATGTGATGACCTTCAACAAATCTTGTTTGTTATGGGGAAATGAGATTGGGGAGACGGGGTTTCAGGCATTTGACAATTAGAGTACCTATAATCTTGTAGATGGCATTGCAAAATGCAATTGGCTAGAAACCTTGAGGATCCTCAGATTTAGTTGTCTGAGGAATTAAAGCAATAAAAGTAGATTTAAGGCTAGGACATACCTTTTGATTGCATCTTGATTCCTCCACTAGCTCTGGGATGTCCTGTCCCATGAATGTTCAGGTAGCTTGGTAAAATTCCACTGTGAATTAGTTTGGACCTGGGGTTTTATTATTTGGAATTCCTTTCACTATTTCCTCTACTTCTTCTTTAGTTACAACTCACATTAGTGCCATATTTTGTTCATTCGATATCACTTTTGGAATTTGCTACGTGATTCTATGGATGGCTTCCGATCTTTTGTCAGCACTCTTCGTAAACAAGTATTTGAAATGGCTGACCAGAACTCCTTCCATTTCTTCATGTTGTGTTTTACATTGTCCTTCTGCATCCTTGAGAGAATATATGTGGTTATGTTGTCAGTGATGCACCATAGCTTTATGGAAGAATCTCGTGTTATGTTCTCCTTCCCTTAGGCACTGAACCCGTGATTTTTGCTTCCACATGATTTCCTCCTGATGTCCTTGTTCCTCTATCTGATTGATTAGTAACCCTTCTTCCAACACCAGGTCCTCAAATCTTCCATCTTTTATCATTTTTTGTTGGACATATGCCATACACTTGCTGAGTTCAATTTGGTCTTTGAGGATGTGACCGAACTCCTCCTTCTTCCACTTTTTTAGCCTCTTTTTTAGATCTTTAAGCTTTATCTGGAATGTATGCATCCTATTTCCGCTGTGTTGGGTGCTTTGTTTCCACCATTCCTCCATCGTTTTTAGGATGTCTGGGTTTGTAAGCCAAAAGGATTCAAACCTAAACGGCCTATTCTTAGGTTGATATTTTAGGTCCACTTCCAGGTGGACCAGCCAATGGTCCAACCCCATACTTGGGAGGATTGGTGCTTCTATGAAGATATCTTTACTCATCAATTGTTCTGAGATTAGGAGCCTATCTAGGCAGCTTGCTATTTGGTGTGCTCCACCTCTCGTATTGTTCCAGGTATAAATCTTGTTGTTTGTGTCTATATCCACTAGGTGAAAATTAGTAATGGTGTCACTGAAGACTGCCATATCTGAATCTGCTCTTTTGATTCCTCCCTTTTTCTCACCTAGGGTTTTAATCATATTAAAATCCCCCCCTACTACCCATAGCTCATCTCGGTAAAGATTTCTTGGGTGACTCAAATTTTGGAGGAAGGCTCCTCGTTCTCCAAGGAGAAGCAGCCCATACACCCTTGAAAGTAGAGCCCATTCATTGGAGCCTAGATTGTGGAATTTTCCTGTGAGAATTCACGGTATACTTACCCCGTCTTCAAACAACACTTCTGTCAGGTTCCAAAGTATCACCAATCCTCCTGCACTCCAATTTGCATGTTAGGCCATGACTTCGTATTCCATCCTGAAGTTTTCCATTATGTGTTTTAGCATTTTTTTGCTAATTTTAGTTTCCTATATTATCATAATGTTGGGCTTATCCTTTTTCAATCTCTCCTTAAAGTACCTCTATTTTCCTCTGTTGTTGAGGCCTTTAATGCTCCAAGTTGTAATAATCATTTCAACAATTTGATCGGTTGATGAAAAACCTCTGACAGTAGCACTACTCTCCCTGAGTTCACCAGTAATTCCCCAACCATTTGTATGGATTCATTCAATGATTTCCTACCTACCTTTTCCCCCTATTCCTTTTGTTCCTATCTCTTGTCCTTGATTCCCTAGTTGTTCAGGTTAGCTTATGATCGTTGTACCCTGCTTATCTCTGTACCATTGGAAGGTCTCTTTGTAGAGTTGTTTCTGATCTTCCAGGATAAATCATTCCTCCAAATGTCTCCATTCCTGCAGTAGCCTTTTCATGACATGTTCTTCTATACTTAGGTCATCCTTCTCATTGTCTATCTTCATTGGGGTTTCCACCATTTGCATGTTATTCTTCGGTCCTTGCTCAACCTCAATTAATATTTCATTCTTTTTTTCCCTCTATTTCTTTGTCCTCCTGATTTTCTTTTGTTTGAGGTGTGTCTCATGTCTCCGCCTCTGGATCTTCTTCCCGTAGGACCGAAAATCTGTTATGCATCCTTTGTTCCTTCTCTCGTTGGGGTATTTTGTGGTTCTAGGCCTGTCTCGAGGTTCTTTTCTTCCTTTGCACCTCTTTATTCCCGTCTCCTTCCTCTTTTACCATCAAGCCACCCTCTCTTTCCCCCGCCAAGTGTTTAACTATCTGGTTTAGGGGTGAGCTTGGAATAGGTGGCTGTCTTCATGGCATCTACAACACCGAAATGGAATGTGCTCATTGGTGATCGGTTATGACCATACCTCATCGTGATACTCCATCTCTATATATTATAGAAGTGACTCCATTATATTAATGTAGACACAGATTCTGGCGTAGGAAACGTAGCAGCCTTTCCTTCTCAAGTCTGCTACCTTTATGAAGGTGCCAATCAAGTTATGAATGCCTTCTAGTATCTCAGGGTCCCAGAAGTCCATTGGTAGGCCGAAGAGTCAAACCCATATTGGGGTGGCTAGAATTTTCTCCTGGTCCGAGTTGTAGCATTATTCCCAATGCCTGGTGAAGAGGTTGGCATTGATGAAGAAGTATGGACCATATTCAAATATCCTTTCTTTGTCTTCCAGGTTTGAGAAGATCACTGCGAAGAACCCTTTTGCTCCTAGCTTGAGATCTATGTGCCCTTTTGGTTGCCATCGGTGTTGGATCCATTTTATCAATTCTTTTTCAGTCGGCCATGCCCCTATAAATTTGCAGATGAGGCCATGGTCCTTCATGTACCTTCTGTATTCTTCCAGCTTGTTGTTCGGGATGATGAATCTAGGTTTTTTTTCAGCCCTTGGCAGACATCTTCCTCCCAATCCTGCCTGCCATTTGGCACCCAAAACTGGGATCCCTTTACCTTTTCCCCCATTCCCACCTGTGGCATCGTATTGGCTTGATTCGCCTGCTACAACATTCCTGTAGGAGGGGATCTCTCCCCCCTTGTCGTGCCGCTCATCTCTTCTCAACCATCATCACAGTCCAGGTGTAGCCTTTGTTTGATTTTTGCTATTGCAGGTTATCAGGGAAGGGTTGCAAACCCCTGAAACCCTAATCGATCACCTTACTTGTTTGCTGTATTGGCATCCATAGAACAAATTAATGTCAATTTTTGTTATGAGGGTGTTCTTGGTAATTTTATTTTTATGAAGATAAATATTTGAAATGTGAATTTAATTGTAATTCTCTGTTATGCGAGTATTTTTAGTTGTTTTTCTATGATAATACATAGTCTAATACATATATGTTTACATAAACAAAGATAAAAAGTATTAGGGTAGTGGATCGTATAAAGGCTCATTGTGAATGTTTGATTATGGATTTAGTTGCATGTGCAACTGCGTGATTAAATTACGACAAGGGTATCATTATATACCTTGTAGGGATCATTAAAATTTGGTATGAGAATTTCTATGGCATTACATGTTTAGCTTAGAAAACTAGTTGGATTTGCAAGTACACCGCTACAACGTTAATGTTAAAAAACTATAAATTTTGGCTATGATCTCTCCATATAGTACAACTTAGTGTTGCAGTGGTAAAGAAGGGGAAGAACTCAGAATTTTAGCAACCTAGTAAATGCACAAATGGAAACTCCTACATGAACTCGAGGAAGCCACAAATGGGTAAGTATTTTTCACGAGTATATCATTTTATAACCACCATATTTTAGAATGATACAAGTTATAAGCGAAATGAATCATGGGGTTAGATTAGGAGCGATTTGACATGCAGGGTTGCAATAGCCCTAAACAAAAACATGCAAGCAAGTGGACAAGGTTAATCTGAGGGGTCAGGTGGAATATATAGAAAGTCCACCATCTTATTCTACTCAAACCCTTGTCTAGCTGGTAACCCAAAAAATTATTGGAATGAATGCCATCTCATTATATCACACAAGAAAATAGAGCTAATAGGGATGGAGGAAGTGATACGTTCGTAACAAAATATTTATGATAGTCTAATAGTTTTAAATCCTAAAACTGCCAAGTTAATGACTGTATTTCACCTTACTGAATAGCGAAAAACACAGCGAATTGAGATTTATTTACTAACTGTAGATTGCATTGAGTAATATTTGGATTACCGTACAAAAAACAATGCCATAAGCAACATGGGATTGGGAAATAAAGAGAAAAGCACAACTAGAAAGGAAATCACATCGACTACATAAATACAATCCATGAGCATATGATTTAAGAGATGAAATTACGATAGAACTACATGCACAGACGTATCCATGGTCGCAGAAATGTAATTTCTCATTTAAATTCAATATTACAACATATCCAATGGTAGATATATTACTAAACTTAGCGTGGGCCTATAGTGAGCAACACTAGCATAAAGGACAGAACAAACATAGTAATATGCTAGTGCAGTAATCTCATTACAAATTAGAGAGTGAAGCTCACGCTTAGGACAACTTTCCAACACATAGAAGAAATATTGAATAGCTATTGAAGTTAATTAAACAGAGAGCATGATTGAGGCTCATTGCAAGACTCCAACACATAGAAGGAAAAGTGATAATTATTCAAGTTAATAAAACTAAAAGTTTGATTCACACTTATTTCAATTCTTCAACACAATAGATTAACAATAGAATATTTATTTAGGATAACAAACCAGAGAGAAAGATTCATACTTATCACCAGTATTCAAACCTAGCAGAAACATAGGATAAACATACAAATTACAAAAAGAGAGTGAGATACATGTGTAATGCAGGACAAAAGTACTGTACTATTCGACAACAATAACTTTCCATTAGTAGCAATAGTCACCAGTGTTGGACATACTGAATAGAGCACACATAAATACTACCAACAATGAAGAAAAGGAAAAACCCTTGAACGAGAGTTTAATCTCTGCTAGAAAATTCAAGTCAAGTGTATACATATGAGAATCTAAAGAGTGTCTGACTCTTTAGCCCATTAAACTCAGAAGCCTTGTGGAATAGAAACAAAATCACATAGAACAGATAGTTCTATATTTGGAAATAGCAAGGATAGCCTAGGAAAACCCTTGTTTTTTCCCATTCCCTGAACAATGGTAAGATGTTGCTCGAAGAGAGTATTCATGCAAGGAAAAGGACCTAGAAGTAACATGACACCAGTTAGGAGTCTCCGAGCCATTGAAAGAATAGTACATGGCTAAATAAATGTTGTAAGTATAACTATGACAATCAAAGCCACAGGGAGAAATAAAATTATTGGATAGAAAGCAACCTTAATCGAAATTAATGAAGAATATACACCCAATTCACTAGAGGAGGAAGGATGGAGGTATTACATGTGTATTTTTCATCAAATAAAAGCCACATTCCAATAGCTAAACCATCACATCAAAACCCCCAAAACGATTTGGGTTAGTGAGAATGAGATCATGAAATGGGTAAACAAACTAGCCATGATCACAGAGATAGGAAAATTACCTGAGATATCATGTAGAGGACCGAAGGTGACTACCTTATGGTTCTTAGAACCCTAAGCTAACCATGTTGAAACCCTCACCTCCATTCATGTGTAAGAAGGTAATTAGGACAATGGTCAAGACAAAGGGTTTATTTTACAATCTACGGGAATGGAATTACAGAAAGGCAAGGTTGAAAATTACCTGGGTGAATGAAACCGAATGACCGTCATGGTTTCCCACTACAACTTCGTCACTAGTATCAAGGGAAAATGTAGAGAGGGAGCATCATGTAGATCCACCTTAATGCAAGACAAACCCCAAGGCATGACAAGGTCCTGGCTCGAACATGGATAGCCTACATTAGGAGAGTTGACAACAAAGGCATGTGGTGGGGGTAGTAGATGAGGAAAAAGTCAATTTTTGGACAACCCTCAGCCCTGGTGGGAGAGAAATAAACCAAAGAAATGGACGGTGGATAAGGAAAAATACTAGGGTTTGAAAGAATGTTTTTACTCCCTTGATGAGTGAGGAGAGATCTAGGTCGTTGGAGTTCCAGTGCCTCGGCCATTGTGAGGGCCATGGGACATCATACCCAGCTCACATGGGCCAAGACATGTGTAATGAGCGAGTTAGAGGTGAGGTGAGGGTGTGGAACAGTTGTAGCGCTTAGTAAGAGTCTCAAACATAGTGAGGGTTATACATAGTGCTAAAATATGGCAACAAGAATATTCCAATTTAATTTTTCCTTGAATTAAATTGTGAATTAAAATTGAATTTATTCTTAACAACTACTTGGAAATAATTAATTTATTTATTTTAAATTAATTAGTTGGAGAAATTCAAGTTAGAAGTCTTTCTGAAGTCATGCAAGAGTTATCCCTTAAATTAAGGAGATAAGATTGAGTTATATTTGAGTCGTAATTAGTTAAATCAGTTTACTAAGTTAAGTCCAGTTAAATTAGTTCCAAACTATTTGAGGAACTGATAGTGAGTTCACAGTCAATCGATTCATTAACGCACTCAACTAGTGCTACTCCAGTTAACTGAAGATTCCCTCATCAAAAGCTCGTGCTTGTCTATTCTAAGAAAGACCCAATTGAGATTAATGTTGAAGGATAGTGTACTATCAGTTGCATGTGTTTTCTCATGGAGAAAACTCATGTATGTAGTCAAGGATAAATCCTTGAGGATTGCGTAGTTTTGGAGAAGATCATCCACTTGGTAAAAGGAAATCATCGACAAGGAATAGCGCAAGGAAATAGGAGCTTGGAGGGCAGAGAGGAAGGCTAGAGAGAAGCGAAGACTGCCTATGAGAATCTGTGAGGATTGTTCTGAGAGATGGCTAGTTGTGACAGCTAAGGCTTTGTATAATTCCTATGTATTTCCACCATGTATGATAATACAATAGTGTGGGGTTTTTAGCTGAGGCTTTGCCCAAAGTATTTTCATGTGTACTGTGCCATTGATTCTTCTTCTTCTAGTTATATTGTTTAGATCGATCTTTAAGCTTCCGCAAATTAATAGTAGAAGTAGGTTATAGTATTTTGCTTAGATTTATATTGCATTATCGTGTTAACCTACCATCATATTTTCTACATGGTATCGAAGCTGGATTTGTAGAAATTTCTACATGGTATCAGAGGTGGATTTGTAGAAATTTTCTACATGGTATCAGAGCTGTATTTGTAGAAATTATCTACATGGTATTATAGGTGTGAACAATATATTGAGAAGAGAATTAAAAGTTTGAAGTTCGGGGTTGCAGGTGCAAATCGAATTCATATCATACTTCAAGGTTTGCCAATGGCATTATATGGTTTGAGACTTGAGTATGCCTTGGAAGGTAGCTCGAATTACATAGCATGGAAAGATAGAATGGAGACTATATTAGAAGACAATGGCTTGAAGGAATTCATTGATCAAGAAATCCCAAAGCTAGCTTCAACTAATGCACAAGAGTTTGCTGAGTGGAAGAAGTGTGTCGTGAAGGCAAGACAGATCATCCTTGAGGGAGCTCGAGACCATATTGTCTCGAGTCTCCATGGAAAGGATACTCCATTTTCAATGTGTAAGACATTTAAGGAACTCTACCAGAACAATAGCGACTAGAGGAAATTGGTGCTCAAGGATAAGCTTTGAAGAATCAACATGGAGAAGGGCGATACTATTTCCACATATCTGAACAAGCTCACCACCTACACAGATGACCTTGGTAGTGTGGGAATAACTACTGCCGATGATGATATGCTGAGCCTTGCTCTCCTTGGCCTTCCAAAGAGTTGGATTAGCTACCAGGACTCTATGAATGGAAGGGAGAAATTGCCAGATTGGGAACGACTGTGGTCAGATCTTATGCAGGAGGAGATCAAGAGGAGCACATGAGATAGTTCTTCATCAAAGAATGACGATGAAGAAAATCTGGCCTTAGAAAGTAAGGCAAGGAAAGGGAAGGGGAAGGCATCCCATTTCAAATCGAATTCTTCTCATGGAGGGAAGAAGGGTGACATGTCTAAAGTAAGATGATCTAACTGTCACAAGATGGGACATTATGCGACTAATTGCCCATCGAAGAAGTCAAAGAAGGGATCCTCAGAAGGATCAGAAGGTGAGGCATAAGCCTCTCAGTTCGAAATGGACCTTACCGTCATCGCATGCATGGTGTCATCGATGATGGGTTGTGTCTGATATCTTGATAGTGGAGACTCATTCCACATGACCGATGATAAAAATTTATTCAATGACTTGGAGGAGAAACAGCTCAAGATGCACATAGAGATGGGTGACGATGGAAGGTATAGTGTTTCAAGAGTGGGCACAGTTGCTTTTTAGAGGGAGCATGGAGCTCCTCTCACCTTGAAAATTTTTATGTATGTGCCTGGACTGAAGAAGAACTTGGTATCGGTCGCGATGTCAGAGGACAAAGGCTACAATGTTGTCTTTAGTAAAGGAAAGGCATTCCTAAGACACATAGACACGGGTCAGACCAAGAGGATAGGGATTCCGTTAAAGAATCTCTATAAACTAGAGGTAGATTATTGTGCAACATTGAGTACGGAAGCAGAATTGGTGCAAAGCCAAGACATTGGCGAGATGTGGAACATGATGTTTTTCCATTTCATCATGGGGCTTTAAAGATAATGCAGCAGATATCTACAGGACTTCCCAAAGGTAAACTTGAGTAAGTTGACAAATGCAAAGGTTGTACCTTGGGAAAGTACACCAAGTCTTCCTTTCATGATCAAGATAGTCGAGCAAAGGCTATCTTAGAGCGAGTTCACACTAATTTGTGTGGACCATTCTTGACGGCATCCACAGCGAAGCAAAGGTATTATGTGATTTTCATTGATGACTATTCGCATAAATGATGGATTTATTTCATGCAAAAGAAGGACCAAACCTTCACAAGGTTTTGTGAGTTCAGAGCTTTGGTTGAGAAAGAGTCAGGAAAGAAGATCAAGGCCTTGAGAAGCGATAACAGTGGAGAATATGTATCTAAAGAGTTTAAGTGCTTCTGTGCAGTGGAAGGAATTAAACGAGAGTTGATGGAACCTCATAACCCACAATAGAATTGGGTGGATGAGAGGAAGAACAAAACTATTGTAGGGGAAGCACAGGCAATGCTGCATGACCAAGGCCTACCACTTCACTTGTGAGTTGAGGCATGCAACACAACGGTCTATTTGTAGAATAGAATCCTGTATCGAATACTTGGGATGAAGACACTAGAGGAAGCTTTCTCCAGTAAGAGACCAGATGTGGGTCACTTCAAGATCTTTGGCTCATTGGTATATTTCCATGTGACAAAGGATGCACAAAAGAAGCTTGAGTTGACAGCAAAGTTGGGGATATTTGTGGGGTATACTGATACACCTCACAACTATCGGGTGTACTTGCCTACCAGTCAGAGGAGAATGGTTCACAGAGATCTCAAGTTTGATGAGCAGAAGGCCATGCAATTTTCCCTTGAGAGGGAGCTCCAACTACAGGCTGTGGAGGAACTATTGGTTCCTAAGGAGGAGGAGCCTCAGACTAATGTGGAGCAATTGCATGCAGAGGTTCTAGTAGTGGAGACATCCACTCAAGCAGAGTCTTCCAGAGATGGACAGAAGCACTCAAGAGAAGCTGACAGATTGTTGGAGGATGCAAGAGAGAATGTGGGAGTACCATCTTCTTAGCGCAGACATAGGAGGTCACCTAAGTGGTACACTGGATACATGTCCCTTGCTGGGGAATGTGTTGAGACCGAGCCATCTTCCTTTGAGGAAGCACTGTAGTAGCTGTTTTGGGTTGATGCTATGGTGGAGGAGTATGACTCCTTAGTTCATAACAATGTTTGGGATGTGGTACCAGAGAAGAAGTCAGTTGTGAGTTCTCGTTTGCTTTACAAGGTAAAATAAGCTACTGATGGTAGTGTGGAGAAGCATAAGGCTAGATTTGTTGCCCTTGGCTTTTCACAGATAATGTTTCTGCAGTATATTTCAACAGAGGAGCAAGATGCTAATATTTTGACAAAGGCATTGTCTAAGTGTAAATTCGAGTTCCATAGAGACAAGATCGGGGTGGCAAATAATCCCTTTCTTGTTGACAAGGAGTGTTGAAATATGGCAACAAGAATATTCCAATTTAATTTGTCCTTGAATTAAATTGTGAATTAAAATCGAATTTAGTCTTAATAGCTACTTGGAAATAATTAATTAATTTATTTTAAATTAATTAGTTGGAGAAATTCAAGTAAGAAGTCTTTCTAAAGTCATGCAAGACTTATCCCTTAAATTAAGGAGATAAGATTGATTTATATTTGAGTTGTAATTAGTTAACTCGGTTTACTGAGTTAAGTCTAGTTAAATTAGTTCCAATCTATTTGAGGAACTAATAGTGAGTTAAGAGTTAGTAGATGCATTAATGCACTCAACTAGTGCTATTCTAGTTAACTAAAGATTCCCTCATCAGAAACTCATTCATGTCTATTTTGAGAAAGACCCAGTTAAGATTAATGTTCAAGGATAGTGTACTATCAGTTTCATGTGTTTTCTCAGGGAGAGAACTCATGCATGCAATCAAGGATAAATCCTTGAGGATTGGGCAACTTTGGAGAAGATCGTCCGCTTGTTAAAAGGAAATCATCCACAAGGAACAATGCAAGGAAATAGGAGCTTGGAGGGTAGAGAGGAAGGTTGGAGAGAAGCCAAGATTGCCTATGAGCATCTGTGAGGATTGTACTAAGAGCTGGCTAGATGTGAGAGCTAAGGCTTTGCATAATTCCTATGTATTTCCTCCGTGTATGATAATACAATAGTGTGGGGTTTTTAGCCGATGCTTTTCCCAAAGTATTTTCATGTGTATTGTGCCATTGATTCTTCTTCTTCTTGTTATATTGTTTAGCTCGATCTTTAAGCTTCTACAAATTGATAGTAGAAGTAGGTTATAGTATTCTGCTTTGATTTATATTGCATTATCGTGTTAACCTACCATCAGATTCTCTACACATAGTCCTACGCTATGGTAATAATCAATGGGGAGGGACCAATTGCATGTTTTGTTAACTTTAAAATAAGTGATATTCATATATTTTTGTTAACCTGATACAAGTGATGTGGATATAGTTGGAGCAACAACATATTTGTATCATGATCATTATAACAAAACTTAGGTACGTGGGTTTAGACCAAACATGAAGTGGAGCATTCATCACAAAGTTTAGACGAGCACTAGGGAATGGAAACATTGATTTCAAATACAAGTCAAACAAAATGTCAACAACCATAATCACATGTTGTTGGTTACAAATATATTCATGCCTAATTTAGAAAAAAAAATAAGGGATGCACCTTATGTAGCATTACAGTTTAAGGAATGCACCATATGTAGAATTACAATTTTGACATTGAGTATAATGGAGTGTTATTTTAGGTTAAGTATTTGACAAATGGTATGAGAGTGCCAGCTACTACACTGGGCTTAAGAAAAAGGCACAACTGTAGTTATAGAATATGAAGTAATAGAAGTAAATGTAACACACTGATAGCAATTGGTCCATTTCTTAGGGCGTTGAATTGAAGAATATTGTTGTAGAATGATGGAGAACTCTCCTTTGAATATCACTGGTGGGGAGAATTTGTATGTGGAGCTAGGTGAATATCACACCTCATTACCCTCTCAATTTGTGGATATAGTAACAAATCTACAACAATAATTGACATAGCTCTGGAGCAGTAATGAGTGGTTATTAAAAGCTAGTGAGGAAGAAGAAAATTTTATTAGAGAATGGAATGAGAAGTCCAACAAAAAAAGTATAGAGTCCAAAGGGTTAAAAATAAATAATAGCGGGACATAATCTGAAAAATATGAAAGTGGAGAAGAATCAGGTCATAATTCTCTAAAAGTACATAAAGGAAAGAAGAAGATGGAGTTACACGGGGACTTTAGGAAGATCAAATCCCCTAGTTTTGATGGGGAATGGGAGGAGGATGTGGAGGCGTGGTCATTGAATATGATTAAATATTTCCATGTGTATGAGTATGAGAGTACTCTAAAGGCACATCTGACTATTTATCAGTTGTAGGGTAAATCTACCCTTTTGTGGGAACAAGTAAAAAGCGTGAAACTACTAGAAGAAAAGACAGTTTCTTCGGAGGAATTCCAGAAATAGTTCAAGCCATAGTATCTCAGTGAGTGCTATTATGATGACCTGGCCAAGGAATTTCACGATGTAAGGCTGGGAAAATTGATCATGGACGAGCTTGTGGCTAAGCTTAAAAAATTTCTATAGTATGTACCCTACCTTAAAGAGGAGAAGGTGAAAGTAGAGCAATTCATAAATTGTTTTCCAGGATTATATAAGGAGATAATTGAGTTCGATAACTCAAAATCTATGCATGAAGTGGTGAGGAAGGCTAGATTATGCTACCAAAAATTCAGGAATAGAAGTGAAGGTGGTAAATCATGGAAAAATAAAGAGAGAATCAAGGTGGGAGGGAGTGTAAAAAGACATAAGCCTTACTACCTCAAGAATTTTGTAAAGAATCATCAAAGGAAGAAGTTTAGCAAAGGAAATGCGCTTCTTCCTGCATATTCTTATACTGGATTAAAACCCACAGAATTGAACAACAAGAAAAACATCAGTATAAAAGAAAGGGAACTGTTGAAATGTCGGGGCTATAGCGAGACACACATTCTAAGGGATTGTTCGCATAATTCTAGGTCTGTACAGAACGTTTAGACAATTCAAGAGGAAATGATTGTGAATGACATCGCCCAAAATATTCCTAGGATTAACGCAACATTGGAGGATACAAAAGTTGAGCATCAGTTTACTATGATTGAACTTCAAGGTACAACCCAAAAGAGACTTCTAGCCTGAGCCACTTCGTATATTGGATTGGAGGGAAACCATGATCTGGAATCAAGTCGTCACTCAGGTTAAGGTGTAGTGGAAGCACTTTACACCGGAGGAGGCAATGTGTGAGTGGGAAGATAATATTAAAGAAGCCTACCCAAAACTGTCTCAGTAAAAGGCAAGGAGAAATGAACACCAAGGACAGTGTTATTTTTTAGACGTGGAAAATGTAATACCCCTCCACAACTATGGGAAAATTTTATTTTGTATTGCATATTTTTAGTGTGTTGATTGATGAGCCATAATGAACTGATTATGAGGAAAAAAGTTAGTGTAATTAAATAAATAAATTTGATTAATAAAGATGGAAGTTGTGTGGAAAGAAACACTGGAGTTAAAAAGATTCTTGCCAAATTGGAATACAAATGGATTGGATCATATTTTATTAAAAAATCCTTAAATAAATATATTCAATTGAAGATAAATAGTGAGAAAAACACTGCGGGAGAGAAAATAAATCTTTATGGGGGAAAACAAAACAAAAGCCTAAGATGAAGGGTGAGAATGTCCCTGAAAGGAGGCACACTGCCAAGGAAATCTGTGGGAAAATAATGTTAAAAAGACATTATAGGGAATCAAAGGGGGTTGTTCATTGCACACAAGAACATCTTAGCTCGGGGGGGATCATATGTTGGCCCAAGGTTGGGTGGATGAGTGTTATCTCAGGTGCAATTTTTCAGATTGATTTGTTGGTTAGAGATTATGATCCCTGTTGTTATTCACACTATGTATTAAAGTTAGTCATATTTGCTGCAACATTAGAATTAATGTCAATTTATGTTATGAGGATGTTTTTGGTAATTTTATTTTTATGAAGATAGATTTCGCCAATGTGAATTTAATTTTAATACTCTATCATGCTAGTATGTTCATTGGTTTGGCTAGGAGAATATGGATTCTAATCCATATAATATTACAACAACAAAGATGAAAAGTATGAAGGTAACGACTCACATAAAGGGTGTTTGTGAATATTTGCCTATGGGTTAGTTTGCATGTGCAACTACGTAATTAAATTATGAGAAGGGTATGATTAGATACCTTATAGGGATCATTAAACCCTAGCCTATGATTTTCTATGGCCTTGCATGTTTATCATAGAAAACTGGTTGGATTTACGAGTACACCGCTGCACTGTTTATGTTAAAAAAATCTAAAGTTTTGCTATGATCTATCCATATAGTATGACTTAGCATTGCAGGTGTAAATAAGGGGAAGAACCCAAAATGTTAGTAAGCTACTACATGCACGAATGAAATATCCAACATGAATTCTAGGAAGCCACAGATGGGTAAGTGCTTTTCCCGAGTGTATCATTGTATAACCACCATATTTTAGAATGGTACAAGTCATAAGGGGAATGAATCAGAGGGCTATATTAGGAGCGATTTGACATATAAGGTTTCAATAACCCTAAACAACAACACCTAGGTGAGTGGAAAAAGTTAGTTCAAGCTGTCAAGTGGAATATAGAGGAATTCCATCGTCTTATTCTGCTTGAACCCTTGTCTAGCTAGTAACCCAACAACTTATTGGAATGAATCCCAACTCATTATATTGCACCAGATAATAGAGTTAACAGGAAGGAAAGAAGTGATACGTTTGTAATAGAATATTTACCATAGTCTAAGAATTTTAAATCCTAAAAATACCAAGTTAATGACTGTATTTCACCTTACAAAATAGCGACAAACACAGTGAACTGAGCTTTATTTACTAATTGTAGATTACATTGAGTAATATTTTGATTAACGTACAAAAAATAATGCCATAAGCAACGTGGGATTAGGAAATAAAGACTAAAGGAAACCCAGAAAGGAAGTCGTATCGACTACAGAAATACAAGCTAAGAGCATATGGATTAAGAGAGAAATTGGCATAGAACAACATGCATAGACGTATCCATGGTCACAGAAATGAAATTTCTCATTTAAATTAAACATTACAACATATCCACAAGTAAATAAATTACTAAACTTAGCCTCGGCTGATACTGACCAATGTTGGCATAAAGGAGAGAACAAACCCAGGAATAGTCCAATTGAGTAATCTTATTACAATCAGAGAGTGAAGCTCACACTTATGACAAGTTTCCAACACATAGAAGAAATACTGAATAGGTATTGATGTTAATTAAATAGAGAGCATGATTCATGCTCATTGCGAGACTCAAGGACATAAAAGGAAAAGTGATAATTATTCAAGTTAATAAAATAGAGCGTGTGATTCACGCTTATTTCAATTATTAAACATAATATATTAATGACTGAATATTTATTCAAGATAACAAACCAGAGAGTAAGATTCACACTTATCACCTATCTTCAAACCTAGAAGAAACATAGGATAATCATAAAAAATACAAAAAGAGAATAGAATACATGTGATGCAGGTCGACAATACTGTAATATTCGACAAGTGTAACTTTCCATTACCAGTGATAGTTACCAGTGTTGAATAGTACATTCCTGGAAGGGACTATTCATGCAAGGAAACCAATCTGGAAGTAACAGGGTGCGGATTAGAAGTCGTTGAGCCATGGAAACAATAGTACATGGCTAAAGAACTATTGCAAGTATACCTGCGACAGTCAAAGCCACATGGAACAATAAAATTATTAGATAGAAAGCAACTTTAACCTAAATTAAAGGAGAATATAAACCCAATTCATTGTAGGAGGAAGGAAGGAGGTATTACCTGCGTATTGGTCGCAAAATAGATGCCTCATTCTTGGAACTGAACTATCACATAAAAACCGCTAAAATGATTTCTGTTAGTGTGATTGAATTCACGAAATGGGTAAACTAACTTAACACTGTGAATGAACCCACGAAGTGGGTAAACTAACTAGCCACTATGAATGAACTCACGAAGTGGGTAAACTAGCTAGCTACAATAAAAAAAAGGTAGGAAAATTACTCGAGATATCATGTAAAGGACCGAAGGCAACTATCTTCTAGTCCTTAGGACCCCAAGCTAGCCCTGTGGCAACCCTTTCCTTCATTCTTGTGTAAGAAGGTAATTAGAACACCACTGAAGACAAAGGGTTTATTTTAAAATCTACGAGAATGAAATTACAGAGAGGCAAAGAAGAAAATTAGTTGGGCGAATCAAATCATTAGAAAAGACCTTCATGGTTTCCCATTGAAACTTCATCAATGGTATCAAGGGAAAATGTAGAAAGGGAGTGGCATCTCGAGCCACCTTAACACAAGACAAACCCCAAGCTGTGGCAAGTTCCTGGCTCAAAGATGGGTACCCTGGATTAGGAGACGTGAAAGCAAAGGCATGCGGTGGGGGTAGTGGATGAGGCCATAGTTCATTGTTGCAGAGCCCTCAGCTTTGGTGGCAGTGAAATAATCCAAATGAATGGAGGGAAGACCAGGAAAAATCCTACGGTTTGAAAGAAACATTTTACAACCTTGGTAAGCGAGGAGAGATATGGGTTGTTGGAGTTCTAGTTCCTCAGACATAGTGAGGGCCATACGGCATAATACCTAGTTCACATGGGCTAGGACACGTGTAATGAGCGAGTTGGAGGTGAGGTGAGGGTGTGGAACACTTATAGCACCTAACAAGAGTCTAAAACATCATATTGATGTTTATACATAGTCATAAATTATAGAAAAAGCAATGATCAGATACTAATTACATGTTTTGTTAACTGTAGAACAAGTGATAAGCATATACTTTTTTTAACAAGAAACAAGTGATGTGCATATAGTTCGAGGAACCACATATTTGTATCTATATCATTATAACCAAACTTAGGTATGTAGCTGTAGACAAAACATGAAGTGGCACATTCATCGCAAAGTTTAGACGAGCGCTAGGAAAAGGAAAAATGTATTTCAAATACAAGTCAAACAAAATATGGACAACCATAATCACATGATCCTAGTTATAAATATATTAATGCCTAATTTAGAAAAGAAAATAAGGGATGCACCTTATGTAGCATTACCATTTAGGGAATACACCATATGTAGAATTACAATTTTGGCATCGAGTATAATGGAGTGCTATTGTAGGTTAGGTTTTCGACAAAGACAATGCACCCAATGTTTGATACGAAATAATACCAAATGTGGGCTACA
Source organism: Pinus tabuliformis (assembly GCA_031772625.1). Classification (NCBI taxonomy): domain Eukaryota; kingdom Viridiplantae; phylum Streptophyta; class Pinopsida; order Pinales; family Pinaceae; genus Pinus; species Pinus tabuliformis. Next base: position 1,281,243,506 of record CM062817.1, on the reverse strand, counting down.
TCTCTAGCTGCAGCGATGAAGTGGAAAGGCCTATTCATTCATCTTAGCAAATGATCTGATATTCACCCTATGAGTGACATCAATTAAATATTTATTAAACTAAGGTATTACAGACTCATGTGCTAGTGTGTGTTCTATGTTATTGAAGCAGCGGATCCATCAGATTGCCAATACACAAAAAATAAAAATGGAAAGATGGTAGAGAAATACAATAAGAAAACACAAAGACAAAAGCAATTTTAATAAGGAGTTCACCCTATGCTCCAGGGCTATGTCTCCGGTCCAACTTTCAGTGATGGCCTTGTTTTATTATGCCTTTGGGCAGAGAATTTACAATACAGGGACTCAACGTGAGTTCACCTGAAGCAGGTTTTGCTTGGCAGGGTGGTCCTTGGATTTCCCAAGCCACTAGAGTACACAGACTCTTCTTCCTCCTACTAGCTTTGTGACCTTCTGGTCTACAATGGCAAGAGCCCAATGTGGTGCTTAGCCTGGAAAGATCCTCTATGGGATGGCTTGAATCTTCAAGCTCTATGGTGCTCAACATTGTTGTTGATCAGCTCAGCCCTCTGTCTCCTCTGCTCTGCTTTACGGTTCTCTATTTTCAATCCTCCTCTCAGGGTTCACTGTTCCATTTCTTCTTCTTTCGACTTCTGTCTCTCTCTGTCTAACTCCACTCTACTCAACTTATTTGACTACCTCTATTCATGGCTTTAGCAATTTGATCCCTATGCCTGTCCAGTTCCTCTTCTGCCCTTATCGATTCACCTTCTACAACTACGCTTGGAGTTCCCTGTTCGGCATCATCATCAGCGCTCAAGGAGTTGCCACTTGTCTTCCTCTAAACGGCGTCAGCATGCTTCGTCGGTTCGTTTCTTTAGTTACATTGTGGATGCGTTTCGCCTCCACCTTGGTGGTCAAACAGATTTCAAATCCCCTCTAAAACGTGGCTTAATTCCCTGTCGATTCCACTTCTTCCATCGGGCGTGATCTCAGTCGTCCGATCTGGGCCCTCCAGATCTGATGCCATACGCACGTTTTGCGCGGTTGACTTGCTCGACCTATAGCGCGTGATCAACAACGATTTTCTCTCACCTCTGCCTGCCACGCATCAATCGTTGCATGGAATCACTCTGCTTTCATCCGAAACCTCTTACCATTTAAGGGCACCCCGATCAAAACCATAGGTTTCCAGAGCGCGGGTCTCGCCTTGTACGATTAACGCTTTTTCCCTTTTTCACCTGCGGTCCTCTAGTTCCCCCACACAACTGAGTGCTTGGGCTTTTCCATTTTTCCCCTGTTCACCCAGCGATGTGCGATTAGCACATCAAAAATCACCTCTGTGTCCTGATACGAGCCTCCCAGGGGCTAATTCTCCCTCCCGCATAGTCTCCATGGGCCTCGGTCAACGCACTTTTACCGAGGTCCTCATCGTTCCACGTTGGATTCCATTGCCATTGGTTTAGGGTGTTTTTCATCACTATTTTAGAATTCTTTAGAGATTTTTTCAACTAATAGAGTGATGGTTCTTTGACAGTCTTCTATGGATCCAATTCGGATCACCGCCTTCCCACTAAAAAAGCTTTTGGACCACCAAAAGTTGGTTTTTAAGCATCGACTAAGTGAGGATACTATTTCTTCACTTGTCCAATCTCAATCCACTTTGCACTGCTCGGCTTTGAACCTTTGAGCACAATCTTGAGGTACTTAGCATCTCTCCTGTGCATTGTCCTCACCTTCCTGTCTAGCACTGTGTCTTCCTGCAACTCATTAAGATACTCAGGTAGTAGGTCATCAATAGAAGGCAATTGACCTTGCTCTTTAGGGTCCTCAATCATTGAAGGTTCAAGCAATCTCAAGCAATCTGCATTTACGACTTAGTAGATGTGCATGTAAGCTGGTAAATCAAGGTGAAAAGCATTTTCACCAATCTTCTCAAGTATCCTAAAAGGTCCATACCTGATAGGCTTTAGCTTTTTACCTTCACCTTGCATTTTGTCCTTGCTGATATACAGCTAGACTTGGTCTCCAACTTGAAAACTATTTTCCATCTGATGCTTATCATGCCTAGCCTTTTACTTGGCCTGGCTCCTTTCCAGCTGTTCCTATACTTCCTAGTGGATCTCCTAGATCTATTCAATGAACCTAGTTGCCTTGTCCACATCACTATGTCATTCAACCATGGTGCCTTTACCAAAGACAAAATCCAAAGGAGACCTTGGTATGAAACAAAAACAGGTCTCAAAAGGAAATCTCTGTGTAGAAGAGTGTTTGGCTCTATTGTAAGAATGCTACACATAACACAAGTGTTCATCCCAAATATTAGGATGTTTACTACAATATCCCCTCAGTAACTGGATCACTGTCCTGTTTACTACTTCTGTCTGGCCATCTGTTTGAGGATGAAAAGCCGTGCTTTTTTCAGTTTGGTGTCCATTAGTTCCCACAGACTTGACCAAAACTTCCCCACAAATCTGGTGTCTCGATTAGATACAATGGAAGTGGGTAATCCAAAATGAACCCATACATGTTCAAAGAACAATTTTGCAGTCTGTTCAGTTGTAATATGTTTACTACAAGGTATCAAAATACACATTTTGCTGAACCTATCCACAACAACATATAGATAATCATGACCTTTCCTAGATTTAGGCAGTCCTCCAACAAAATCCATGGAAACACTTTACCAAGGGTGAGAAGGAACTGGCAATGGAGTGTACAAGCCTAGTTTCCTATTGCTCGGCTTGCTTTTAGCACACATGGCACACCCTCTTATATACCTAGAAACTGTCTCATTCATTTTCAGCCAATACCAGAATCTTTGCAGCTGTGCAACTATTTTACTTACCCCAAAGTGACCTGATATCAGAGAAGTGTGTGCTTCCCTAATTATTTTTACTCTTTCGGTTTGTGGAATGCAGAGTTTCCCACAATGGTATAAGATTTGGTCCGTTATATGATATTCCAATTCTTCTACTCTTTTTCCTTGACTCAAAGTTGCATATACATCTTTAACGTCCACATCTTGAGCATATTTTTCTATGTAGCTTTCATGTAGCACTGAATTATGCTTAAGTATGGTAGATGCATTTATAATAGGTCTAGATAACATGTCTATAACCTTGTTATGTATGCCCTTTTTATATCTGATGACTAAATGAAACTTTTGTAGAAAACCCATCCATCTGTAATGTCCTGATTGTTGCAGCTTAGTTTGGGAGTGTAGATATTGAAGTGGTTGATGATCAGTATGTATTAGTGTCTCTTTTCCCATTAAGTAAGGTTTCCACTTTTTCACACTTTGAACCAACGCATACAATTATCTATCATATGTAGGATAGTTAACTACTGTAGGATTAAAAGTCTCAGAATGATAACATATGGGTTTACCGTGCTGTGTCAACACTACTCCGATGGCATAGTCACTGGCATCAGTTTGGATCTCAAATGGTCTTTGCAAATCTGGTAGTGCTAGTACATGTGCCATACTAATTTTCTCTTTCAAGGTGTTGAAGGATTTCTGATGTTTGCCTCCCCACTTAAACACCTTATTCAATCCTGTTAAAGCATGTAAGGGAGCTACAATCGAAGAGAAGTTAGAAATAAACTTCCTCTAATATTGTGCTGCTCCTAAGAAGCTTCTCACTTCTGTAGCAGACCTGGGTTTAGGCCAGTTCACAATGATTTCCACTTTAGAGGGATCTATTTTCAATTCACCTCCCACTACTATATGACCCAATTAGTTTAGAGATGTTTTGCCAAATTCACATTTTGAGAGTTTAACATAAATTTTTTCTCTTTCCAAAACATCTAATGTCTACTTAACATGCTTTAAATGTTCTTCCCACATTTTACTAAAAATCCGAATGTCATCTAGATACACAATAACAAAATCATCAAGAAAAGGTATGAGTACATCATTCATTAATCTCATGAAAGTAGCAGGAGCATTGGTCAAGCCAAAAGGAATAACTAGCCATTCATACAATCCCTGCTTTGTTTTGAAAGCAGTCTTCCATGCATCTTGCTCTGCAACTCTGACCTGATGGTATCCACTGTGCAGATCCAGCTTGGTGAAATAAACAACTTCCTTTAATTGATCTAAAAGATCATCTATGCAAGGAAGGGGATAATGATTCTTGATTAGTATCTTATTTAGTGCTCGGTAATCTATGCACATTCTCCATGAGCCATCTTTCTTTCTCACCAAAACGATTGGTGACCCACATGGTGATGTGCTAGGCCTGATGAAGCCATTCTCGACCATCTCCTACACCTGCTTCTTGATTTCAGCATTCTCTAAAGCAGACAACCTGTACATCCCAATGTTAGGCAATGGAACATCTTGCTGCAAAATAATATCATGTACTATTCCCTTTTTGGGTGGCAGACCTTTAGGTTCTTGAAACAAGACATCATACTCTGAAACAACCTTTTCTATATCAGCTTGTTGTTCAACATTACAACCCTCAAATACATTGGTTTTATCAGGTTTCTTTTCCTTTACAACCATTAGTAAGAATTGTTTGCATGAATTAATCATTCTTTTCATCTGTCCTGAGTTTATGAGAGTATAATTTTTCTTGAGCTTATGAGCTCTTACAAAGCATTCGATTCCATCTTTGACAAGCAGATACTTGTTCTCATCTCTATAGAAAATAGCCTTTCTATCATACAAGTAAGGACTTCCTAAAACAATTCCACATATATCCAAAGGAATTATGTCTAACTAAACCTCATCTACAAATGATGACCCAAAAGAAAACTTGAGTTTGCACTATCTAGTCACTTGTAGTTGTGTTTTATCATTCAACCATCTTAATGGGTATGGTTTCTTGTGAGGTGTAATTGCTAATCCCAATTTCTTTACAATTGATTCAGAAATTAAATTTACTTGTGAGCCACTATCAAACAAAGTATCAATCTTTTGATTTTTGGAAATGACTCGAATATGGAAAAGCTCATGTCTTTTTCTCTCATTTTCTTCATCAATAACAGATTGAGCAGAATTACTAGTAGATGCTTCAGAATTCTTACCTTTTATACCTATGGCTGGTATAGTTTTCTCATCTCCCGAGTCTAACCTCAAATCTTTCTGAATAGCTGCAGTTGTCTTCTTCTTCTTGCCCTCGGACTTCTTAGGTCTCAGCTCTGGATGTAGAATCCAACAATGCTCATCATCATGCCCATCCTTTTTACAGTGAGTGCATGAAGTTTTAGCTTTCTGTTCGGTGTTAGCCTTCCTTGCCTTCCACTTCTATTTTCCTTTTTCCTTGCTCTTGCTTACAATGGGTTGGGATGGTCCCCCAACTCCTGGATTTCCATTCTTTCCTCTATCTTCTAGATGAGTAGCTTGTACAGATACCTCATCTATACTATGGGATTAAACATGAGGATGGTATGCTTCATGTAGTTGTGTAGACCACCAATGTACTTCAAAAGAGTCTGTGGTGAGTCTAATGAGATACCCAATATCAATGCTCTCCTTTTGAACTCTTGAGTATACCCCTGTACACTTTTCCCTTTCAACTGTCAAAGAGTTTGCCAACTCATCATGGCTTGTTGCATGTAGGCCAATGGATAGAACTACTTTTTGATTGCAGAAACAAAGTCACTCTAGACAGAGATGGTCTTACCATGTCTTTTCATATTAGCTTGGGTCCTGCCTTCCCACCAAACCAAGGTAGTGCCTCCTAGGCGTAGCCTTGCCAGCTGAATCTTACTCTTGTCTGAGTTTATATTATGTACCCTACAATACACATCAATTTGTCTAATCCAGTTGTCCAACTTTTCAACATTTAGCTCTCCATCATATATAGGAAAATCAAATTTAACATCTAACTTAATCAAAGATGCTTTCGTATTATGCACAGGGCTATTAGGAGGTGTGAGAAAGCTTTCCTCTTTCCCCTTTCCTTTGGGGTTGTCATGGAAGTGAGACTTATCTTCTTCTTTATCTTGTTTAGAGCCTGATGTATCTTCCACCTTTTGCTTTCTAAAGTCTCTGTACATTTCTTCAACCATAGACTTTATAGCTAGGAAACTCTCTATGAATTGAGGGTCTCGCCCTACATAACCTTCCTTTTACATTTTCCTTCGAGAATAGACTCTCCCAATTTCAGAATTAGTTTCCACCAACTCTCCTTCTCCTAATTTGAGCTTTGATCTTGTGAGCATACACAGCTAAACCAAAAAAATCTTGTCTAACCTTACAACCTCACGCTCTGATACCACTTGATTTGATATTCACCCTATGAGTGACATCAATTAAAGATTTATTAAACTAAGGTATTACAGACTCATGTGTTGGTGTGTGTTCTATGTTATTGAAGCAACGGATCGATCACATTGCCAATACACAGATAATAAAATGGAAAGACAGCAGAGAAATACAGTAAGAAAACACAAAGACATAAGCAATTTTAATAAGGAGTTCACCCTATGCTCCAGGGCTACATCTCCTGTCCAGCTTTCAGTGGTGGCCTTATTTTATTGTGCCTTTGGGTAGAGAATTTACAATACAGGGACTCAACGTGAGGTAACCTGAAGCAGTTTTTGCTTGGCAGGGTGGTCCTTGGATTTCCCAAGCCACTGGAGTACACAGACTCTTATTCCTCCTACTAGCTCTGTGACCTCTAGTCTACAATGGCAAGAGCCCAATGTGGTCCTCAGCTTGGACAGATCTTCTATGGGATGGCTTGAATCTTCAAGCTCTTTGGTGCTCAATACTGCTGCTGGTCAGCTCAGCCCTCCGTCTCCTCTGCTCTGCTTTACTGTTCTCTATGTTTAGTCCTCCTCTCAAGGTTCACTGTTCCACTTCTTTGTCTTTCAACTTCTGTCTCTCTGTGTTTAACTCGACTCTACTCAAATTATTCGATTTCCTTTGTTCATGGCTTTAGCCATTCAATCCCTATGCCTATCTGGTTCCTCTTCCACCCCTAACAATTCACCTTCTGCAGCTGTGCTTGGACTTCCCTGTTTGGCATCATCATCAGCACTCAGGGAGTTTCCACTTATCTTCCTCTAAATGGCACCAGCATGCTTCGTCGGTTCGTTTCTTCAGTTACGTCGTGGATGCATTCCTCCTCCACTGTGGCGATCAAATAGATTTCAAGTCCCCTCTAAAACGCGCCTTGATTCCCTGTCGATTCCACTTCTTCCATCGGGCATGACCTCGGCTATCTGATCTGTGCCCTCCAGATCTGATGCCATATGCATGTTTCACGCGGTTGACTTGCTCGACCGATAGCACGCGATCAACGACAGTTTTCTCTCACCTCTGCCTGCCACGCGTCGATCATTGTATGTAATTGCTCCGCTTTCATCCAAAACCTCTTATCATTTAAGGGTACCCCAATCAAAACCGTCGGTTTCCAGAGCGTGGGTCCCGCCTTGTACGATTAGCGCTTGTTCCCTTTTCCGCCCATAGTCCTCTGGTTCCTGCACACGACCGAGTGCTCAGGATTTCCCATTTTGGCCCTGTTCGCCCAGCGCCTAGCGAATCATGCATCAAAAATCACCTCCGTTACCTGATCTTGGGCTCCTAGGGGCTAATTCGGCCTCCCGCGCAGTCTCCATTGGCCTCGATCAGTGCGCTTTGACCGAGGTCCTCGTCATTCCACGTTGGATTCCATTGCCACTGGTTCAGGGTGTTTTTTATCGCTGTTCTAGAATTCTTTAGAGATTTCTTCGACCTGATACAGTCATGGTTCTTTGACAGTCTTATATGGATCCAATTCAGATCAGCAAAAGGAAAGGAAAGTACATGGAAAAATACATCATTATACCTCTATCCTTGGAGTCACTTGATATTTCATTGCTCAAATATTAATTCTCACTGCACCAGTCAACTCCTTTTGAAATTATGAGTAAAATGAGTATAAGATTCTGCCACCATCAACTTTGTACCTCGTAGAGAATATTCAAGATTCCATAACAAAATATAAAGGGAATATTTTGGAGGATATTATAGAGAATATTTTGGAGAATATTCCTTAGGAATATTCTCTCAATATTTGCACCCACACAAGGTTCCACCTCCTAATTCCTGTGCTCTAAGTTCCATCACCAATCTACTTATTTTTCCGATTTTTCTTCTTTGCTCATTTGAATAAAATGAAAAAAAAATTATAAGGTCAGCTGGTGGTGGAAAAAAAATCCCCACTAGTTTAGTGGTTTAGTTGGCATACCATTGTTAAGCCACTCGTTACGCAGGGATATCATGTGTTCCAACCCCATGCAACCCCAATCTTATTGTTTTATATATTGTAATAACCTACGACCATTACAAATTATACATCTTAAAACATTAAACCCATCGTTTAAAACAAATGGTGCATCAGAACATATGTTAAAACCTCCCTTAACTGCTAGCCAAATTAGCGATTGACTGGGCCTTTTTGGCCTCCAACTATGTGCCATGTGTCACCATTTTATTGGTCCATGTGGGCCCGTGCTATTAGGCCATAGCCTTTCCACCAAGTTTATAAAATGTCGCCATATTTGGTGGTTCCACCAAATTTAACGGTAACTAAAACGATTCACTAAATTTATCCAAGCTCTGCTAAATTCAACTGTGATTTTTGTTGGATGAAAAATTTGGTGATGCCTCGAATTTATCTAGTGCCAACTAAATCTTGTCTTTTTTTCCAAGTTTGACTGGAAATTTGATTGCGCATAAATTTTTCATACAAACACAGATTGAGGCATTGCTTCTACCTTTGGATTCCTTGTGACGAGATCTTCGATTTGATATTAGTTTCATTGACATTCAGGGACTTTGATTTTTGGGCCTTTTAGGAATCCTCCTAAATCATTCCTCCCATATAAGAATCTTTTGGTTCTCCAAAATTATAAAGAAGAACTGCAAGCTGATGTATTTTCCCATTTGTTAATCTACATAAAAATGTCTTCATAGGAGCCTACACTTTATTTTCCTTCACCTTTTTACTTCAAAACCAAAATGATCAAGCCAACACCTGTATTCATACAGAAATTTGTAGCTACTAATGCCTATACAACTTGCAAGATTCCATGCAAGACCATACTTTCCAAGAGTTTATAAAACACTCATAGTCAAGTTTTACAATAGAGACTACACCCTTTTCCCAAAAAAAGGCCAAAATATTATTATGTTCCATACTCAAGTGATTTTATATACTTCATCACTTTTACGAGTTTTTTCCCATCTATGGGTTTTTTGAAAAGAAACCTGTGATTTACAATGGTGGCCACACTCAACTATTTAAAAAGGCTATCCATATCTTACCTAATTAGGCTAATTGGATTTCTTCATGTATCCAGCTTCCTAGTTGTTGAACTATTGTATCAATAAGTTCCTTCACAGGTGATTTCACATGCTCTTGGTCCTTCTTTTGATGTATCTCTAGATGGAACTTCCAACATGTTGATTTCTAACATCCCCCTTGTTACAATGGCTGCAATGTTTTATCTTCCTCCATACTTTCCTGACCTTATTTTATGTTTCCTTCCTAGGTGACATAACCTTCCTTGAATGATTATCTTTGATGCAAATATTTCAATGTGAATTTGACTTAGTTATTCCTTTGGAATTCTCACCATCACTGGAAGGTGGCAATGTGCTCTCATCATTCTGTACTTACAGATATTTTTTGCTTGAAGACTTTCTTATCTCCATGGGTTTGGAGTGTCTTTCTTGAACTTCCTCTATGACATAGCCCAATACTACATATCGAGTTAGTTACATCACATGGATGGGATTCATACTTCTCTGGCTATTAAATCCTAGGCTCTTCCCTTCATAACCCATGTTCTTCATTAGCTTCAATCGAATTCCTATAGTTTTCTTTTCAAATGCACCAAAATCACCATCATAATGACAACGTGAAACTGAATAATCATTGACACTATTTATCTTATTTTTTTATTCTAAACCTAGTGATGATGGCTACGTTAATCCTTCATTTCACTTTAGACTTTCCAAGGCCTCTTCTATGCCTTTTATCTGAAGCTGTAATCTCAGCTTCTCCTCTTTTACTTCTTGTAACAGTCTGCTCAGTTCAACATTATTTTCTTGAATTCTTTGGTTGATCTCCTCAAGTTCTTGGAGCCATGAGTTATTTGATGTTCTTCTCATCATTGGATGAACACCTACAATCACAATAGTTTTTATCTCCATCTCATCAAATGAATTCAAAACCTACGTCATGTTGCATTGTAGAAACAATTTTCAATTTCCAATTACCACCATACTTGTTAGGCTTTAGCTCTCAATGTAGTTTCCAACAATACTCCTCATCATGCCTTTATTTCTTGCAATTATCACAAGAGGGTTTTTCTTCTTTTTTCTTTGTTGTCGTTGTATTCTTTGCATTGCCATATTTTTCATGCTTTCCCCTACTTTTAATGTGAATATATTTCACACTAGCTTCATCAAGAGTAGTGGGATCAAACAACAATAATGAATGTTGAAGATAACTATGCAAAGAGCCAATAAGTTTAATCAGAGTATCTGGTGGTTCTAAAGGAATATTCAATTCCAATGCTTACTTACCAAACACTTTTGTATAATTTTGAACATTATGACCTTTGCCTTGTCTCAGGTTTTTCCATTCCATCATGTTATTTTTCTAGTAACCCAAAGGATAAAATTTCCTTCTCAATGTAGAAATAAACTTAGACGATGAAGAAAGTATTTTACCATTATACTTACTAGCTTTCTGAATCTTTCTCTCCTACCATACAAGATTTGTACTTCCAATTCAATGATATTATAACTATATATTTTCCTCATCCCCTTTAATCTGTTGTATACAAAACTATACTTCAATTTGTCTAATTCAATTATTTAGATTTTTCATATTAGCTACTCCATTAAATATGGGGAAATAAAATGTCACATCTAACTTGGAAAAACAGATTTTTAGAATCATTTCTATGATGAGTATTTGAATGAAGAGAATGATAGGAAGAAGAAGAAGAACATTCACTTGAAGATGGTGATGGAGGTTCAATAGGTTTTCCTCCATTTCCCTGATTTATCGAAGCATTGTCCTTTGGTTTCACTTTCTTCCTCTCTTCCTTCTTTGCTACTTCCTTCTCATAATATGAAAATAATTTATATACCATGTCTACCATCCTGTCAAAATATTTATTGGAAGATTTTTCATTCTTGGTGGGAAAATTGTCATTCTCCATTTTCTTTCTTCATGTTTCATGTCCAATTTTTGGGCCAAAATAATTGAGTTTTCCTTCACCCTCTTTGAGTTTGGCCCTGGTTATTATACACACTCATAAATCACATGAATAAGAAGATCGCTCTAATTCCAACATGATCTGGGATATTTTGTTCGATGATGTTAGCATAATTGGATAAAAGAACATGTAAATCCACAAATGCAAAAACTTAGAGGAGAAGCACCAAAAAAGAACTCCATAAAGGCAATGCACCCAATGTTTGGTAATAGTGTTCACCCAATGTCAGCTACATCTCTAGGCCCAACTGCAAAGGGGAGATGCCACTTCATTCATCTAACCAACAAGAAAGGGAAGTACATGGAAAAATACACTAATATACCTCAATATTGAGAGTGCCTTGAAATTGAGCTGCTCAAATATGAAATCAGATTGCACGAGTGAAATCCATTGTAAGTTATCATAAAAATGTGTATAAACTCAACTATATTCTATAACTATTGACTCTAGAAGCCCCTTGAGAGTCTTAAAGATTCTACAAAAAAAGTTAAAGAGAATATAATATTCCTTAATTATGGGGAATATTTCAGGGAATATTCTCTTGATCTATGTGCCCACGTAAGGTTTGGCCTCCTGATTCCTATGCTTTGGGTTGCATTGCACCTCTACACATTGTTCCAATCTACCTCCTCCGCTCATTTGAATAAAATGAACAAATTTATAAGGTTTGCTGCCAACGGACAAAAAATTTCTCACTCGGCTGGCAGGTTTGTTGACATACCACAGTTAAGGCATTGGTTACATGGGGAGGTTGCGGGTTCCAACCTCATGGACCCCCAACCATATTGTTTTATATATTGTAATAAATGACAACTATTAAAAATTATGCATAATAAAATGTTAAAGCGATCGTTTATACTTACTAGCTTTCTGAATCTTTTTGGGCCTCTTAGGGATTATTTGTTATAGACATATTTGGGGACTACAACCCCAATTACATATGTCCATAAACCAAGGGCTTCTACATCCCTAAAAGTGTTGTTTCATACCCCAAAGGAGCAAGGTCAGCTGATTACATCATCTCCCATAAGTTTTCCATGAAAAACCACTCAGAACTGGTCAAAACAGGACCATACAGACCGCCCAATGCAAAGGGTGCAATGCATCTCACCTGCCACATGCAAAATGTGAGATGCATACTGAAAAGACCTTCTGTAGGGTGCGATGAGAGAGAGTAGACAAATGGCACAAGCAGTTTGCTAGGTGGAAGCCCAAAGAATCTTCTAGAAATTGCTCATTTGACACTTGCCTCTCTATGTTCGCCCAGGGATGAGTAAGAGATCTAAAAACTCCAAGTGGAACCAAGAACTGCCAGAGAGATGACACTAATCAAAATCCCAGAAGCTGACTCACCCCCCTGCAAATATCTATAAATGGATCCCTCATCCCAGAGATCCAGAGGTTGCAATTTGGTAATTTGCAAGGAGGTGCTGCTGGTTTCTCTTTGAAGACATTTTTGGGTGATCTTGCTTTGTGTGAGGTGAAGAGGGCTTTCAAGCTGGGAGGATGGCACTGGGTCAGACCAAGTGGTTGTAATCCTCTCTTTTATGACTTTTACTAATAAAGCTATTTGAGTTTTCCTCCATATTCTTGTGTATCTTTGAATATTGTGTTGATATATGCATTTGTATGGTCAATGTATATCTGATCCTATATTGTTTATAGTGAAAGATCTCTATGCTTCGATGATATTATGCTGCCATGAATCTACAGGTGCTCTTTGAAGTGGGACAAGTAAGGAAGCAGTGGCAAGATTCTATCAAAGGGGAAAGGAAACAAGCAAGGAGCCAAGTGGAAGACTGAAGTTGGTACTCTCTGCTTCTTTCTCGTCTCTCTCTCATAAAGGAAAAACAAGTGACTTTAATCTATTTGTTTCTAAGATAGCTACCCGTCTTAGTGGGACTAGCAACTCTGAATAGACCCTAGATTTCCCGATAAAAAAATGGCAACTCCGCTGGGGAGCGATTAGTTTGATTGCTTGTCTCTATTTGTTTGATTCATAAACCACAGACGGAGCCTGAAGTTAATCTAGCTAGCCTTCGAACTGAATTTGCTATGCGAGTGCAAAGTAGATCAACACTGCTTCAGTCAATCTCTGGCTTTGTTTATGAACTGAAAAATTGACTTGCAGACATCCTAAGTGCCCTAAAGGTAGCTTGAGTAACCTCATTAAATTAGCCCCTATACCTTGTAGTTACTGACTATCATTTGCTCAGCCTAAATCCTTGAACTAAACTACAAACTGTGACCAAAAACCAAGTTAAAGTCTCGTCCCTGGACCATCGCAACCTGTCTTCTTGGAAATTTGGATGCATCGCACCTCCTGTGTGAAGTAGGTGGGATGCATCCCTGTTTCCCTGTGTTACAGGTGCAATGATCAGATGAGACTAGATCTGCCTCGAAATTTTGGTTTTTTCTTCACTCTCTTCAATATTATTTAGGAGTTTTGCTATCTGTGATCAGTAGTCCTCTATTGAAACCCCCTTCTTTGCATCATCCAACCTCTCCTGTACAAATAATTGTGAATGTTTTTATGTATTGTGCGCCATTTACAGTTCTCTTTTACAAAATAGTAGCTTAAACAAACTGTCGTCTTTTGATTTGGAAGTGTCGCAAGTGTTGTTTTCAGTCAAAGAAAAGAATATTTCTCTTTTTGATAGTCGATTACACTGCTACTCTTGTATTTGATCTGAATTTATAAGTATTTCAAGTGTCGAAATCAGTTTTCAATTCAAAATCGCAAAGTGTCTTCTTGCCTTCCTATCATTTTTGAAAACAAAATCGTTAGTACTGTCACTTTGAAAGGAGAAATAATTCAGATTTGTATTTAGCATTCTTTTCGTCATTCACACATTAAGAAATTGGAAAACAAATACATGCATGTGCATTTGCATTTAGACTGCTTGTTGATTGTGATTTAGGACAGTGCATCTAGTGTGTTCTCTCTGCTCTATGTTGAAAGAATTTCATTTCTCTTTCCATAGTAGCTAGGATTTTCATTGCAAAAAGAAGATTAAACGACTATTTATCATCTTAGATTGCATTTTAGGAATTGTATATCTACATCACGTGGTGAACCTGAAAGGCAAATTTCTTAAGAAAGATCAACTGTAAAATAAATTCAATGAACATAAAAATGCTTTGGAACCTAATGCACAACATCTAGATGTCTGGGCTAGAGACATATTCCAGTGTCGTAAAGCCTGGTAACTGTTGTTTTCATCGTAGGTTGGGTGATTCCTGCTCTTTGAGATGATAAGTGCCAGTACAAACTTGTGCTCCCACGTACTGTCGAGTATATATTGGGAGACCACAATAGGCTATATCCTTTATCCTTAGGGAGCCGTGTCTGCCACCCTATCAATCGCAATGCACTAAACACAACATTCGAGAAGATTGACTGTCGTACCGTAAAAAGTATTCTGTTGTTTTGCGATTGGTTTGGTAATCCCTCTGTCTAGATCTCTAGAGTAGTCTCTTTCATTCCTTTTCAGACTCCTTAAAGGAAAAGGTCCATCTCAGCACTTGTCACTTCAGGCTCGTTAAAAATCGAAGGCGACTAGAGTCATCTTTAGCTTTTTCTCGACTCTTAAAAAGTGAAAAATCAAGTTGTGTCAAAGCGTCTAAAATTCATTTAATACGTAATAACATTTTCCCCTCTTATTTTGAGTTGATAAAATAATGCGCAATCATGGAAGAAATTCAATCAAAACTCCATTATTCATGGAGACTGATGAGTTGACTGTCTTTGACTCTGGAAACCAAACCATTCTGGGTCAAGCGAACTCATTTAACTGGGTCAAAGTCTCCAGGTTCTTTTGGAACTTGTGTTTCAACATCCTCTAAGACTCTAGTTACTCCAACCATTTATGGTATCCCTGCCTCTCCAGAAGAAGTTCCACAATTACAAGAGGACATTAGAACTGATCCTAGTGTAACAGTAAACACTTCTATTCCTGAACCAGCTCCATCTAGGGTTGATTCGAAAGGTGTTACCCCTCCAACATCTTTCGCTGCAAAATCTATACCTTCTTCGGCACCAGAAATATTTTACAGACCTGACAGTCTGCCTCTTCCACCTGGATTGATTGCTATAGAAGAGATTACGGAGGATATTCCATCGAGTACTCCATCGCATTTTGGGACTGAGATCCACCTATATCCTTCTACTTCAAAATTTAATACCCCTTCATCGCAAGTTCCTGTAGAAGTGCTAGGAAGTATTTTGGATAGACTCGATATGTCTGGACAACCATCGACATCTAGGACTTTGTCGTCCAATACAGTGGTAGCAGAACCTCCTTCCACCACTCCGACGATGTGCATTGGTATACCATCTGTCCCAACTAACTCTCAATTGCTAGAAGGAGTCCACCCAGCGACTGTTTCGACAGTATGGTCTGTTCCCGTTTATACATCTAGAATAGTATCTGGAATCTCTTATGTTGAAACTCAACAAATTGATCCCTCACAACAATATCAATTTGGGCAGTCTAGTCTCCAAAGGCCAATAATTCCCTTGAGCACTGGATTGCCGCCATATGGAGGGCACTACACCCTTTCATTGTTCCCTCCGGGAGAACAACCATATGAGAGTTCACAACCAAATTCAGGTCAAATTGGAATCACATCCTGTGGTTGGGTGCCAATACTACCTCAACAACCAAGAGTTGTATACTCAATGCAACCAAGTCTCCCTGTGTCGAACATCCCCACTACACCGGCTATTGTGACAGTGTTGCAAGTACAAGCATTTCCTATTGTATGCCAACCTCAAGTTTCTCAGGTCGTTTTACAACAGCCTCTTGTCTCTGCGACACAACCGCAATCGCCAGTTAGTGGCTCCTTAACTAGAGCGACTCAGGCTCAAACGGGTACTATTACCCCTCATCTTGGTCAAATTTCCAGTATTGGGCAATAGAAAATGGTTTCAGAACCATGGCTAGTGCAATATCAACAACCGCAATTCCAACAAGCTTACTAAGGACCTAAGCAGCAAAACTTTGCAGGTAATGGGTGACCGTATATTCAAAATGGTTATAACCAATCGTCTCAAATTGGTTGTGCCCAACCACCTTATCAAAGTTATCAGCATCAAATGCATTATGCTGGTATGCAAAGACCCACTGCTCAGGCGATCCCATCTTATCCTGGGTACGCTTCGCCGAACCTGAATCAATAGTTGCCCTTCGTGGCGACTCTAGAGTTACTAGATCTAAATCGACTAACGAATGATCCAATTTCTTATGCCCCTTGGTGGCTGGTGATTCCTCATAAAATTCCCTCAGATATTCCTAGATTTAATGGAAATCCGGGTGAAGACCCATCGAATCATGTGATGACCTTTCATCTATGGTGTTCATCCAACACTCTCAATGAGGATTCGATTTGGCTTCGTCTTTTTCAGCCAACGTTAACTGGTCTAGTAGCAAAATGGTACATCAAATTGCCTAGAGCTTCATTCAATAACTTCAGCACCCTTGCCACAACCTTTTTAACCCATTTTCAATTACCAATAAGGTATGAAACAGGAACAGAGCTTCTTACCAATTTCAAGCAAACGATGTCCACTCACATATCCGATCATATTCATGAATGGTGATGTCGTCGTAGAATGGTAAAAACATATGTCCCTAATTAGCTACAAGCTGAATGGTTTATTAATTCATTGTTGTCTTCTATTATAGAAGATGTGGCAAAGGGAGGAGTCGTCACCGAATAGCAAGTCATTTCTTGTGCACAATATTTAGACTTGATCTATACTCAGTCTAGCACGCTCTATGACAAAATCCAGGACGCTCCCAGACCAGAATTTTCTGTTCTTCCTCCTCCTAAATGAAACAAAGACTCTCATGCTAGTGATGGCATGATAGGTACGACAAGCATGAAATCGACAAAGGATACATCTGACAAAGCCTGTAAGATTTCTGGTTAAAATGCAAATGAAGAAATTCTAGCCTCGGAGGTTAATGCCGTGTCAACTGAAAAAGGCAAAGAACCGAAGCAACCGAGAGGCAAGAAGAAAGAGAAGAGAAAAAAGAAGAAACAGGATGATTCAACTCCTGAGAAATCTTCTGCAAACCCTTTTGGGCAAAAGAAACCTACTCAGCCATGCCTCATATGTGATGAGGATCATTGGATGAGAGATTTTCCATATAAAGCTGAAGTTAAGAAATTCTTTAAGAATTCAAAAACCTCAGTAGTATTGACTGATCTGTTTCCAAACCCAACAACCAATCTGGTTTCTAGTGACAATGCTTCCCCATCCCAAGTCCTTATGTTGTCCATTTTGAAACAACAAAATGATGCTTTGATATTGATAAGGAATAAAGATTACAGGAATCCACAGCTGCCGAACAACAAGGCTACTGATCAACCTAGTAGTTCGACAACAACTTCGATCGAAATTGTTCCACCCATCATTCCTGACCTAATGATAAAGCCACCAAAGGGAGTAGTACACAAATTGAAATTTAATCCTCGTGCCAGAGTAGCACAAAATTATAATATAGTAAAGGACCTGACCCAATCGCCGTCCGCTATGTCGATACTTGAAGTACTACAAAATTTCCCCTCCCAAAAGTAGGCTCTATTATCAGCAATAGGTGGGATTGACCTAGTGGATTCCAATTTTTTGGCCTTCAATCATAAAGGATATGAACCTTAGTTACCAGCTCAACTCGCTCTCCTCATTCAAGTGAAAGCCCTCAACAAAACTGTTCATTGAAGAATTATTAATGAGGGGGCATCTACATGTATTATGTCAATGAGTTGCTGGAAAACTTTAGGCTCACCACCCTTGTCACGATCATCGATGACATTAAAAGCATTTGATGGATGAACATACACCCCATACAGGATTTTAAGTAACTTGCAAGTCGAACTGGGGGGCAACACAATAGAAATTGATGTGGATGTTACCAATGAAAACCTCGACTACAACATCCTATTGGGAAGGCCCTGCATTTATGCTATGGCTGCCGTTGTGTCGACATACTTCAGAAAGATTGCATTTCCCTTCCAATGGGGAATTACATTCATCGACCAACAGACATTCCTCCCCAACAGTTCTCAAGTTACGGGAAGCATTCCGATGATCCATGGAAGCTCTCAGTCGCTTCAAAATATCGGAGTAGGCCTACTAAAAGACCCTACATTGATGGGTACTTTTTCCCTACCGACTCTAAACAACTTGACAGAAGTGGCAATGGTGGGAACCTGCAATATGGTATCTTCCATTCAGAAGATGTTCAAACACGATATTAGCATGGATCGTCACCAGGAGTTGCCTCCAAGCCTAATAGAAATATTGTAGCAATGAATGTTTTCGACATGGGAGGTAAACCCCAATGAACATTCATCAAGCGTTTGGGTAGGTAGGTCTAAGGAATATGGTACCTCTTTAGATCCTTGGTCACATGTACATTCTATAGACGAAGGAATTGTTCAATCAATGAACATACAGGTGGCACCATGGGAAGATTACCACCATCGTTCCCATCTTCCGAATTACAATGAAGATTACTCCATCCACCTTAATCATCCATCAGTTTTTGATTTTCTATCAAATACTGTAAACACAGTGGATTCCGAGTGAAATCTGTCTAATATTGAAGAAACTATCGCCATAAATATCTCGACTAAACCAGATGTTGTAGAAAATATTCATGTTGGCAAATCTTGTTCTTCTTCAGAACTTGAAATATATTACGCTCTCTTTTGCAAGTTTAGAGATGTCTTTGCATGGTCATATGAAGAAATCCCAAGCATTGACTCGAGCATAACTGAAAATGAAATTAAGATGTATCTAGATGTCAAATCGGTAAGACAACGACTTCGCCAGGTTCACCCAAAGAAAGCCGCTACCATCAAGGCAGAAGTTGAAAAACTTCTTCGTGCTGGTTTTATTTACCCAGTTCCTTTAACTGATTGGGTATCGAACATTGTTCCTGTGATGAAAAAGAAAGGAACAATTAGAGTGTGCGTCGATTACAGGGATGTAAATCAAGCTTGTCCAAAGGATAACTACCCTACACCCTTCATCGACCAGATAATTGATGAATGCGCCGGATGCGAAATATTTTTGTTTATGGATGGATTTTCTGGGTATAATAAAACAAATATCTGCCCACAGGACCAGTCAAAGACTACATTTATTTTTCCATGGGGCACATTTGTGTACCGTAAGCTACCTTTCGGTTTAAAGAATGCAGGGGAAACTTTTTAGAGGGCAACGAATTATGCCTTCCATGACATCAAGAAAATCATTCAACCATACCTCGATGATCTTCCGACTCACTCGCGAAAGTGGACTGATCATCCGCAGCATTTGAGACCAATATTTCTACATTGCCGACACTACAAAATAAGACTCAATCTGCACAAATGTGTGTTTTGCATCAGTTTTTGTCATTTACTTGGCTTTGTAGTTTCAAAGGACGGAATCTGTCTCGACCCCTGTAAGGTTTAGGGAATCATCGATTTGCCTCCACCTTCAAATTTGCTTCAGATTTAGAAACTCCAAGGGAATGCAAACTTTATGAGGAGGTTCATTCCAAATTATGCCGAACATGCTAAAGGTTATACATGTCTTTTGAAAAAAGAAGTACCCTTCAACTAGGATCAGGTCGGGCAATCTTCCTTTGATACTCTAAAGGAATCCCTAATAAAAGAATCATTAATGTATGCTCCTGATTATCAAAGAGACTTTAACCTATATCTGGCTGCAGCAGATACAACCATGGCAATGGTTTTAGTTCAAGAAGATAATGGAATCGAACGTCCTATTTATTATTTAAGTCGAAACTTAAATGAAACAGAAAGCAAATACTCATATCTTGAAAAGCTAGCTCTCACTGTTGTTCAAGCAATACAAATATTTTGACACTATGTTCTCTTTCGAAAAACTACTATTTTTTCAGATTGCAACCCCATGACTTACATCTTGTCGTGATAGTTGCTTAGGGGCAAATATTCAAAATGGATAGCAATTTTACAAGAGTTTGATCTGGAATTTGTAAAATCCAAATCAAAGAAAACTTTAGTATTTTCAAAGTTACTATGTGATTTCCCATCATCATCCAACAATTCAACATCCAAAGCAACAATCGTGGATGAATCTTTGTTTCTGATATCTTCAAGCGATCCATGGTATGGAGTTATAATCATTTATCTCCAAACCAAAACATATAGGTCTAATACCTCTCGCTTAGAACAACAATGTACTCAATACCAAGCAAAAGACTACATGATCGTCGGTAACACACTATACCGTCATGGCGTCGATACTATTCTGCGAAGGTGCCTCACCCATGAGGAGGCTGAAAAGTCCTAAATTATTGTCATTCAGGCGCATGTGGGGAGCAACAATCTGGTTATGTTACGGCACAAAAGATTTTACGAGCAGAATACTTCTGGCCAACAATGTTCAAAGATTGCATAACCGCAGTCAGAAGTTGCCATGCTTTTGAAATCTTCGACCGCAAAACCAAAATACCACTCGCACCTCTACAGCCAGTAGTTGTTGTTGGGTCATTCACCAAATGGGGCATAGATTTCAAGAAATGTAACCCCACCTCGGTTGGGGGGCATGGGTATATCATAGTCGCAGTCGACTATTTTACAAAATGGGTCGAGGAGCTGCCTACATTAAACAACAATGGCGAAACGGTCGCTCTTTTCTTTTTCAATCATGTAGTCGCCAGGTTCGGCATTCCAAAAGCTATAGTCATAGATCATGGATCGCATTTCCACAATCACATTATGGTTGAATTGGCCGCCAAATTAGGATTGTCCCATGACAACTCTACTCCGTATTATCCTCAAGCGAATGGGCAAGTTGAAGCGATCAACAAATTCCTGAAATGCATGCTGCAAAGGATGATTAGAGTCCATAAACAGAGTTGGCACCTAATCCTGTACTCAGCCTTGTGGGCATACCGGAAATTGGTGAGAAATGCGACCGAGTTTACACCCTTTCAACTGGTGTATGGCTTGGAAGCGATCTTACCAGTTCAGTGTGAGATTTCGTCTCTCAAGCTCGCAGTTGACCTCCTCCCCAGAACTTCAGAGGAAGAAGCTCGTTTCTTAGAATTAATCCAACTAGATGAAACTCGTCGTGACGCCGCCTTGGCTAATGAAGCACATAAGAAATGAGTCAAAGCGCAATTTGACAAGAATGTCAAACCCCGCGTTTTCTCAGAAGGTGACCTGGTCTTGCTCTATGATCAGGAATCTGATAAATTGGGAGCAGGTAAGTTCCAGTCTTTATGGATGGGTCCCTATATTCTTAAGCATGTATTAGAAAAAGGATCCCAAGAGCTAGTAGATTATGACGAGATTCCACTGTCACAACCCAGAAACGGGTTGTACCCTAAGTGTTACTATGCTTGACTTAGCATGGTAACCTCTTCATATGCTTTTGTTACATTTTTGTCCTCGTTACGAGTGATTGTTTTGGTTAGGTAATCCACTTTTGCACTTTGTTGCAGATGTCGAACCCATTGGAATCATTTGTTGGATATGCTGATGGGGTGAGTCGTAGTACGTAGAACCTATCTTCTGCAGCTTGGGCCATCTTTGATCCAAGCGGCGAGTTAGTAAGTTTCAGAGGGGTGTGTATTGGTCAATCAACGAACAACATCGCTGAATATAGCACATTGATAGAACTCCTCTCTGATGCCATCGCGCATGGCATACGCCAACTTGTCGTTAGGCTAGACTCACAGCTCATCATTCCACAACTTACGGGCATCTATTCCGTTCGGAATCCAGCTATATATCACATGTTCCTAAGGGTGAATATTTTGGAAAGACAGTTCGATTCTATTCAATATCAACATATTTCCAGAAAATTAAACACGTTAACTGATTCATTAGCAAATTATGTGTTAGATAGACATTTGCAACATTTGTAAAAGAAAAGAATTTTATCAATAAACTGCATCAGGATAATATAACTTAACCAAAATAAAGCTCTGAAAATCAAAAATATATATATAACTGTTTATAGTTTGTACATAGTGTTTTGTGTCCAGGACAAAATCGGTCATATGACCCAAAAACTCAAAATTCAAGGGGGCACCCTAATCTAATGGTGCTCGTGATAACTAGTCACTGCCTATGCAATCATGCATAAGAGCCTGGTCCATCGGCTCGGCATGCCAGTGGTATGGTGCTGTAATCTCAGAGGAAGCTCATCGGTCCTCACATCTGGAATACCAAGGGTGAGACCCTCGATCTGATCCTGCAACACTGCAAGGGTCTCGGATACATCCAGGTCGCGAAGAATGGCCCTCCCTATAGCCTCTCCTGTTGGAACGGCAACTGCTCCTCTCAGACGCGCTGCTGGTCGTACTAGCCCAATATCTACATAAGCACATGAGTTTTGATTAGTCTTGATAAACGTTTAAAACACAAGAACATTAAAAAAACAATAAACAGAGATATGGTCAAAGATTTTTACCTATGACACGCCATTGCTCGCCAGACGGTAGCACCAAATCCGGGTCACCCTGGGAATCCATCCCAGCATATGGATACTTGGCATAAACCATCTACTGATGGTTGAACCACTCAAAGAAGGCATCAGAGAATGAAACCCGGGGTTGACCAGCATGTCTGGCCATAAGGTTGACCCATCTCTGCATCCGTGGCTTAGTCGGTGGTGGGAGGCCAAGTGAAATGTACTGTGGTTGCATCAGTGGGATCTTCTCCAAGGCGAAAGTAGTTAGAATAGAACAATAGCCAAAGTTCTTGGATCTTCCGTTTTTCACCTTGGTGAGTTGTTCTTTGATAACTGGAAGTACTGCATCACACCAGTTGAATACCTTGGGTTCGAGACATTCCAAGGCATATTGCATACAGGACTTGTTGGCGAAGTGAAGGGTCATGCTACCAGCCAATCTAGCGAAGGTGAATAAAATAGTCCTCAAAGGCCGATCGGTGACATCTCGGATACTGATCTTACCATCCCTGCTCGGCTGAGATCCTTCCCTATAGTATCAGCGAATATAATCCCTCACGGATTCACCCCCACGGGTAGAACCTGAAAGTGAGAGAGGGGAACCACGCCTCGATAAACCAGTCAAAAAGTAGATGTCCTCAACAGTCATGGGGATGGATTTGCCTCTTATCTAGAACACTTGGTTGGTAGGATCCCATGCATCAAGGAAATATTGCAACAAGTTGATTTGTTGCCTCATGCTAGAAATGCAGAAGAACTTGAGCAAGCAACAGTTTCGCAATGCAGTTACCATACCTGGATCATGTAGCACAACCATGTCCTCTTCTTCATGCTCACGTTCATGCCATGTAACGACCATTTTTCTTTGATGAATCTCTGAAAAACGAGAAAGAGAAGAATTAGGGTCCTGATTTGGCAAAAAACAGGCAAAATTTCCATGAAAAATAAATGTAAAAGTTTTTCTCCTTGCGCCCATCGCACCCTAGATGTGTAATAAGTGTGATGCATACATTCTGGCCAGTGGATAGCTTAAGATGCATCGAACCTTTCGATATACACTGAGTGCGATTGGGGCAGAACAAAATGTTCAAACCCCAGGGGTTTAGAAAAGCAGGAAAACATGCTTAGAATTCAAAAAGGAAAGAATGCAATTGAAGAGCTCAAGTTTAGCTCCTACCTGGTCTAGACAGTGTTGAAAGTCGTGCATAGAATCTCCCAGAATCAGCTGGTGAAAATCAAAGGGGAAAACACCTTCAGAGATCCAACAGTCACAACTCCAAATGAAATGGTAAAATGAGGGGTAAAAAACTATTTTTAAGTTACTTTTCACGTAATTTAAGTAGGGTATTAGATTTTTAACTCCTTTTTCAAGCATATGTCCTCATTTCTAATTAGTTTGATGGAGCAATTTAATAGGTAGTATGACCATCAAAAGAACATAGTGTTAACGATGAATCGAACATCAAAGACCATTATCACGAGCAGTTTTACGCGAAGTTCAAGCTCGTTAAAAATTAAACCTAGAAATGAGCATACGTTCCACCAGAGTTTAAGCTCATTAAAAAATGAACCCACCTCCAGTAAATAACCATTGTGAATGATTATCATCAGCTTTTGAGCCTTGGTCGTGTTCTTACCATCACCTCCACTCTATTGTTGCCGATCATTCGCCTCCATTTGATTGTTTACCCCTTTTGAGGAATAGCTATGACAAGTGATCTTATTAGCCACCTTTTTACACTGTCATAATCAAAAAGTTCCAAACATTACCTAGAACCAGTTGCTACCTAAAAACATCACTCGTTCCTCAAAAAACGAGCCTCCTTTAAGCTCTTTTCATCTCACTCGTAAAATATGAAAATATTGCCGAGAAATTGTCCTCTCCAACTCGTTAAAGTGATTGGAAGTGCTATCCCTCCTCTAGATTTTAATCTTTTTTGGACCTGAGGGATTATTACACAAAACGATCGACCGTTTGTCTTGTTCAGCTCGTTAAAACTATCAAAAAGTCATCCCTTTCACATTTTTTTATACTTTTTCGGACTTAAGGGATTATATTACGAAAAAGGAATATTGGAGTCTTCTTTTCGTCTCTTTTCAGACTCTATAAAATTGAAAAGAACCGAGTTATCCTTATCGTTAAACTCATTAAAACAATAGCGACAAACTTGTCCATTTAGACAAGAGCGAGTTTCACTGTTGCTAGGCTCGTTAAAACATAGCAACGGGTCTGCCCGAAGGGAAAATTATAGAACAAGCATATGTTATCCCCCTTAAGCTTAAAAAAAATAAACAGGTAAGTTGGTCAGAAACGACTGGGGAAAATTGGGAAGAAAACTTCAAGAAACTTTATTGGTAGCAAGTCGTTCTTGAACATGATACTTTCACTCCATCACCATGATTGAGTTGGGTTGGGTTATTCTGTTCACCGATCATATCAACGTTGGTCCACCGTACCATCCACTTTTGGGGTTAACGTTACCAATCCATTTCAGTGTCACTGATATGTTCAAGAGAAGTCGCTCAGAGAATTCACCTACCCAGCTTGTGTCTCATCTGCTACAATACCTTCACGCTTCATTCTTTCATGACTACCAACCTGAACCTTGTATCATCAGATTGTTTTCACCTCTACAAAATCATTTTCTCTGTTCCGTGTCATAGATGTGGGATCCATTAATGCCCTCCTATGATGGGTCACTTCTTGTTGACATCAACTCATTATCCAAGAAGCCGACCTAGGCACAACCCTTGTAGTACTTTGAAGCTTGCATGCCTCAATGCCAAGTTTCTCACTTCCGGTGACAGGTTTACACTAATGGCCTTCGACCAAAAGATTTTGCGTGGTGTTTGACATCAACTCATGTATTCGCACCACATGAATTGTACTGCAGTACTTTGAGAGTCATCATCATCATCGGTGATTCCTCTTGCGTTTGTTAACAGCTTACATCATTGGCTGGTAATCAGGTGATGTCCTTCCATGTTCGACATTAGAACATCTTTTCACATGGATCGAATTGTACTTTCAAGCGAAGATTGAACGAGTTTTGAAGACCCCGGATCTAGTTTCATCCATTCGGGCTGCGATATATTTAGGAGAATAAAAACATCAAATGTACATCATTGCTGCATATATAATCATCCAAACTAAGGGATGATGGCTCTACCAGAATCATTAGTTTGCACACAGACAGTTGTTTGTCCTATGTACATGAAAATGAATTTATCAAGCTGAGCATGGGAATGCCCACCTTAGCTAGATCATGAAAATATTATGAAGATAATGTATTGTATTGTATCTTATTATAGGTCACCTTCTAGTGCAAAAAACCTCGGATCCTCATTATAAATCATTTCACCCAACATCAAAAGATTTACGACCTCATGCTTTAGGTGGCAACTGTTATAGACATATTTGGGCACTGCAACCCCAATCAAATATGTCCATAAACCAAGGGCTTCTAAGTCCCTAGAAGTGTTGTTTCATACCCCAAAGGAGCAAGGTCAGCTGATTACATCATCTCCCAAAAGTTTTCCATGAAAAGCCACTTAGAACTAGTCAAAGTAGGACCATACAAACTGCCCAGTGCAAAGGGCGTGATGCATCTCACCTGCCACATGCAAAAATTGTGATGCATACTGAAAAGCCCTTTTTTAGGGTGTGATGAGTGAGAGCAGACAAATGGCACAAGCAGTTTTCTAGGTGGAAACCTAGAGAATCTTCTAGAAACTGCTCATTTGACACTTGCCTCTCTGAGTTCGCCCAGGGATGAGTAAGTGATCTAAAATATTCGAGTGGAACCAAGAACTACCAGAGAGATGACACTAATCAAAATCCTAGACGCTGACTCACGCTCCTCCAAATATCTATAAATGGATTCCTCGTCCTAGAGATCTAGAGGTTGGAATTTCGTAATTTGCAAAGAGGTGATGCTGGTTTCTCTTTGAAGACATTGTTGGGTGATCTTACTTTGTCTGAGGTGAAGAGGGCTTTCAAGTTGGGAGGATGGCGCTGGGTCAGGCCAAGTGGTTGTAATCCT
Source organism: Pinus tabuliformis (assembly GCA_031772625.1). Classification (NCBI taxonomy): domain Eukaryota; kingdom Viridiplantae; phylum Streptophyta; class Pinopsida; order Pinales; family Pinaceae; genus Pinus; species Pinus tabuliformis. The sequence goes on along the minus strand of CM062817.1, from coordinate 1,281,216,764 downwards.
CTCTTCTACGACTTTTACTAATAAAGCTATTTGAGTTTTCCTCCATATTCTTGTGTATCTCTGAATATTGTGTTGATATATGCATTTGTATGGTCAATATATATCTGATCCTATATTGTTTACAGTGAAAGATCTCTATGCTTTGATGGTATTATGCTGCTGTGAATCTACAGGTGCTCTTTGAAGCGGGACAAGGAAGCAGTGGTGAGATTCTGTCAAAGGGGAAAGGAAACAAGCAAGGAGCCAAGCGGAAGACTGCGGTTGGTACTCTCTGCTTCTTTCTCATCTCTCTCTCGTAAAGGAAAAACAAATGAATTTAATCTATTTGTTTCTAAGATAGCTACCCGTCTTAGTGGGACTAGCAGCTCTGAATAGACACTAGATTTGCCAATAACATCCTTCTAGGTCAACGACTATGGTCCAATTATTTTTTTGGAATCTTGTATTTTTTGTTGGGATCATTATATGGGAAATTTCAAATAGTTGCAGATTTATATTTCCTAGAGCATTTGGAAAGTCTCCAACAAACAAATTTTTGAAGGTCCTCAATACAATATTTCTTAGATTTTTCCTCAGACACTGGTGTCTTTCTATGACTATTGTTTTGTTATGAAATTCAATAAGGTATGGTATATCTCTTATTAGTTGTCTCCCATGATGGATTTTGTTGGATTATTCAGTGGGGTTCAACAAATGGCATTTATGGGCGTGGTGTCTTTATTTTCCTTCCTAGAAATACGTCTATTCATTTCTTCCTGAATGTAGGATGTGGTTCCAAGACTAAAGAGTATATTATTGCAGTTTGGGCCCTTTTCTATGTTGTTGCATCTTTGGAGATAAATTCTATATAGATATATGGTGATTTGAAATGTGTGGTTGATCGTTTGAATCGAAAAATATAGATGAAGATTCTTCTCATATAATGTTGTATGGACAAAATTTAGGCTTTAAAATATCACTTTCATATTTTATCATTTTTTCATATCCATAAAAAAATTGATTCGCAAGGAAGATACCCTTTCAAAGAGAGGGTTGTAGGTGGAGGAAGGGATTATATATATGGAAGAGCATTAAGGTGTTACGCTGGTGGGATCAGGGAGTATATTGCTTCCTACTAGAAATTACCACATCATATTCGGTTATGTTAAGATCTATTATCTAAACTACCTCTGGATTTTTGTTTTTCCATATTAATCACCATGTGATCAACATTTTTTGTTATATAACTAGCAAACTTATGGTAAGTTTCATTATCTCTATATGTTAATATTGCCAATTTAGACACTCATTGTAAATGTTGTTTATTATTTTTTTAATGTTGCTTCTCATGAACTACAATATTTCCAATTTAGACCCTCATCGTAAATGTTGTTTATTACTTTCTTTAATGTTGCTTCTCATGAACTACAACAAACCGGCTTTTGGCTTATATGAAACGCGTGGAACTTGCTTTGTGTGACTACTAATTTTATATTTTAATGGAAGGACAAAATTTCCTCTTCTCGAAAAAAATGTTCTCAATTTCATAACTTGTTTATTTTTCATTGTGGATGATGTGACCAATGGTAGGGAACCTTATTCACTTAAGAACATACTTTCATGTGTTGGAAGTCATGTAATTTAAGGAAATATCCTAGCTCCGTATTCCATGCCTGTGTTGATTTTCATGTAATTTAAGGAAATATCCTAGCCCCGTATTCCATGTACGGGTAGGATGGAATATGATTATTTTATATATTTAATTTTTATATTTTATTGAGATATTATGTTTTTACTATAATAGTTTATAAATAGAGATATATAGAATTTATTAATAGAGATTTATAGAATCTATAAAATTTCTTTATTGTATAAATAAAAATATATATATTACATAATAATAAATGACAATAATATTTTTTTAATTTACAATTTTTTTGGGTATATTTTTAAATTTTAAATTTACTATTTTATTGTAATATTACACTTTTATTATAACTATTTAGAAATATAATATATATAAATTAAGTGTGTATGAGATAAATAAAAGAATGAAATATATTTATTTAAAAATAATAAATGATAGTAATGTATAAGAATTAAAATAATTTTTTAATTTACATATGTTTCTTTTAAATATTTAACTTTGATATTTTATTGAACTATTAACTTCTATTATAATTATTTTTTTGGATGGCAACCAATCTAGATTATATTAACAAAAATGAAATACACAATTATTTATAAATATGTAAATTTATATAATTTAAGTTTATGATATAAATACAAAATTGTAACATGCACATACATATATTAAAAAATATTTAATAATATTTAATCACATTAAAATTTAAAGTTTAAAATAATTTTTAATTTATATATTCTTCTTTTATATATTTATCTTTATATTTTATTCACATTTATATTTTAACACATTATAATTATCTAAATTTATATATAATTTAAGTGTATATAATATAAATAAAAAATTTAACACGCACATACTCCATAATAATAAATGACCAAAAAAAATGTGAATTTTAAAATATATTTCTAATTTACGTATTTTTTTAATATATTTAAATTTTATATATTTATAATTTACACTATTTTTAGTATGCTTTGAGAGCTAACCTAACCCTTGACTATTATTGTTGACACAATAAGATTAAGGACAGTAAAAGTCAACTTGGTATTCAAAGTCAACATAGCTCTGGGGCTACACTGAGAGTAGTGTCGTTCATTTACATACAACAAAACTTTTTTTATTAATATTGTTCTTTTGTAATTGTTTAGTTTTATTTTCACAATTTTGATATATCATTTTTCATTTATTTATTCTATAAACATTTAAATTATATAAATTGATATATTTATAAAAAATTATAATAAAAATAATAGAGATTGAATATTTTAATATATATAAAAATTAAATATATAAAAGAAACATATGCAAATTAAAAAATATATCTTAATATTTAATTTTTATAATCATTGAAATATATGTGCGTGTGGAGTGTAATATTTTAAAAGAAATATTTAAAAGTTAAATATATATCAGAAAAAACTGTATATTAAAAAAATCAAACTTTAAATTATGTTGTTATATATATAGGCATAGTCTAGCTTATAAAATTACCTTTTCCATGGTATATTTTTCTAGTTAAACTTAATTAAAAGCCAATAGAGATTTTTAGAAACTTGAGTTTCAGTTGTTTAATCAATAAATTCCCAACGTTTTTTCAAGGTGTTGAATCCATTTATGCATTCAAAAATGTATTTTAAATAACAAAAAATCATGTCCTTGCTTGAAATCGTATCACCAGATTCTGGTGACGAATGCTACTTAGCTTACAACTTAGGCTACACCTATATATGTATAATATAATAGAAGTGTAACATTTCAATAAAATAAAAATATTGGAGGGGAAAAAGAAGCTAAGGTATCATAAGGAGGTGACCAACTCCAATCTTGATAACTAGAATTATCTTTTAGTCTTTACCACTTCTAAGAAGAAAATGAAAATTTCTATGATACGAACTAATTCTCATGGGCTTCAAAGTAAAACTTATCATTGGTCAATTCCCAAGACATCTTCGACAAAGCAGTGCTACCTTTGTGATACTAAGAGTGTTGAAGGTGAAAAGGACTTTCTCTTTGATTTTCCAACTCTTACTCACATTCGTTCTATTTTTCAAAATCTTTTCCACACTACTAAACTTCTTGACTTGTTAAGTCTACAAAACTATGGTGATTTAAGAATTCCTCTCCCCTTTTCAATCATCAAAAAAAAATATTAAAGAATCTAAAATAATCTCTTTATTTTTTACTGTATGATACACCATATTGGTCTTAGTGGATGTTAGTCATCATCATAAACTTGAATTACAATAATTTTTAGTGTGTGTGTGTGTGTGTGTCTATATATATATATATATATATATATATATATATATATATATATATATATATATATATATATATATATATATATATATATATATATATATATATATATTGACATGTTAAAAAAATTAATTATATATATATCTATATAGATATATAGATATATTAACATGCTAAAAAAATTGAATATATAGATATATATATATATATATTCAAATTTTTAGCATGTTAGTGTGATAGCCATGACCATGGTTCTCTGATGAAAAATGTAAAGTGTTTACAAGACAAATAAAAAAGGGTTGAGTCAAAGGGATACTGATTCCAGATATGAGGAGGTTGCTTGCTTGGGATAGTTAAGGTTTCACTGTACAAGAAATATGAAATTCCTTTGACAACCATTAAAGGTTGGTTGGTGTGTTTTAATGGATTGATTTCCTAAAATTAATGGGACCAAAAGAGAAGTATGCAAACCATGGTTTCTTGGATAATACTCACAAGTTAGGGAGAACAAAAAATTATGAAGTGGATAGTGTTTTCATGCAAGACAGTAAGAGTCAAACATGACACAAGAGAACGAAAACAAAAAGTTTGACCTCATTAAGAACATTCATATTCACTTACACGCAAATTCAATTACACAATGGGGGAGATAGAGGAAGATCAATATTCAACGACAAAGAAAGGAAGAAAAAATTTAGAAAATAAGAGGAGAATGATTATTTTGGTTGGACTGACTAGCATGAAGATGGTTTGTCCTTGTTGGGAAACAATGCCTCTCGAGTCCCTGTAAATCAAAAGGGTGGATATTGTCTTTCTCTAGATTGCCTTGATGATGTGGGTGGAGGATTATGTCCTTGGATTCCTAGAGGGAGGACCTTTGAACAATTTCTTGATGTGATTTTACAGTGGGTTTTAGATTCCCAAAGTGGGTGGAACAACTGTATTTAGGGTGGAGACTTGCTTGTTTGGATTCCCTTAAAATTCTTCAGTGGAGGAAGTCAGCGTTTGGATTCCCTGTGTTTGCTGACGTTAAGAGGAAGTGTCTTGATTCCTGTTATATTTTGGGTGGAGGAAGCTAGCTTTTGGATTCCCCACATATTATTTGATCGCTAAGTGGCTAGTGGGTGGAGGAAGGACGTTCTATGGAGTTTAAGTTTCACCTAAATGTTGGTGTTTTGATCCCTTAAGTAAGCCCCTCTGTCTTTGGAATCTGGCTCGAGGGTGACAACTGCAAGTAATCTTGGTTGCAACTATCTAAGGTTGGGTGGAGAGTCCTTTTCCTAGACTTAGTTACCCATATATATGTTTCTCATCCAAGATAAGTACTTGCACTTGTAATCTATGCTATAAATTGTATTTTTACATCTATGAACTGTAAATATCATTTTGCATTGATTTCTTGAAACATGCACCATTTGCAATGGTAAGTGGAAAATATGAGATTTTGTTAACTAGTCATAAGACTGTGATGTGGTGTTCAAAGGAATGTATGTGGGTATATATATATAAAAGCGTTGAAGGAACTAAGTGATTATAATTATACAATAGTGTGAGAATTTCAACTTCTATGGAATTAATTAAATCTTTAACTTAATTATTGAGTGGGAATAATGACAATTCTAAGCATAGTGGGTTTGTGGATGAAAACCAAGTGTTAACTAAGCCAAACCAATCCTTTTGTAATCACTCTGTGTAAGAGCATATATATTATATGTATATGTGTGTGTGTGTGTGTAATTATATAAATGTTGTAGTGGCAGAGGGGTCAGGATGACTTGTCCTGGAGGTCCCCTCTCGGTGGTGTGTATTTGTGACATTGGCAGAACGCGAGGTTGGATGTCAGGATGTTGGCATTAGGACAATGTCAAAGGATGGTCAGAGCAATGGATTCCTATTGTAATTATGTTCTGATTAATATACGAGAACATTTCCTATGCACATCAGTTGATTTGAAGCATGGAGTAATGACGACCATAGATCATAAGGTTAAATAATAAATTATTACTGGCACCAATAGAATGTGGGGATGGTCGGGAGTACCATAGATCAGATGGTGGATATTTGTCAGTCAATTTTACTATCCTGTGCATGACCCCTAGCCTGTGACATCATCAAAAGGGGAACCTCCCATGCATGCCATCGATCTAACTTTTGGGATCAATGGCCCAGAGCTTTGCCTCCACCCCTTATGACATCAGTGGGGAGGAGTAGCCCTTGCACAAATATTGATATGATGTTCATGATCCTATTCTTCAGATATGTTAACGAATAGAGGGGTTTATAAAGAAGGAACTATGGGCAATTTCTATTGGCGCGAGAGATGAGTGGATGGTGGGATCGCCAAGGCATCATAGCAAAGTGACATGGAAAAATGATATTGGCTTTAGGGAGGAATGGGGATGGGATGATGATTCCTAGTGGTTCCCAACCCAAAGGAATGAAAGGGGGATCAATTGGAAAGGGTCGGAATGATTAGACATGAGGTGATGTGGCACCGCCACCTCATGGGCCAACTAGATGCAAGGAAGTGCAAAGGGATGGCCCCACAGGGGCTTTACTTACTCATGGAATACTGAACAATATCCCTAATTTGACTACATATTGGAAAACACCTCTAAAAAATCACATTTTTTAACACCATACCAATATGAACAGAATACACCTTCCCAATTTAAAAAAATGTTACCTCCACTAGATATTGTAGGTATCCATCTTTTATACCCATTTATATTTTTTCGTTAACTCTAAGCTCCATTTTTTATATGTACCAATATGAAAACCTTTTATCCCCTAATATATTAAAGATATATTATGTCATTTTTTCCTCATTATATATCCCCAAATATGAATGCACATGTTATGGTGTTTCTCCCCTAGTGAAGCCCCCGTGGATGGCCCACAAACTCCAATGTGGCCTGGAGATTCCGTCCCGGAGGTGCACGGAAAATAAATCGATAGAGTTTTGGGATAATATGACCGGTGTGATGTGGTGGATTGGTGCTAGTGGGTCACATGTACGAGAGTTGTGGGAAGCTACTATTGGCCGAGGGAGGAGATCAGAATTATGGGCATCCTTTTATAATTATGCGGCCACAAGAGGTTTTGTCGGAACCAGAATCTGCCTTCAATGGGTGCCTATTGAGGATTTCGGGAAAGGCTTTTGAGCCACTGAAATAACCATGAGAAGTTGATTTGGTGATCAATGGTTTCCACTTACTACCATTTTGGGGGGTGAAATCCCTCATAAAGATCGCATACATTACCTTGCCAGAATAAACATGTGATAGCTCCATCATTGAGCTTACAAGGATATTCCTCATAGGGAAAATTTTAAAGATGTAAAATTATCTTGAAGTTTAAAAACATTGACGAATCTCACCAGTCCCTAATATGCAAACTATAAAATGTTTATTGATGTATTTGCAAAATTATTCAAATTTATAATGATTTTATATATACTTTATATATAATGTTGGAGATTTTTACGCTAAAATAATTTTATATTTTAAAATTTGGGCAAATCACTTTTATAAAAAATGGAAATTGGAGAATATTTTTTTTGGAAAAATCATGTAAAATTATCCCACCTACGAATATTGGCACCTAAAATTTTCCATGATTCCTGGAACATGCATGCGTTTTATGTGACGTCAGTGGGGACCATCAATCCAAGTTATGTGGCTATTTTCTATTTGAACTAGGGGTGTTCTTGTGGCATGGGAGCTACTGCAGGCATGACACCCGCCAATAGAAAAATCTGGAAAATTATGAATATATTGTATGGGATTATATGTATATGTATATGTATATGTATATGTATATCTATCTCTCTCTCTCTCTCTCTCTCTCTCTCTCTATATATATATATATATATATATATATATATATATATATATATATATATATATATATATATATATCTGTGTGTGTGTGTGTGTTGATAACATTATTAAGAGCCATATGAAAAAATAAAAATATCTATATATATATGACATAATTAAGCATAAATCAAACATAATGAAGTTGATGAATATCTAATTCTGATGCTTAGGTGCAAAGGGGTAACCATAAGCTTAAGTGAATATATTGAAACCCTTGAAGAGGTATGGATAACAAAAATGAAATAAAAAATAATACATATATAATCCCATTCTTCTCATTGAATAAGGGGAGATGGTTTAGGACTAGAAGTCACCCCAATGGGGTAAGTTGGTTGTGGTTGTTACAGATGGTGTCATAAGATCCAGGTTTGACACTTGGATTAGATGGGACCTACCTCGTGAAAGTAAAGAAATTTAGGAAATTATCTAAACAAATTGTTTAGGTGTTAAAAGTTGGTCTAATAATAGTTCCATAATTTATTTAATATGGAATGAATCCAATCATTTGACATGGTTGAACAAATTAACAATTGTGATAATTTGTGAATTTTGCATACATATGTATTACAATTAATGGTTTGTTGTTTTCCTATAATCATGCACTAAATTGGATTATTTATTGCAGATGGACCATTTTAGTGACTATGTAAGAGTAAGAAAAATGGAATATTTTTTTTTAATCATTAATTATGCACTAATGATTGATGTTTCTTTAAAATATGATAAAATATTGATTCTTGTGGGTATACTAATATGGATTTTCTATCATAGGGGGAATATCCATGACAAATCCATGAATGCAAGCTTCATCATCATTATTGTGTCTATTTTTTTATAACATGAAAAATCTAACAGTGTGTGTCATTGAAAACACATCACAAGCAACATAAGATAGAGGAAAATCATAAATGACGACTAGAATGGTGCAGTATAGTTCTGATCAATCACAAGATGGAAGTGATGAGGCCAGGGTGAATGAAGAAGAAGATCAGTTGACCAAGGGGTAAAATCATTGTCCATATTGGACGAATAGCTTGAGGAGCCTAAGAGCTAAAGTTATAAGATTCAAAGTTGATAATGAGAGACTGGTAAGATATCAAGAGAGACAAGCTGAGATAATAGTAGTCATCCCATAAACTCTCTCCGATCTATAGAGACAAAGATAACCTGAAATGAGGGTGAGTCATAGAGATAGGAGGAGCCCTCAAAATTCATAAGACACTACAAATGGGATAGATGGTAGTAGGTCAAGTAAGAGATATAGGGATGAAAGTTAAGACAATATGTTGGGACATGCACCTTTGAGCACCCCATGAGGAAGAACCAACTCACATGTGCATCATTATAGTAGACCATCTAGTTCTACTATGAAAAGTCACCACCATCACTCTCATTATCATCATCATCACCATTGGGAAAGAGAGGAAAAGGATTACAAGCCTAAGGATTTTAAGAAATTCAAACCACCTAAATTTGATGAGGAAATTAACAAATTAGAAGAGTTAAAATCTTGGTTGCTTGGCATGATGAAATTATTTAGAATTCATGACTACTCTAAAAATATGAAAGCTAGGATTTACACCTAAAACTTAAGGGGAAAAAAACATGTGGTGGGAAGATATGAAAATGTGAGAGGAGTTATTGAGAAGGAATTAACTTGGATAGAATTTGAGAATCTCTTCAAAGATAAAAAAATTGTAAGCATTATTATGATGGAAAGGAAAAAGAGTTCGATGAACTCAAGATGGGGCAATTAATAGATAATGAATATATCACTAAATTCTTGGAACTATTGAAATGTATAAAGGATTAGAAGGAAAATATACGAATTTTTTTTAGTGGAATTCCTATGTCATTCAAAGACAAAATTGAGATGTTGGAACATCAAACTTTGAAGGATTCTATCAAGAAGCTCAAACATTGTTATGAGCAAGAAAAATGTATGCCATAAATAAAAAGTGACTAGAAGTGAATGAAAAATGTTTGAATTAAGAATAATTGGCTTAATAAAGTTTCAAAAAAGATGGAAGGTAAGCACATAGATCATACAAGACAATTTCGGCATAAATCTATTGTTACTGATAAGAGAAATGCACAACAACCAACATTAGGGTAGCTCAATGTTGAAGGCAAAGAGATATTAAAGTGTTGTAAATGTGGTGAAAACCATAGGAAGAGGGGCTTTCCACATCAATATAATGTTGTACCAAAGATTTACAGTGCCCAAGAAGCTTGCACGGTGGGTGATGTAGCTTGATATTTACCCAGAATTTATGTAGTAGTAGACAAACATTAGGAGGACCACTAAGCATCAATCATTGATATGAAAGGTAAGCTACCTGACCAAATTGTTTTTATTTTAATTCATCCTTGTTCTAATTATAGATATTTAAGGCTATAGCTAGTTGAGAATTGTAATTTTGTCAAGGAGTTTCATGAAGAACCATGGGTGGTTCACCTGGAAACTCAAGCAAAAGAAATACCAATCATTGGGTAAGGTCATATGAATTTGAGCTCAATGGAATGCCTACAAAAGAACATTTGAATGCATTTCCAATGGGTTCATACAATATATTATCTGGCATGCACTGGTTGTACTTGCATAGAACTAAAGTGGATTATTTTGAAAAGGAAGTAGAATTCTTGAATGAGTATAGAAAAATAAGGATTTTGAATGGGAGGAAGAATCCCAATTCAGTAAGGCTGATCACGACCATGCAAGCCAAGAGTAAAATAAGAAGTGTATGCATGTTGTTTGCAGTGAAAATATTTAGTGATGAGAGAGATGGAAGTGATTCTAAGTAGGAAGAAAGTGAACTATTGAAAAGGTATTGTATTATGAAGCAGTATGCATATTTGTTTCCAATAGAAGTTCCACGATTACCTCCTCAAAAAGAGGTAGATTTCTCTATTGAGTTGGTATTTAGGGAAACAATAACATCCAAGTAACCATACATGATGAGTATCCTTGAGTTGGTGGAGTTAGAATTGCAACTAAAGGAGATATTGGACAAGGGATACATAAGGCCAACTATGTCACCGTAGGGAGCCCTAACACTCTTCGTAAAGAAGCATGAGAACCTTAGATTATGTATTTCTTAGAAGAAATTAAACAAGATGGCCATAAATAACAAGTACCCATTGCTAAGAGTTGATGATCTCTTTTATGAGTTGAGAGGAGCAACAATGTTCTCTAAGGAGTAATTGAGGTCAAGATATCATACGTAAGGATCAAAGAGGAGGATATTCATAAGACTACATTCAGGAAAAGATATGGGAACTACAAGTTTGTGGTGGTGCCCTTTGGGATTACTAATTCTCATGCCACATTCATGTTCTTAATGAATAGTGTGTTGCATCCCTATTTGGAAAAGTTTGATATTTTATTTGTTAATGACATATTAGTGTATTCAACGAATGAATAAGAGAATGAAAATTATTTGGCCACAATACTATAGCTGCTAAGGGGGCACAAGTTCAATGCCAAGCTCATCAAGTGTGATTTTTAAAAATAAAAAATACATTATTTTCGAAATATTATCTCCAAGAAATAGATATCAGTTGATCGAGAAAATATCAGGGCCATAATGGAGTGGCCACCACCAAATAATGTGAATGAGATTAGATCCTTAATGGGATTGGTAGGTTATTACAGGATATTTATTACGAATTTCCCCAAGATAGTCCATCCTATCACATTGTTGCAAGGGAAAGGAAAGAAATTTTAGTGGATAGCTTAGTGTTCGACAAGTTTGATCAACTTGTTAGATGCACTAGTATTGATGATTGCAGATCCTGATAACAATTTTGTGGTGTGCACAAATGCTTCCAAGGAAGGGCTCAGTGGATTCTTGATGTAGGAAGTGTAGGTGTTATGTTATGAGTCTAGGAAATTGAATGAACATGAGGTAGATTATGTGACTTATGATCTAGAATTGGCTACCATTATTCATGCATTGATAAAGTGGAGGCATTACCTCCTTGGCAAAAAAATTACACTTATAACAGACCATGGTGGGCTCAAGTATTTGTTTCACCAACCCAAGCTAAATTCAAGATAGGTTAGATAGTTTGACACACTTAGTGACTTTGATTTTGAGATCAAATACAACAGCAATAAAGAGAATAGGGTTGTTGATGCACCTAGTAGGAGGATTCAAGGGAATCACTTGGTAGGTGTAAGCTCTTATAAATTGGACTTGGTAGATAGGGTCAATAATGAAGGACAACATGATGAAAAATATTAGCCAATGAAAGAAAAGTTGTTACAAGGTGGTGAGAATGAGTAATATCACCTCGCTAATGCTGACCTAATCATATTAAAAAATAGAATTTATGTGTCAAATAATGAATAATTGAAGAGACTCATAATGAAAGATTTTCATGTCAATACTTATTTAGGCCATCCAATGTACTAAAAGACCCTTATAACCATTAAAATGTTATATTATTGGACAAACTTGAACAAAGTAGTGGCTGATTTTCTGGAGAAATATAGAATTCCAACAAGTGAAGGTTGAATACAGACATCCAGAAGGTCTTTTGCATTCCATTTCCATTCCAAAATGGAAATGGGAGGTGGCTTCTATGGATTTCATTACATTTTTGCCAAAAACATCTTGGCAACATCATCTAATCTGGTAGTTATTTACATATTCAATAAGATAGTTCACTTTATGGTTTTCAAATCTAGTAATTCAGCATATGAGTTAGCTCAATTTTTCATAAAAGAAATTACGAGGTTGCATGGTATCCCCAAGAAAATTATTCTAGACGTAGATGCTAAGTTAACTTCAATATTTTGGTGGGAATTGTTTGTAAGCTTGGGGAACGAGTTGAAATTTAGTACAACATATCATCCATAGACAAATGGTAAAATAAAGAGAACAAATAGGATCCTCGAAGACATGTTGAGGATGTATGTAATGCATCAACCCAAGAAGTGGGAGCAGTATCTACCACTTCTAAATTTTGCATACAATAATGGATACTAAGAATCCTTAAAGATGAGTGCATTTGAGGCACTGTATGGGAGGAGTTTCAATACTCCTATCAGCTAGAGTTATCCCACAGAACAAAGTGCATATTGGGCTTGATATGCTCAAGGAAATGGAGGATCAAATTCAGGTCATAGAGTAGAATTTACAGGTGGCATAGGATAGATAGAAAAGATATGAAGTTCACCATAGGGCACATAGAGAGTTCCAACTTGGGAAACATTATTACTTGAGAATAAAATACAAGAAGAGTTATTTAAATATTGGGTCATGTGCCAAGTTGACACCATGGTATTGTGGGCCTTCTGAGATCCTTTAAAGGATTGGCCCAATGGCCTACAGGTTGGCTTTATCTCCTTGAGTAAAAGTTCATGATGTTTTCCATGTTTATTTGCTTGAAAGATATTTACATTAATCTAATAATGTTATAGATTTATCTATGCTATAGGTGGAATTAGATAGAGATTTTGATCTAGATGCATTGCACATTCTAGACCAAAAGAGTCTCATGCTTCAGAGTCGATCCATAGAGAAAGTCAAAGAGGAGTGGAGGCACTTTGGGCCTGATGAAGCCACATGGGAAATGGCTAATGCCATGAAGTCTAATTACCAATATTTGTTTTTTGGCTAAAGTATATATATATACATATATATATATATATATCAATCATTATAAGTACTATATAGAGTTGTACATATCAAGCTCCATAAAAAAATATGTGTTTTTATTTTGTTCCCTCTATTGAATATGAGTAGAAAGAACACCAAGGAATGTTTTCCCTAAAGGGGGATGGGTTACTAACAACCCCAACCATGGTTCTCTAATGAAAAATGCAATGTAAATATTTTTACAAGAAAGTTAAAATAAGGCAGTGTCAAAGGGACATCAATTCTAGAGTTGACGAGGTTACTTGCTTGGGACAATCAAGGTTTCCTTCTACATTAAATATGAAATTTCATTGATGACCATTAAAGGTTGGTTGGTATGTTTTAATGGATTGGTTTCCTAAAGTTATTCATATTGCAAGAGGAGTACCCATACCATGCTTCCTTGGAGAACACTCACAATGTAGGAAGGACAAAAATCAATTAAGTGGACTGTGTTGTCAGCTAGGATAGTGACACTCAAACATTGCAGAAGAGAAGGAAAAGAGGTAGTTCAACCTCATTGAGTACATTTTTGTTCACGTACAAACAAAATCACTCACACACTTCGGGAGAGAAATGAGGATTACAATTCAACAACAAAGAAAGGAAGAAAAAAAATCAGAAGAGAAGAGAAGAAGAGGATCATTTTGGTTGGTGAGACTAGCATGAAGCTGGTCTCTCCTTAGTGAGGAGAAATGTCTCTTGAGTTCTTGTAAATATAGAGGGTGGAGATAGTCTTCTTCGAATTCCTTTGATGGTGTTAGTGGAGGATTGCATCCTTGGATTCCTAAAGGGAGGACCTATGACACCTTCCTTGTTTTGATTTTACAGTGTGTTCTGGATTCACCAAAATGTGTGGAATGACTGTGTTTAGGGTGGATACTTGCCTCTCTAGATTCCTTTGACATTCTTGGGTGGAGGTAGTTGGCCTCTACATTCCTTGTTTGTGCTCAAGTGGAGAGGAAGCCTCTAGATTCCCTGTGTGTTTTGGGTGGAGAAAATTGGCCTCTAGGTTCCTTATATATTATTTGACTACTCATTGGATGGTGGATGGAGGAAGGAGGCCCTTTGGAATCCTTGTTTCAGTTGGCATTTGGTTTTATGATGCCTTAAGCAAGCCCCTCAGTCTCTAGAATTTGGCTTAGGGGTGACAGTTGCAAGTAAGCTTGGCTACATCTATCTAAGGTTGGGTGGAGAGTCCTTGTCCCAAACTCAGTTGTCTACATGCTTGCCTCCCATCCAAGATATGTACCTGAACTTGTAATACATTCTATGGATTGAATTTTCATATGTATGAACTATCAATATCAAGATGCATTGATTTATTGAAATATGCATCATTTGTAGTGGTAACGTGGAAAATATGAGATTTTGTTAACTAGCTGTAAGACTATGATGTGGTCTTTAGAGGAGTGTACGTTTGTATCTATATATATATATATATATATATATATATATATATAGATGGATATATATTTTTGTGTGTGAATAGAAAAATTTCACAAACACTAATTGTTTCAATTATACAATAGCATGAGAAGCATTGGTAAAGGGGTTTCAACTTCTGTGTAATTAAATAAAGCCTTCACATAATTGTTGAGTGGTAATAATGATGGCTCCAAGCATAGTAGGTCTACATAGGAACACCAAGTGTTAACTAATCCAAGCTAGTCGTTTTGTAATCTCTCTCTATGTAAGAGTGTATAAATATGTATATGTATAATTATATAAATGTTGCAATGGTGGAGGAGTTGGGATGATGTGTCCTAGAGGTCCTTTCCCAGTGGTTTGTATTTGTGACAATGGGAGTAGGTGAGGTCAAACACTGGGATGTTTTCACTGAGAAAATGTGGCGTGTCAGTCGGAGCAATGGAGGCACATCACTAGTACAAAACGGCTATTTACTTACTAATTTGCATATAAACAACAAGCTTTTAGTTGGTGACCAATGGTAGCTAATTTACAATATATTATAACGTGACTAAATTTTAGTTGTTTTTAACTTAGTAGTTAATTGGTTGTCTCAATTTTATCATATAGTAGTATATTTAGTCATAAATTTGGTTATTACTTTAGTCATTAATTTCTACAATTAATGACCAAATATAAAACAAAATATATTACTATCCCATCACCTGAGAAAACCAATTAATGACCAAAGAAATATGACCAAAATGTTGGTCGTGTTATAATATAATGTAGATTATCTACTAATAATCATATCTATGCAAATTTTAGTCACCGTTTGATACCTATTAATGACCAAAGAAATATGACTAAATTTTAGTCGTGTTATAAGATATTATAAATTAGTTACTAATAGTCATATATATGAGAAATTTAGTCATCATTTGTAATCACAAATTTATCATTTGTAGTAGTCATTTATCGTTTTTTGGTAGTTTCATATTTATTATATAAACTACTAATTTAGTAGTTTTAGATTGATTTTATGTGTTCATTATTCATCAACATAAATTAATTAGTATACTTTAAAAAAAAAAGTCATACAATGTGTATCTTCATCTAATATGAAAACACAAAGTTACATATGTTAATTACAATACTAAAAAGTATCCAGTGCAATTTTAAATAATTTTAACCTCATAAATTAAAATATATGAAATAAAAAGTATTACAATATTAGTTTCCAACTTCATATTTGTTGGACTACAATTTACACGTGAAATGTTGTTTTATCACTTCAAAACATTATCATTGTCTTGTCGAAGCTTTATAGGTGAATTCACCAACTCTGAAGACA
Source organism: Pinus tabuliformis (assembly GCA_031772625.1). Classification (NCBI taxonomy): domain Eukaryota; kingdom Viridiplantae; phylum Streptophyta; class Pinopsida; order Pinales; family Pinaceae; genus Pinus; species Pinus tabuliformis. Next base: position 1,281,200,588 of record CM062817.1, on the reverse strand, counting down.
TGGAAAATAGTCTCTGTAAGTGTGTCTTATGTGGGATATTGGATCTAAGGGTACCACTATATCAGTTCTCTTCTCTCTCTCTCTTTCCCCTTTTGTCGCTCCAATGTTAATGTTCTCCTCTTTCTTCAATTCCTAGTTCTTACCATCAATATCAAGTTCCTTTTCTGAAAACAAAAGAAGTAACAATGCAGAGTGTAAGACTTGAAAGACGATGAACACTATAATATAAGATAAATTAGATTATATAGTATTTATATCACATATACTTCAACATCAAAAATGTTAAAGCCATTTTTACGCATAAAAGAAAGAAACTTGAACAAGTTCTCTTTAGTTGGGCAATAGTGGCTACTATGTGTTTAAATGACCTATATGAAAAAAGAAAATAAAACATCACCATAGAAAATAATACCTTAGTAACTTAGTATTCAACCTTCAGGGAAAGCTTAGGCACAATCATGCCAACTAAGTTACATGCTAAAAATATCAAGTTGTGGATAACTCGTGAAAGAAAATAATCTAGGGTGTGATGTCTAATCCTTGTCGTTTTATTCGCAACAACATTTAATTCTCTAATGCATGAACCTGGTCAAGTATGTAAACAACATGTGCTCAAATAACAACATGAAAGTAAACTTTTCTAATAGTCATGAAATTATTTTAACGCAAAACAACTAAAACGATTTCAATTAATATCATGTATTACTAATTTCATCTTCAAGCTTTGGTTGTTGTTTAAATGGACATGGTACTAAGTATTTTCAATTTCATAGTTAAATACGAAACAAAATCAAGAGCTACGTTCAAAATACAATCAAAAACTAAATATAGGATATCATGCAATGGACATTTTATTAATAATTTGTTTACCTGTCCAACGATGTCTTGTATCACATTCCTAGAACATTCTCTTCCCAAAATAACCATGAGGTGAAAGAATCACAACGAAACATTTCCAAATCCTAAGGCTTAGGTGCTTGAAGGATCTCCACCATCAAATGAATCATGTCCAAAGCATGCTCTGCATTTTCTCTCCATCCTTTTTCCAATCACATTTCTTATAATCTTCCCACACCAAAGCCAAGCAAAAATAGAAAAAAAGGCATTGGCATTTGTTTTTATCTTTTATATCTATAAACTTCGAATCATAATTGTTTTAGGAACATATTAATTCATATTTAAAGCCTTCTTGTCATGACAAGGTATTAATCAAGTAGGACATAAGAAAAATCAGCCTCAATGAAGTCCTCAAATATTTTTTACAATATTAGTATTTTTCTTGTCGCGATATCTTAGGTAGGAAAAAGAACATCTCTGCAAAAGAAAAATCCATATATTACTTATGTTCAAAACTTTGTATATGGAGTATTCTTAGGCAACATTTTAAGATGTTCCTCTACCTTTACCAAAGTAGGTTGTAGCTTGGTTAAACTTTGTATACTTTCATTCAACATCAATTTCTGCAAGATAAATTCCACACATTATTCTTTTCCATTTCTCAACATGCTACATATGATAACTTTAAAGTCACATAAAACCAAGAGAAAATAGTGCCTCTAATAAAAATTCACACCTAAGAAATTAGTCTATCGTGTGCTTAATATATGTGGTGGATGAGGTGATTAATAGTGCTTGTATTTGTACTTTGGTATCGAAGATACTATAATTTGTGTTTCCTCTATATTTTTTTATTCGGTTTGATATATTTCATGGTGTCCCTAAAATTAAGAAGATGGATTGAATATGTAAGGCATGCTTGGGTGGAGATCAATAGAAGGAATTAATTGACTAGAATATGATTAATGTTGGATTTTATAGATGGGGATGTTTGTGGTCTGACAAGAACAACGTTGCTATTAAGTGTGAGGTATTTTATGCCTATTTTTAAAATATTTATGGAAACGCTAAGTGTCCTATTTCTTCAAGGGATGGGTGCTTTAAAAACCTTTAAAGCATATAAGGTGAATGAGGAGAAGAATTTAATAGGACAATAAATTATCTCCATTTTTCTAATGGATATTGATGTGATATGTTAGCTACCTTTTATAAGAAAAGAGTTTGGAAGAAAAATGGTAAAGGTGAAAGTCAAAGTAATAGAGTTGTAGACATGGGGACAAAGATGTTTCAAAATAAGCCAGTTCAAGATGCATATTAGGTGGAATAAATGGATATTTGAATATATTGTCTGAAAAACACTAGGTAGAAGCCACACCTGAGGAGGCTTGGATGGGTGAGAAGCCAAAGATAATCTTATAAAAATATTTTGTTCAATGTTTTATTCTAACAAAGTACAATACATGTAGAAAGTTTTTATTTTTTGGGTCTATTCACAAAATGAAAGAATATATATTGGTATATGCTTGTGAAAATTAAGTTTATGTGAGAAACAATTCAATAATTAATTCAAATTTAGATTTTAATCAAATTGATGACAATTGGTTTGAGGTGGACCTATAGAAAAGACGAATGTAGAAGGTTGAGGAATCATCATGGAATGTGGTGGGTAGCATAAGATGAACATTTTGTACAAAAACAAGAGAAAAAATTAGCTCCCACAATCCAATGATGGAGGATGTGGAGGGCTTGAAGATGTCACAACAACTCCTATAATCTAGTGATGGAGGTGGAATTCTTTAAGATATGAATAAATATGGAACACTAGAATAGCTAGATGTATCTAGATTAGTCCCAACAATGGTAAAATGACATGATTCACATATGGATTTGAAAAGACCAAAAAATTTGATACAGATGGTTAGCCATGAAAGGTATAGGATTTAGGTGTGGATGAGACTCTTTACATATCATGTCATCTTTTATATGTGTGGTTTGTAAATTTTGTAAGATTTCGGTCGTCCCTAAGAGTGGAAGAGGACAACTTCTAGTTCCATGGTATACGGGTTGAAATTCTCACCTATTATTGACTCTCATGTGTTTGAATAATCAGTTCTTTATCAAGTCTTTGGTGAGGTGTTGTAGGGTATATCAACTATCCAAGTTACATGTTATGCAGTTGATATTTTTACTTGTTTTCTAACAAGGTGAAGATATAAATATTTGAGTGAGTTTGGGAGTCTCCCTCTAGGTAAGATTGAGACATTTGGTATAGATAAGTTTGTATTCTAGGACAAACATTCACACTCGATTTGAAGTTCAAGGGACACTGTTAGTTAGTGTTATTGTAAAATATAGCACGATAGTGCAAAGGCTCACTAAGAAATCTAGATTGAGAGAAACAATAGGAGAGTTACCACTATCACCATAACAACTACTACCCTATTTTTTGTTATTGGATATAATACCCACAAGGGAGGCTTCCGCACAAGACCTTATGGTTTAAGTGACCCATATGGTATTAGGCTAAATATCCCCCAAGTTTTCTACTACAAGATTAACCTAAGGATGAGTATTCAATGGTTAGAATTTTGAGTGATTTAGGGTAAATTTCAAGAGAGCGAGTTCACTTGATCTATCGAGTTCACCACTAAAGTTTCTCATATTAGTCAACCAATTTAGCTATCCTCTCTCTCTCTCTCTCTCTCTCTCTCTATGTGTGTGTGTGTGTGTGTGTGCACTTTCACAAACACAGTTTTTGTATGTATGATATCCAAAGCTTTTTTAAAAAGTATTGTATCCTGAATCTTGATTTCTATCTAAATTATTTGTAACCATATCTTAGAAATGTGGATAAGAATACTTCCATTGAGCACATGTTCTTAAATAATAATAAAAAAGAATCAAACACAAAATATGAGTAATTGACTCTGTTGGGGCTACCGCTTGTAATGCTTTGGTGAGATTTTCAGTTGAACTCAAATTTCACTTTCTGATAATGTAACATTCGTCGAAGAACTCACATAATTTTTTGATTTGTAGATCTACAAAAATAGGCTTGTTTACTTCATAATGTGATGAATAATCTCTATTGGATTATTGAATATTTATTTGTTTGAAATTTTATATCACCTTTGTTTGGGGTTTTAGCAACTGGGGACTGAATTTGGATATATCAAGTGAGTTTCCAGATTTTGTTTTCTTCTTCCAGTACAATAATTTATTGATTTTATCTCTTTAATTTCAATAAGATAATCTCTTTAATTATGTAATATAATTTTCATGATACCCTCTTCATTTTTCCATGTGAATTCAATATCATTGTTTATATCTATATCGAGATACAACAAACCAGATTTCAGGCACTGTCTATGTATTCCTAGGATTTGGTATTTCGCTTCATGGAAGGTTTTAATTATTTTATGATTTGGCTTATTATTGTTGGAAATATTTTTATAATCCTGTCACCGCTACAGGCTGCCAGTGAAGAATCTAAGGCATTGGAAGTTTTGAAGTTGCAGAATGCATTGGAAAAAATGCAGGAGAAATTACAAATGGCTACCTCTAATTTTTCCAATGAGCAAAGGAAAAGAAAAGTATTGCAGCATCAACTTGAAATCACTACTAGAGAGATATCTACACTAAGGGTAGGACAGATCAATATTTAGGAGCTAAGAAAAGAAAATGAGAATCTTAAGGTAGGATCTTATCTAATTGCAATTAAAACATTGTAATAAATGTTATGATATTAACCTATTTCGAAAAAATATTAGATATGATGGGATGTGTTGGATCAATTTGAATTTTACGTTTCATATAATAGTTTGATGTTTGATGTTTCTCTCTTGTCTCCTTGCATACTTCTCTAGTAGTTATCTATAAGTCAAGATATTATAGTGTTTTTTTTGTGGTAGTACAACTTGTGAGTAGGACAAATTAAGTAGAAATTGTCATTTAGGAGTGTATAGCAAGGTCAATGGTGATGTGTTATATGAACCCATATCATATTATAGAATACAACATGTTTTCTTCGTCTCTTTATATTTTTTTTATACCACTTAGGTTGTTATAAATTAGGTTTATCATTTTAGTTTTATGTTTAAATTGGAATTTTATTGAATATTCCTCAGTAGTTGGGTAGAGGTTTCACTTGGCTAAGTAGGTATTAACTCAACTAAAGTTGGGATGGTTCAATACCAAAGTAGCCAAGTCATGTCTTGACCTGATCAATTTGGTACCATACTATCCCACAAATGAAGTTGTTGGCATAGCCAAATTAGTCAAGGATCATCTTGGATGAGCCAACTATGTACTAGTTTTAAAACATTATTGATCTTCTTTATGATAGCTCAAGGATTTTATCAAAATGGGCTATCTCCATTTTTTTCTATGTAACATAGTTTCTTTCTTTTCAATGTGTGTTCTATCAAGATGAATCTTGCGCACCTTAGGCCTTATTACTGATCCGATTAGTAGGGTTGTTAAGGTCCTAGGAACCTGCCAGATGGGGATACACAGGGCAATTCCCATTTTCACCTAACCCCAAGCCCCTACTAATTAGACCCAACAATCTCCTAAATGTTAAGGGAGGAGTATTGAATAAGATGAGTGACTTAGATGGGATTGTTGGGAGTGGTGGTGTTAATCTCCTAGAATTTTTTAGTTGGTTTTCAATGTCACTATAGAACAAAAAACTAAATAGGGTATTTAAAAGTACCAAAACATAGAAAATATAGAGTGTACCCAATCAATTATGGTCTACACAATTTACTCTAACCAAATATATAATTATATTTTAGTTTGAACTTTGGACAACTGGTTAGAGACTGTATGGGTCAAAATACCATATTATGTTGTAAAATCAGAGTGTAAAGTTCACATAAAAAAAGGGACAACAACTTGTTAAGCCTAGATAAACCACTCTAGAAGTACCTAGCAACTTCTAGATTTTATTTCTAGCAATGGAGAGTCTCAAGGATGAAAATAGAGGCTTACGGGGCCTCTGCTCGATCTATAACACCAACAAATGACAATTTCCAGTGAGTTGGCATTTCCACTATTAATCACCCATGCCCCCACCTCATCCACCACCTCTACTAGGTGCTCCTGGTATTCCTCCACCTGCACCTCCACCTCCACCTCTTGGAGGCATGATAAAATCACAAGTACCATTAGAAAATAAAGTGCATAGGGCTCTAGTGCTTGTTGAATTCTATCATTCTTTGATGAAACGAGAAGCTAACAAGAAGGTTCCTACTATGGAATTTGTAGCATCTAATTTTTCAGGTGTTCAAAATAACATGATTGGAGAGATAGAAAATAGATTTTCATTCCTCCAATCTGTAAGTGTCACATTTGGAGTTCCTGCATAAAATGAATATAACCATTTGTGCATACCCTTAGCAAAGTATTTGTCTTTTAATGCTCGAACTAAATCATACGGGATATTTAAAAGTATGCATGAATATAAATAAGAGGAATGGAACGTATTAATTACTTAGCTGACATATTCCTGGTCTATCAGGTCAACGATGAAGTGGAAACCCAATGTGATTTTGTGCAAGCCTTAGCCACTGAGGCTTAAACATGTTCATACACGAATGTAGAAGATGTTGGGGAATTCTGTGAAGTTGTAGGGTGATGAGTTTTCCTTCTTAGTATTTATCTTGAATTCATATGAAATTGAGAAAAAATCATATATTATTACTGGCATTGTACACCATCACATTCGATCATTGATGTAGACAAATACTACTCCCATGTTTTTTATTTTATCATTGTGAAGCATATTTTCATTAAACAAAAAAATATGATACAAAGTTGCATCTTAAAGCCATGAAATAACCAAGTCACAGATTATACTAACCATGACATTGAATGGCCTAAACATAAAATAATCAAAAGCAAATCTAACATCTCATAACCTTGCTAGGACTCTAAACTAGCATAAATCCCTAATCATAATAATGAAATAAGTGACTCTAAGAAGAAATATGTGAACATAAATTAACAAAATTAGAGGGATTACATGAGAGCCTAAAGTGAGTGACATCTAGTAGTTATTCTTTGGGAATCCCCCCAAAAATTGTCTTTTCCATGGAGCCTAAGCTTATGTTGATTGCCATCTTAGCTCAAATGGGCAATCCATCAAAATTATAATAACTATTGAACATATAATTCAAGTACATAGTAATTGATTGCACATTGTAGTGAGTAATTTTAGTGTGCTTGTATATCTAAAGCTCGTATTCAGAGTAGGAGTCCAAGTCAATGTCTCCAACCGTTATGTCCATAGGGAGGCTTTAGACAGTTCACTATTTTTTTTATTTCTCCATGTGGCCTTTTTAAACATCAAAACATATTTCATTCCTTAACTGAGAAAAAAAAATTCATTTCCACATACATTCCTGTGTCTTATCACTTTTTCTATTATTACCGTATCTTTTACCAAGAAGTCACTACAAGAAAAAAGGTCACTGGTGATGGTCATTCTTGTGATGGACCTTTAAGGTCTGTCACCATTGTCGCATATGGTGACGGTCTTTAAAAAAGCATTGTTGTAAGTGTATATAGTGATGGTCCTTTACGGTTGGTATAGACATTTTTGGGCACTGCAACCCCAAGCATAAATGTCCATAAACCAAGGGCTCCTAAGTCCCTAAAAGTGTTGTTCCGACCCCTAAATGAACAAGGTCAACTGATTACAGCTTCTCCCAGAAGTTCTCCATGAAAAACTACTCAGAACTGGTCAAAACTGGATCATTTCACCTGCTCCATAGGCAAAGTGCGTTGCATCTCACCTAAATACACACAGTAGGTGCGTTGCATTTCAAAAAGCCCTTCTATGGGGTGTGATGGGTGAGAAGAGACAAATGGCAGTGTCAATCCGCGAGGTGGGGAAGCATGGAATCTTCCAGAAACTTCTCCTGTGGCACTTGCCTCTCTGAATTCGACCAGGGATGAGTAAGAGATCATCAATCTCCAAGTGGAAGCAAGAACTATCAGAGGGAAGACACTAATCAAATCACAAGCTGACTCATCTCCCTTACAGACATCTATATATGGATCCCTCATCCCAGAGATCCAGAGGCTGGAATTTTGCATCTTGTAAGGAATTGTTGTTGGTTTCTTGAGGCAACATCATAGTGTTGGGTGATCTAAGCTTCTCATGAGGTGAAGAAGGGCTTCTTGCTGAGAGGATGATGCTGGGTCAGAAAAACTGGTTGTAACTCTCTTGGCTCTTTCTTGATTATCAATAAAGCTATTCGAGTTTTCCTCCATACTCTTGTGTGATTTATGTTTTATGCATTTGTATGGTCAATTTACATCTGATCCTAGATTGTTTATGATAATAGATCTATGTTCTCGTATAGTATTGTGCTGCTTTGATTCTATAGGTACTCTGTGAAGCTGGGTATACAAGGAAGCAAGTAGCAAAGGACTATCAGAAGAGAGAGGAATCGAGCGAGGAGACAATCGCAAGACAAAAGTTGGTCTCCTTTATTCTTCTCTCATCTATCTCTCATAAAGGAAAACGAAAGTAGTCTTTACTTTGGTTCTTTCTAAGGTAGCCACTAGCCTTAGTGGGATTAGCAGTTCTACATAGACACTTTTCCCTGTAACAAAATGGCGACTCCACTGGGGAGCGACTAGTTTGTTTGTTTATCTACATTTGTTCACTTTATAAACTTATAGACAGAGCCTGAAGTTGAGCCAGGTAGCCTTCGAACTGCATTTGCGTAGATAAATGTCGCTTCAGTGAATCTCTAGGTTTTGTTTATGAATTAACAATTGATTTACAAACTCTCTAATTGCCCTTGTGGTGGCTCTAGTAACCTCCTTAGATCTACCCCTGTGATTGATTTACTGATTACCACTTACTCGGCCAAAATCCCTGAACTGAACTGCAAACTGTGACCTGGAACCCAATCAAAGTCTCATCCCTGGTCCAGCGCACTGTCTGTTCTATGAATCTCAAATTCAGCGCACTTCCCGAGTGTAGAAGGTGCGTTGCATTTCAAATTCACTGTGTTACAAGTGCACTGATCAGACTAGGCATTGTTCCTAAATTTTGGTTTCTATGTTCACTCTTTTCAGATCTATTCAAGGGTTTTGCTACCTGTAGTCAGTACACCTTTGTTTGAAACCCCTTTCCTTGCTATTATTCTGCCTCCATTGTGTAAAGAACTGTAAATGTTTTTATGTATTTGTTGAGTCATTTTCAGTTCTCCCTTACAAAGAAGTAACGTAATTGTACTGTCGTTTCTTGATTTGAAAGTGTCGCAAGTGTCGTTTTCAATGATAGAAGAGGACCTGATTGTTCTGGATAGTCGATTACCCTGTTACTATTGTATTTGATCTGAATTAGTTGTTTTTCTAGTGTCGAAAGCAAGTTTTCATTTCCAAATCACAAAGTGTTGTCATTGTCTTCATTTTGATTTTGAAAAAGAAACTTGTTAGTAATTGTCGCTTTGAAAAATAATTCAGATTTGCGCATTAGCTTTCTTTTATCATTCACATATTAAGAAGGCTGAAAACAAATACATGCATGTGCATTTGCATTTAGACTGTTTGATTGGTTTGATTTAGGATAGTGCATGTAGTGTGTGCTCTATGCTCTTTGTGGAAAGAACGTTGTCTCTCTTTCCTTAGTAGCTAGGATTTTCATTGCACAAAGAAGATAAAACGACTGTTTATCATCTTAGATTGCATTTTAGGAATTGTACATCTACATCACGCGGTGAACCTGAAAGGAAAATTTCTTAAGCAAGATCAACTATAAAATAAATTTAATGAATCTAACAACGCTTTGGAACCTAAAGCACAACATCTAGAAGTCTAGGCTAGAGACTTATTCTGGTGTCGTAAAGCCTGGTAACTGTTGTTTTCACTGTTGGTTGGGTGATTCCTCCACTTTGAGATGATAAGTGCCAGTACGAACTTGTGCTCCCATGTACTGTTGAGTATATTTTGGGAGACCACAATAGGCTTAATCCTTTATCCATAGGAAGCCGTGTCTGCCGCCCTATCGATTGCAATGCACTGAACATAGCATTCGGGAAGATTGACTGCCGTATCGTAAAAAGTATTCTACAGTTTTGAGATTGGTTTGGTAATCCCTCTGTCTAGATTTCCAGAGCAGTCCCTTTCGTTCCTTTTCAGACTACTTAACGAAAAAGGTCCATCTGAGCACTTGTCACTTCAGGCTCATTAAAAATCGAAGGTGACTAGAGTCATCTTTTGTTTTTTCTCGACTCTTTAAAATTGAAAAAAAAAGTTGTGTCAAAGCGTCTAAAATTCCTCTAATTCGGAAACATACTTCCCCTTTATTTTTAGTTGATCGAGTAATCCACAATCGTAGAAGAAAGTCAATTGAAACCCCGTCGTTCACAGAGGCTTACGAGTCAATCGTCTTTGTCTCCAGAATCAAAACTATTACGGACAAAGCGAACTCTTTTAACTGGTTCCAAATCTCCTGGTAAAGTTAGAACAAGTGTTCTAACAACATCAAAGACTCCGGTTACTCCAAACATTTATGGTATCCCTGCATTTATAGAAGAAGTTCAGCAGCCACCGAGGGACAGTAGCTCTGATCCTAGTTTGAAGGTAAACACTTGTGTTACTGAACCAGTTTCATCTACAACCAGTTCAGAGAGAGTTATTCCCCAAACATCTATCGCTGCAGATTCCATACCTTCTTCGGCACCAGAAATATTTTACGAACCTGACGGTCTACCTCTTCCACCTGGTCTGATTGCTATAGAATAGATTGTGGAGGATCCTCCATCTAGTACTCCATCGCGATTTGGAGTCGGGATCACTCTGTATCCTTCTTCATCAGAAAGTAGTCTACCACCAATGGAAGCTCCTATAGAATCGCTAGGTAATCTTTTGGATAGACTAGAAATGTCTGAACAACTGTCGACATCTAGGACTGTGTCATTCGACACAGCGACGGTAGAACTTCCTACTGTCACTTCGACAATGTTCACCGGTATACCATCTGTCCTGCCTAACTCTCAATCACTAGAAGGGGCCCACTCAGGGGCTATTTTGACAGTATGGTCCGTTCTTGTTTGTTCATCCGGATTAGTATCCGGAAACTCTTATGTTGAGTCTCAACAAATTGATCCTTCAAGATGTCAATTTGGGCAGTCCGGTCCTCAAGGGCAAACCATTCCTTTAAGTACCGGATTACCGCCATATGGGGGGCAGTATACCCTTTCATTGTCTCCTCTGGGAGGACAACCATACGGGAGTTCACAAAAAAATTCAGGTTATGCTGGAATTACATCTAGCGGTTGGGTGCTGATACTGCCTCAACAACCAAGAGTTGTATATTCAATGCAACAATGTTTACCTATGTCAAACATACCAACTATGCCAGCTATTGTGACAGTGTCACAAGTACAAGTGCTGCCTGTTGTATGCCAACCTCAGGTTTCTCAGGTTGTAATACAACAACCTCTTGACCCTGCGACTCAACCACAATCGCCGACTGGTGGAATGACACAGGCCCAAACGGGTACAATTACCCCTCATCTTGGTCAAACAGTTAGTATCGGGCAACAGCACATGGCTTCACAACCATGGCTGGAGCAATACCAACAACCGCAATTCCAACAAGTATACCAAGGATCTGAGCAACAAATCTTTGCAAATAGTGGGCAGCCATATATTCAAAACAGTAAAAATCAACCATTCTACAATGGTTATGCCCACCAACCTTACCAAAGTTACCAACATCAAATGCATTATGCTGGTATTCAAAGACCAACTACTCAGGCAATTCCATCGTATCCTGGGTATGCTTCGCCTAACCTGAATCAACAGTTACCCTTCGTGGTGACTTTAGAGTTACCAGATCTAAATTAGTTAACAAACGATCCAATCGCTTACGCCCCTTGGTGGCCAGGGATTTCGCATAAACTTCCATCAGATATTCCTAAATTTAATGGAAATCTGGGTGAAGATCCGTCGAATCATGTGATGACCTTTCATCTATGGTGTTCATCAAACACCCTAAACGATGATTCGATTAGGCTTCACCTTTTTCAGAGGACGTTAACTGGTCTGGCAGCAAAATGGTATATCGAATTACCCAGAGCTTCGTTTGACAACTTTAGTACCCTAGCCACAACCTTTTTAACCCATTTTCAATTACCAATAAGGTACGAAACGGGAACAAAACTTCTTACCAATTTCAAACAAACAATGGACACTCACATATCTGATCATATTCATGAGTGGCGACGTCGTCGTAGAATGGTAAAAACGTATGTTCCTGATCATCTTTTAGCTGAATGGTTTATTAAGTCTTTGTTACCTTCCATTACAGAAGATGTGGCAAAGGGGGAGTCGTCACCGAAGAGCAAGTTATTGCTCGTGCGCAATATTTAGACTTGATTTACACTCAGTTTGGCATGCTCTACGATAAAATACCTGATGCTCCCAGACCGGAATTCTCGATCCCTCCCCCTCCTAAATAAAACAATGACTCTCATGCCGGCGATGGCGTGATTGGCACGATAGACATGAAATCGACAAAGGCTACATATAAAAAGGCCCGTAAGATTTCCAGTCAAAATGCAAAAGAAGAACTTCTTGCCTTGGAAGTAAATGCCATCTCGACTGATAAAGGCAAAGAAACCAAGCAACCAGGAGGCAAGAAGAAAAACAAAGGGAAGAAGAAGAAACAGGAGGAATCATCACCTGAAAAATCTTCTGCAAACCCTCCTGGAAATAGGAAACCAAAAAATCCATGCTTTATATGCGATGAGGATCATTGGATAGTAGATTGTCCACACAGAGCTGAGCTTAGAAAATTCTTCAAGAATTCAAAAACCTCAGCAGTATTAACTGATCCGTTTCCGAATCTAGGAACAAATCTGGTTGACAGTGGAAATGCTTCCCCATCTCAAGTGCTAATGTTGTCGGTTTCCAAACAGCAAAATGATGCTTTGATATCGACAAGGAACAAAGGTTACGGGAATCCACAGCTGTCAAACAACAAGGATAAAGATCAACCTAGTAGTTCGACAACAACTTCGACAGAAGTTGCACCGCCCATCATTCCTGAGTTGACAATAAAACCACCAAAGGGAGTAGTACACAAGTCGACATTTAATCCTCGTGCCAGGGCAGCACAGCATTATAATATAGTGGAAGATTTGGCCCAATCGCCATCCGCTATGTCAACACTTGAGGTACTGCAAAATTTCCCATTCCAAAAGTAGGCTTTATTATCAGCTATCGGTGGGATAGACCCAAAGGATTCCAATCTTGTATCCTTTAATCATAAAGGATACGATCCTCAGTTACCAGCTCAACTAGCTTTCCTCGTTCAAGTGAAAGCCCTCAACAAAACTGATCATCGAACAATTATTGATGAGGGGGAATCTACATGTATTATGTCTATGAGTTGCTGGAAAACTTTAGGATCTCCAACCTTGTCGCGATCTTCGATGACATTAAAAGCATTTGACAGACGAACATATATGCATATGGTATTCTAAGTAACTTGTAGGTTGAACTAGGAGGGAAAACAGTAGAAATAGATGTTGAAGTAATCGACGGAAACCTCGATTACAACATCCTACTAGGAAGACCATGGATATATGCTATGGATGTTGTTGTGTCGACCTATTTTAGGAATATTGCATTTCCCTTTCAAGGAGAGATTACAATCGTTGATCAACAAACCTTCCTCCCCAATGGTTCTCAAGTTACGGGAAGCATTCCAATGATCCATGGAAGCCCCCATTCGCTTCAAAATATCGGAGTAGGCCTACTAAAAGACCCTATATTAATGGGAACTTTCGCCCTTCCACCTCTAATAAATCTGGCGGAAGTAGCATCGGCAGGAACCTGCAATATGATATCTTCGATTGAAAAGATCTCAGAAAACGATATAAACATGGATCATATGCAGGTATTTCCTCCAAGCCCAATGGAAATATTGTAGCAATCAATGTTCCTAGCATGGGAGGCAAACCCAAATCAATGCTCATCAAGCATTTGGATCGATAGGTCTAAGGAATATGGCACCCCTTCAGATCCTTGGTTGCGAGTGCATTACACCGACGAAGGAATTGTTCAATCAATGGTAATTGAAGGGGCACCATGGGAAGATTACCACCATCGTTCCCTTCTTCCGGATTGTGAAGAAGATATTCTAGACGACCTTCATCATCCTTCAGTTTTTGATTTCCTATCAAATACTGTAAACACAGTGGATTCTGAGCGAAACTTGTCCAACGGTGAAGAGACTATCGCCATAAATATCTCGACCAAAACAGATGTTGTAGAGAATATTTATGTTGGAAAATGTTGTTCCCCTTCAGAACTAGAAATATATAACGCTCTTTTTTTGTGAATTCAGAGATGTCTTTGCTTGGTCATATAATGAAATGCCAGGCATTGACTCGAGTATCGTTGAACACGAAATTAAGATGTATCCAGATGTCAAACCAGTACGACAACGGCTACGGTAGGTGCACCCCAAGAAAGCCACTGCCATCAAGGCAGAAGTTGAAAAACTTCTCCATGCTGGTTTCATTTACCCGGTTCCTCTAACCGATTGGGTATCGAACATTGTTCCTGTTATGAAAAAACAAGGAACGATTAGAGTGTGCGTCGATTATAGGGATGTAAATCAAGCTTGTCCAAAAGACAACTACCCTACACCCTTCATTGACCAGATAATTGATGAGTGCACCGGATGCGAAATCTTTTCATTTATGGATGGATTCTCCGGGTATAATCAAATAAATATCCGCCCACAGGACCAGTCAAAGACTGCATTTATTTGTCCGTGGGGCACACTCGCAGATCGAAAATTACCCTTTGGTTTAAAGAACATAGGGGCAAGATTTCAGAGGGCAATGAATTATGCCTTCCATGACATCAAAAACATCATTCAACCATATCTCGACGACCTTCTGGCTCATTCGCGAAAGCGGACTAATCATCCGCAGCATTTAAGAGCGATATTTCTACGTTGCCGACACTACAAGATATGACTCAATCCACACAGATCTGTGTTCTATGTCAGTTCTGTTCATTTACTTGGCTTTGTAGTCTCAAAGGACGGGATTTGTCTCGACCCATGTAAGGTCCAGGCAATCATAAATTTACCCTACACCCTTCATTGACCAGATAATTGATGAGTGCGCCGGATGCAAAATATTTTCATTTATTAATGGATTCTCCGGGTATAATCAAATAAATATCCGCCCACAAGACCAGTCAAAGAGTGCATTTATTTGTCCGTGGGGCACATTCGCATATTGAAAATTACCCTTTCGTTTAAAGAACGCAGGGGCAACATTTCAGAGGGCAATGAATTATGCCTTCCATGACATCAAAAACATCGTTCAACCATATCTCAACGACCTTCCAGCTCATTCGTGAAAGCGGACTGATCATCCGTAGCATTTAAGAGCGATATTTCTACGTTTCCGACACTACAAGATACAACTCAATCCACACAAATGTGTGTTCTGTGTCAGTTCTGGTAATTTACATGGCTTTGTAGTCTCAAAGGACGAGATTCGTCTCGACCCATGTTTCATTCACCGGTCACATCACCAATGGTCACATCACACCATCCACATTTGGGGTTAATGCTACCAATCCATCATGTCAGTGTCGCCAATATGTTCAAGAGAAGTCACTCAGAGAATTCACTTGCGTCTCACCCGCTATGAAAAGCTTAGATCACCCAACACTATGATGTTGCCTCAAGAAACCGAGAACAATTCCTTACAACATGCAAAATTCCAGCTTCTGGATCTCTGGGATGAGGGATCCATATATAGATGTCTGTAAGGGAGATGAGTCAGCTTGTGATTTGATTAGTGTCTTCCCTCTGATAGTTCTTTCTTCCACTTAGATATTGATGATCTCTTACTCATCCCTGGTCGAATTCAGAGAGGCAAGTGTCACACGAGAAGTTTCTGGAAGATTCCATGCTTCTCCACCTCGTGGATTGACACTGCCATTTGTCTCTTCTCGCCCATCGCACCCCATAGAATGGCTTTTTGAAATGCAACACACCTACTGTGTGTATTTAGGTGAGATGCAACACACTTTGCCTATGGAGCAGGTGAAATGATCCAGTTTTGACCAGTTCTGAGTAGCTTTTCATGGAGAACTTCTGGGAGAAGCTGTAATCAGTTGACCTTGTTCATTTAGGGGTTGGAACAACACTTTTAGGGACTTAGGATCCCTTGGTTTATGGAAATCTATGCTTGGGGTTGTAGTGCCCAAAAATGTCTATAACAGTTGCCTCCTAAAGCATGAGGTCGTTAATCTTTTTTGATGGTGGGTGAAATTCTTTATCATGAGGATCCGAAGTTCTTTCAAGCTGGAAGGAGACCTGTAATAAGATACAATACAATACATTATCTTCATAATATTTTCATGATCTGGCTGAGATGGGAATTCCCATGTTCAGCTTTATAAATTCGCTTTCATGTACATGAGACAGACAATCGTCTGAGTGTAGACTGATGATTCTGGTAGAGCCATCATCCCATAGATTGGATGATTATCTATGCAGAAACGATGTACATTTGATGTCTTTATTTCCTGAATATATAGCGCAGCCCAGATGAATGAAACTAGATCCAGGGTATTCAATCTCGTTCAATCTTCACTCAAAGTACAAGTCAATCCATGTGAGAGATGTTCTGGAGTCGAACATGGAAAGACATCACCTGATTACCAGCCAATGATGTAAGCTATTAACAGGCGCGAGAGGAATCACCGATAATGATAATGATTCTCAAGGTACTACAGTACAGTTCATGTGGTGTGAATAAAGGACTTGGCGTCGAACACCACGCAAAATCTTTCGGTCAAAGGTCATTGATGTAAACCTGTCGCTGGAGGTGAGAAACTTGCCATTGAGGCATGCAAGCTTCAAAGTACTGAAAGGGGTGTTCCTAGATCGACTTCTTGGATAATGAGCTGATGTCGACAAGAAGCGATCCATCATACGAGGGACTTAATGAATCCCACATCAAAGACACGGAATGGAGCAAATGATTTTAATGGAGGTGAAAACGATCTGGTGATATAAGGTTCAGGGTGGCGGTCATGAAAGAATGGAGCGTAAATGTATTGCAACGGGTGAGACACAGGTGAATTCTCTGAGTGACTTCTCTTGAACATATCGGCAACATTGACATGATGGATTGGTAGCATTAACCCAAACTGTGGATGGTGTGATGTGACCATGGTGATGTGACCGGTGAATGAAACAACCCAACCCGACTTGGATGCAGAGTGAAAGTGTCATGTTCAAGAGCGACTTGCTACCGACAAAGTTTCCTCAAGTTTTCTTCCCAATTTTTCCCCAGTCATTCTTACCAGTACCTCTTTATTTTTGTCAAGCTTGAGGAGGATAACATATGCTTGTTCTATAATTTTCCCTTCAGGCAAACCCATCGCTATGTTTTAACGAGCCTAGCGATAGTGAAACTCGTTCTTGTCTGCTATGGACAAGTTTGTCGCTATTAGGTTTTAACGAGTTTAACGACAAAGATAACTCAGTCCTTTTCAATTTTACAAAGTCTAAAAAGGGATGTAAAGGAAACTCCAAAAATCCTTTTTCGTCAACTAATCCCTTAGGTCCAAAAAAGTATAAAACAATACAAAAGGGATGAATTTTCGGTACTTTTAACGAGCCGAACAAAACAAGCGCTCGATCTTTTTGTGTAATAATCCCTCAGGTCCAAAAAGATTAAAATCTAAAGGAGGGATAGCACTTCTAGTCACTTTAACGAGCTGGAGAGGCCAATGGCTCGGCAATATTTTCATATTTTACGAGTTAGTTGGAAAGAGCTTAAAGGAGACTCGTCTTTGAGGAATGAGTGATAAATTCGGGTAGCAGCTGATTCCAGGTAAGGTTTGGAATTTCCCAATCACGGCAGTGTTACAAGGATGGCTAAGAGGATCACTCTTCGCAGCTGTTCCTCAAAAGGGGTACACAATCAAGTGGAGGTGAATGATCGGCCAATACAGAGTGGAGGTGATGATGAGAACACGACCAAGGCTTTAAAGGCTGAAGTACTACATTCACGACGGTTATTTATAGGGAATTAGTTAATTTTTTAATGAGCTTAAATGCGAGGAGAAACATTTGCTCATGACTTATGTTTATTTTTTAACGAGCTTGAACTATGTGCTAAAACTGCTCGATATAATGGTCATTTCTTGACTTTACCATTAATAGCTTTGTTCTTTCAAAGATTGTACTGCATGCTCAATTGCTTCATCAAAATAGTTAGAAACGAACAATATATGTTTGAAAAATGAGTTAGGACACTAATATTTTACTTGAATTAAGTAAAAGTAATTTAAAATTTCTTTTACCTCTCATTTTACCATTTCATTTGAACTTTGGTTTGTTGGAGCTTTGGAGGTGTTTTCCCCCTTTGATTTTTTTTACCAGCTAATTCCAGGAGATTCTGTGGACAATTTTTGGCACCATCTGGATCAGGTAGGAGCTAAACCTGAGCTCTTTCATTTCATCCTTTCCATTTTTCATTCTGAGCCTGACTTCTGGTTTTTCTGAGCCTCTGGGGTTTGGAAAAACTCGCCCTGGCTCCATCGCACCCTTTATGCATCGAAAGGTGCGTTGTATGTTAGCTTGTCCACTGGCGAATTGACATGCAACACACCCAGAACACTACTGTAGGTGCGATGAGTACAAGGAAGGAAATTTATGCACAGTTTTCAATGGAAATTTTTGCTTGTTTCTCACCAAATCAAGATCTAACTCTTCTCTTGTTTGTTTTTCAGAGATTTATTGGAGTAAGATGACTATTACATGGCGAGAACGTGAGCATGAAGAAGATGATATCCTTGCTTTACATGATCCGGTTACAGTAAACGCACTGCAGAACTGTGGCCTATTGAAGTTTTTCCGCATCTCTGGCATGAGACAACAAATCAACTTGCTGCAGTATTTTCTCGATGCTTGGGATCCTACTAGCCAGGTGTTCTAGATTAGGGGCAAATCCATCCCCTTAACTATAGTGGACATCTATTTTTTGACCGGCTTATCGAGGCAGGGTGCCCCCATCTCTTTATCAGGTTCGGCCCGTGGAGGTAAATCTGTCAGAGATTATGTTCACAGGTATTGCAGAGAGGGATCTCAGCCAAGTAAAGACGACAATATCATCATCCGATATGTCACTGACAGGTCTTTGAGGACCATTCTATTCACTTTTGATAGGATGGCTGGTGGTGCGGCTCTTCATGTGGCCAACCGGTCTTATATGCAGTACGCCTTGGAATGTCTCGAACCGAAGGTGTTCAACTGGTGTGACGCAGTACTCCTTGTGATGAAAGAACAGTTGACCAAGGTGAAAAGCGGGAGATTGAAGAACTTTGGATACGGTTCTATTTTGACTGCCTTCGCCTTGGAAAATATACCATTGATGCAGGCACATTTTATTGCACTTTGTTTACCTCCACTGACTGAACCACGTATGCAGAGATGGGTCGACCATATATCTTGGCATGCTGGTCAGTCTCAGATTTCCTTTTTCGATACCTTCTTCGGGTGGTTTGATCGTCACGAGATGGTTTATTCCGAGTATTGATATGCTGGTATGGACTTCGGGGGTGACCCAGATTTGGTACTGCCAGCTGGCGAACAGTGGGGTGCCATTGGTAAATTCTTGACCATATTTCTGTTTATCATTTTTCTTTTATAATTTCCTCGTGCTTTACTCTGTCAAGACTAATCAGAACTCATGTGCTTATGCAGATGTTGGTCCCGTTCAACCAGTAGTATGCATGAGAGTGCCAGCTGTCGCCCCAACAGGAGAGGCTGTGGGAAGGGCTATCCTTTGCGACCTTGATGTGGCCGAGACTCTTTCAGCATTACAGGATCAGGTCGAGGGCCTCACTCTCCGTATTCCAGATGTGAGGACTGACAAACTGCCTTTGAGGTTGCAGCGACATACTACTGGCGTGCCAAGTCGATGGACTAGGCTTTTATGCATGATCGCACAGGCGGTGACTTGTTATCTCTAGCATCATTAGACTAGGGTGCCCCCTAGCGTTTTGAGTTTTGGGTCATTTGACCAATTTTGTCTTGGTTACAGAACATTATGTGTAAACCATAAACAGTTATATATATATATTTTTGATTTTTAGAGTTTTATTTTGGTTAAGTTGCATGATCCTGATGCAAATATTGATGAGATGCTTCTTTTTATAAATGGTGCAAATGTCTATCTAACACATAATTTGCCAATGAGTCAGTTAATGTGTTTAAGCTTCTGGAAATATGCTGATATTGAATAAAATCAAATTGCCTTTCCAAAATCTTGACCCTTAAGAACATGCGATAGATAGTTGGATTTCAGACAGAGTAGATACCAGTGAGCTGTAGTATGATGAGCTGTGAGTCTAGCCTGACGACCAGTCGGCGTATGCCATGTGTGATGGCATCAAAGAGAAGTTCCATCAACACGCTATATTCAGCGATTTTATTCGTTGATCGACCAATACATACCCCTCTGAAACTTACTAACTCGCCGCTTGGGTCAAAAATGGCCCAAGCCGCAGAAGATAGGTTCCGCAAACTACGACTTGCTTCGTCGGCATATCCAACCAAAGATTCCAATAGGTTCGACATCTGCGACAAATGTAAAAAGCGGATTTACTTGACCAAAACAAATACTTTAGCGAAAACAAAAATGTAACAAAAGCATATAGGTTACCACACTGAATCATGCATAGTAACACTTAAGGTACAACCCATTACGAGGTTGTGCCAGTGGAATCCCGTCATAATCCATTAACTCATAGGCTCCTTTTGCTAACATTCGCTTAACAATATAGGGGCCCATCCATAAAGACTTGAATTTACCTGCTCCCAATTTATCCGATTCTTGGTCATAAAGCAAGACCAAGTCACCTTCTGAGAAGACACGGGGTTTGACATTCTTGTCGAACTACGCCTTGACTCATTTCTTATGGGCTTCGTTAGCGAAAGCGGCATCACGACAGGTTTCATCCAATCGGATTAGTTCCAAGAAACGAGCCTCCTCTTCTGAAGTTCCGGGGAGAAGGTCGATTGCGAGTTTGAGGGACGAGATTTTGCACTGAACAGGTAAGATTGCTTCTAGGCCATACACCTGTTGGAAAGGTGTAAACCCGGTTGCATTTCTTACCGATGTTCCGTATGTCCACAAGGCTGAGTATAGGATCAAGTGCCAACTCCTTTTGTGAACTCCAATCATCCTTTGCAGCATGCGCTTCAGGACCTTGTTGATTGCTTCAACTTGTCCGTTGGCTTGCGGGTAATATGGAGTAGAGCTATCATGCGACAACCCTAATTTGGTAGCTAATTCGACCATCATGTGATTGCGAAAATGTGATCCATGATTTGTGACTATATCCTATGGGACGCCGAATTTGGCGACTACATGATTGAAAAAGAAGAGGGTAGTTATTTCACCAGTGTTATCTAATGTAGGCATCGCCTCGGCCCATTTGGTAAAATAGTCAACTACGACTATGATATACCCATGCCCCCCGGTCGAGGTGGGGTTACATGTCATGAAATCGATGCCCCATTTGGTGAATGGCCCAATAACAACTATTGGCTGCAGAGGTTCGGGCGGTCTTCTGGTTTTTCTATCGAAAATTTGATAGGCATGGCAACTTTTGACTGCAGTTATGCAATCTTTGAACATTGTTGGCCAGAAGTATCCTGCTCGTAAAAATTTTTGTGCTGTAGCGTAACTAGATTGATGCCCGCCACACGCGCCTAAATGGCAATCATTCAGGACTTTTTCGGCCTCCTCATGGGTGAGGCACCTCCTTAGAACTGTATCGACCCCATGACGGTAAATTGTATCACCAATGATCATGTAGTCTTTTGATTGGTATCGAATACGTTTTTGTTCAGAGCAAGAGGTATTAGGCCTATATTTTTGGGTTTGGAGATAGATGATTATATCTCCATACCACGGATTGCTTGAAGATATCAGAAACAAAGATTCATCCACGATAGTTTCTTCAGATGTTTCATCGTTGGATGACAATGGGAGATCGCATAATAATTCTATGAAAACCAGGGCTTTCTTTGACTTGGGTTTTACAAATTCCAGATCAAACTCTTGTAGAATTGCTATCCATTTTGAATATTTTCCCCCCAGCAACTGTCGCGACAATATATAAGTCATGGGGTTGCAATCTGACAGAATGGTAGTTTTTTGAAAGAGGACATAGTGTTGAAATCTCTGTATCGCTTGAACAGCTGCGAGCGCTAGCTTTTCAACATACAAATATTTGCTTTCTGTATCATTTAAGTTCTTACTCAAATAATATATAGGATGTTCAATTCCGTTGTCTTCTTGAATTAAAACCATTGCGATGGTTGTATCTGTTGCAGCCAGATACAGGTTAAAGTCTTTTTGATAATTGGGAGCGTACATTAATGATGCTTTCATTAGGGATTCTTTTAAAGCATCAAAGGAAGCTTGCACAACCTGATCCCAGATGAAGGGCAGTTCCTTTTTCAATAGACGTGTATAACCTTTAGCAAGTTCGGCGTAATTTGGAATGAACCTCCTCAGAAAGTTTGCTTTCCCTTGGAGTTTCTGAATCTGAAGCAAATTTGAAGGTGGGGGCAAATTTATGATTGCCTGGACCTTACATGGGTCAAGGCGAATCCCATCCTTTGAGACTACAAAGCCAAGTAAACGACCAAAACTGACACAGAACACACATTTGTGTGGATTGAGTCATATATTGTAGTGTCGGCAATGTAGAAATATTGCTCTTAAATGTTGCGGATGATCAGTCCGCTTTCGCGAATGAGCCGGAAGGTCGTCGAGATATGGTTGAATGATGTTTTTGATGTCATGGAAGGCATAATTCATTGCCCTCTGAAATGTTTCCCCTGCGTTCTTTAAACCAAAGGGTAATTTTCGATATGCAAATGTGCCCCACGGACAAATAAATGCAGTGTTTGACTGGTCCCGTGGGCGGATATTTATTTGATTATACCCGGAGAATCCATCCATAAATGAAAAGATTTCACATCTGGCGCACTCATCAATTATCTGGTCAATGAAGGCTGTAGGGTAGTTTTCCTTTGGACAAGCTTGATTTATATCCCTATAATCGATGCACACTCTAATCGTTCCTTGTTTTTTCATAACAGGAACAATATTCGATACCCAATCGGTTAAAGGAACCGGGTAAATGAAACCAGCATGGAGAAATTTTTCAACTTCTGCCTTGATGGCAGCGGTTTTCTTGGGGTGCACCTGCCATAGCCATTGTCGTACTGGTTTGACATCTGGATACATCTTAATTTCGTGTTCAACGATACTTGAGTCAATGCCTAGCATTTCACTATATGACCAAGCAAAGACATCTCTGAATTCGCGAAAAAGAGCGTTATATATTTCAGTTCTAAACAACATTTTCCAACATAAATATTCTCTACAACATCTGTTTTGGTCGAGATATTTATGGCGATAGTCTCTTCAATGTTGGACAAGTTTCACTCGGAATCCACCGTGTTTACAGTATTTGATAGGAAATCAAAAACTGAAGGATGATGAAGGTCGTCTGGAATATCTTCTTCACAATCCAGAATAAGGGAACGATGGTGGTAATCTTCCCATGGTGTCCCTTCAATTACCATTGATTGAACAATTCCTTTGTCGGTGTAATGCATTCATGACCAAGAATCTGAAGGGGTGCCATATTCCTTAGACCTATCTATCCAAACGCTTGATGCGCGTTGATTTGGGTTTGCCTCCCATGCTAGGAACATTGATTGCTACAATATTTCCATTGGGCTTGGAGGCAATACCTGCGTATGATCCATGTTTATATCGTTTTCTGAGATCTTTTCAATCGAAGATATCATATTGCAGGTTCCTACCGATGCTACTTCCGCCAGATTTATTGGAGGTGGAAGGGCAAAAGTTCCCATTAATATAGGGTATTTTAGTAGGCCTACTCCGATATTCTGAAGCGAATGGGGGCTTCCATGGATAATTGGAATGCTTCCCATAACTTGAGAACCATTGGGGAGGAAGGTTTGTTGATCAACGATTGTAATCCCTCCTTGAAAGGGCAATGCAATCTTCCTAAAATAGGTCGACACAACAGCAACCATAGCATATATCCATGGTCTTCCCAGTAGGATGTTGTAATCGAGGTTTCCGTCGATTACTTTGACATCTATTTCTATTGTTTTCTCTCCTAGTTCAACCTGCAAGTTACTTAGAATACCATATGGGGTATATGTTCGTCTGTCAAATGCTTTTTAATGTCGTCGAAGATCACGACAAGGTTGGAGATCCTAAAGTTTTCCAGCAACTCATTGACATAATACATGTAGATGCCCCCTCATCAATAATTGTTCGATGAACAGTTTTGTTGAGGGCTTTCACTTGAACGAGAAAAGCTAGTTGAGCTGGTAACTGAGGATCGTATCCTTTATGATTAAAGGATACAAGATTGGAATCCTTTGGGTCTATCCCACCGATAGCTGATAATAAAGCCTCCTTTTGGGATGTGAAATTTTGCAGTACCTCAAGTGTCGACATAGCGGATGGCGATTGGGCTAGATCTTCCACTATATTATAATGTTGTGCTGCCCTGGCACGAGGATTAAATGTCAACTTGTGTACTACTCCCTTTGGCGGTTTTATTGTCAACACAAGAATGATGGGTGGTGCAACTTCTGTCGAAGTTGTTGTCGAACTACTAGGTTGATCTTTATCCTTGTTGTTCGACAGCTGTGGATTCCCGTAATCTTTGTTCCTTGTCTATATCAAAGCATCATTTTGCTGTTCTGAAACCGACAACATCAGCACCTAAGACGGGGAAGAATTTCCACTATCAACCAGATTTGTTCCTGGATTCAGAAACGGATCAGTTAATACTACCGAGGTTTTTGAATTCTTGAAGAATTTTCTAAGCTCAACTCTATGTGGACAATCTGCTATCCAATGATCCTCATCGCATATAAAGCATGGATTTTTTGGTTTCCTATTTCTAGGAGGGTTTGCAGAAGATTTTTCAGGTGATGATTCCTCCTGTTTCTTCTTCTTCCCTTTGTTTTTCTTCTTGCCTCCTGGTTGCTTGGTTTCTCTTCCTTTATCAGTCGAGACGTCATTTACTTCCGAGGTAAGAAGTTCTTCTTTTTAATTTTGACTGGAAATCTTACGGGCCTTTTTAGATGTAGCCTTTTTCGATTTCGTGTCTGTTGCACCAATCACACCATCGTCGGCATGAGAGTCATTGTTTGATTTAGGAGGGGGAGGGACCGAGAATTCCAGTCTGGGAGTGTAAGGTATTTTATCGTAGAGCGTGCCAGACTGAGTGTAAATCAAGTCTAAATATTGCGCACGAGCAATAACTTGCTCTTCGGTGACGACTCCCCCTTTTGCCACATCTTCTGTAATGGAAGGTAACAAAGACATAATAAACCATTCAGCTAAAAGCTGATCAGGAAGATACGTTTTTACCATTCTACGACGACGTCACCACTCATGAATATGATTAGATATGTGAGTGGCCGTTGTTTGTTTGAAATTGGTAAGAAGTTCTGTTCCCGTTTCATACCTTATGGGTAACTGAAAATGGGTTAAAAAGGTTGTGGCTAGGGTACTAAAGTTATCAAACGAAGCTCTAGGTAATTCGATATACCATTTTGCTGCCGGACTAGTTAACGTTCTCTGAAAAAGGCGAAGCCTAATCGAATCATCATTTAGGGTGTTTGATGAACACCACAAATGAAATGTCATCACATGATTCGACGGGTCTTCACCCGGATTTCCATCAAATTTAGGAATATCTGACAGAAGTTTATGCGGAATCACTGGCCACCAAGGGGCATAAGCAATTGGATCATTTGTCAACCAGTTTAGATCTGGTAATTCTAGAGTTGCTACAAAGGGTAACTGTTGATTCAGGTTAGGCGGAGCATACCCAGGATAAGATGGAATCGCCTGGGCAGTGGGTCTATGCATACTAGCATAAAGTATTTGATGCTGGTAACTTTGATAAGGTTGATGGGCATAACCATTATAGTATGGTTGTTAATAACCGCTTTGGAAATGCAGTTGCCCATTACTTACAAAGACTTGTTGCTCAGGTCCTTCATATGATTGCTGGAATTGAGGTTGTTGAGATTGAACCAGCCCTGGCTGTTGGACCATTTGCTATTGTCCAATATTGGATGATTGACCAAGATGAGGGGTAATTGTACCCGTTTGGGCCTGTGTCATTCTACCAGTCAGCGATTGTGGTTGAGTCGCAAGGTCAAGAGGCTGTTGTATTACAACCTGAGAAACCCGAGGTTGGCATACAACAGGCAGCGCTTGTACTTGTGATACTATCACAATAGCTAGCGTAGTTGGTATGTTTGACATAGGTAAACATTGTTGCATTGAATATACAACTCTTGGTTGTTGAGGCAATATCGGCACCCAACCGCTAGATGTAATTCCAGCATAACCTGAATTTTGTTGTGAACTCCCGTATGGCTGTCCTCCTGAAGGAGACAATGAAAGGGTATACTGCCCCCCATACAGCGGTAATTCGGTACTTAAAGGAATGGTTTCCCCTTGAGGATCGAACTGCCCAAATCCCTCTCTGCAATACCTGCGAACATAATCTCTCACAGATTCACCTCCACGGGCCAAACCTGATAAAGAGATGGGGGCAACCCACCTCGATAAGCCGGTCAAAAAATAGATGTCCACTACCGTCAAGGGGATGGATTTGCCCCTAATCTGGAACACCTGGCTGGTAGGATCCCAAGCATCGAGCAAATACTGCAGTAAGTTGATTTGTTGTCTCATGCTAGAGATGCGGAAAAACTTCAACAGGCCACAGTTCCGCAGTGCGTTCACTGTAACCGGATCATGTAAAGCAAGCATGTCATCTTCTTCATGCTCACGTTCTCGCCATGTAATAGTCATCTTACTCCAATAAATATCTGAAAAACAAACAAGAGAAGAGTTAGATCCTGATTTGGTGAGAAACAAGCAAAAATTTCCATTGAAAACTGTGCATAAATTTCCTTCCTTGCGCTCATCGCACCTACAGTAGTGTTCTGGGTGTGTTGCATGTCAATTGGCTAGTGGATAGGCTAACATACAACGCATCTTTTGATGCATAAAGGGTGCGATGGAGACAGGGCGAGTTTTTCCAAACCCTAGAGGCTCAGAAAAACCAGAAATCAGGCTTAGAATGAAAAATGGAAAGGATGAAATGAAAGAGCTCAGGTTTAGCTCCTACCTGGTCCAGACGGCACCAAAAATCATCCACAGAATCTCCCGGAATCAGCTGGTAAAAAACAAAAATCAAAGGGGGAAAGTACCTCCAAAGCTCCAACCAACCAAAGTTCAAATGAAATGGTAAAATGAGAGGTAAAAGCACTTTTAAATTACTTTTACGTAATTCGAGTAAAATATTAGTGTCCTAACTCATTTTTCAAACATATATTGTTCGTTTCTAACTAGTTTGATGAAGCAATTGAGCATGCAGTACAATCTTTGAAAGAACAAAGCTATTAATGGTAAAGTCAAGAAATGACCGTTATACCGAGCAGTTTTAGCACATAGTTCAAGCTCATTAAAAAATAAACATAAGTCATGAGAAAATGTTTCTCCCCATGTTTAAGCTCATTAAAAAATGAACTAATTCCCTATAAATAATCGTCGTGAATGTAGTAATTTAGCCTTTAAAGCCTTGGTCGTGTTCTCATCATCACCTCCACTCTATATTGGCCGATCATTCACCTCCACTTGATTGTTTACCCCTTTTGAGGAACAGCTGCGAAGAGTGATCCTGTTAGCCATCCTTGTAACACTGCCGTGATTGGGAAATTCCAAACCTTACCTGGAATCAGCTGCTACCCGAATTTATCACTCATTCCTCAAAGACGAGTCTCCTTTAAGCTCTTTTCAACTAACTCGTAAAATATGAAAAGATTGCCAAGCCATTGGCCTCTCCAGCTTGTTAAAGTGACCGGAAGTGCTATCCTCCTTTAGATTTTAATCATTTTGGACCTGAGGGATTATTACACAAAAAGATTGAGCGCTTGTTTTGTTCGACTCGTTAAAAGTACCGAAAATTCATCCCTTCTGTATTGTTTTATACTTTTTTGGACCTAAGGGATTAGATGAGGAAAAAGGATTTTTGGAGTTTCCTTTACGTCCCTTTTCAGACTCTCTAAAATTGAAAAGGACCGAGTTATCTTTGTCGTTAAACTCGTTAAAACCTAATAGCGACAAACTTGTCCATAGCAGACAAGAACGAGTTTCACTATCGCTAGGCTCGTTAAAACATAGCGATGGGTTTGCCCGAAGGGAAAATTATAGAACAAGCATATGTTATCCTCCTCAAGCTTGAAAAAAATAAAGAGGTACTGCTCAGCAATGACTGGGGAAAAATTGGGAAGAAAACTTGAAGAAACTTTGTCGGTAGCAAGTCTCCCTTGAACATGACACTTTCACTCTGCATCCAAGTCGGGTTGGGTTGTTTCATTCACCGGTCACATCACCATGGTCACATCACACCATCCACATTTGGAGTTAATGCTACCAATCCATCATGTCAGTGTCGCTGATATGTTCAAGAGAAGTCACTCAGAGAATTCACCTATGTCTGACCCGCTGCAATACATTTACGCTCCATTCTTTCATGACCGCCACCCTGAACCTTATATCACCAGATCGTTTTCACATCCATTAAAATCATTTGCTCCGTTCCGTGTCATTGATGTGGGATTCATTAAGGCCCTCCTATGACGGATCGCTTCTTGTCGACATCAGCTCATTATCCAAGAAGTCGATCTAGGAACACCGCTTTCAGTACTTTGAAGCTTGCATGCCTCAATGGCAAGTTTCTCACTTCTGGCCACAGGTTTACATTAATGACCTTTAACCGAAAGATTTTGCGTGGTGTTCGACGCCAAGTCCTTTATTCACACCACGTGAATTGTACTGTAGTACCTTGAGGATCATTATCATTATCGGTGATTCCTCTCGCGCCTGTTAACAGCTTACATCATTGGCTGGTAATCAGGCGATGTCTTTCCATGTTCGACTCCAGAACATCTCTCACATGGATTGACTTGTACTTTGAGTGAAGATCGAACGAGATTGAAGACCCCGAATCTAGTTTCATCCTTCCGGGCTATGATATATATTCAGGAAATAAAGACATCAAATGTACATCCTTGCTGCACAGATAATCATCCAATCTATGGGATGATGGCTCTACCAGAATCATCAGTCTTCACTCAGACGATTATCTATCTCATGTACATGAAAGTTAATTTATAAAGCTGAGCATGGGAATGCCCACCTCAGCCAGATCATGAAAATATTATGAAGATAATGTATTGTATTGTATCTTATTACAGGTCTCCTTCTAGCTTGAAAGAACTTCGGATCCTCATGATAAAGCATTTCACCCAACATAAAGAAAGATTAACGACCTCATGCTTTAGGGGGCAACTGTTATAGACATTTTTGGGCACTGCAACCCCAACCATAAATGTCCATAAACCAAGGGCTCCTAAGTCCCTAAAAGTGTTGTTCCAACCCCTAAATGAACAAGGTCAACTGATTACAGCTTGTCCCAGAAGTTCTCCATGAAAAACTACTCAGCACTGGTCAAAACTGGATCATTTCACTTGCTCCATAGGCAAAGTGCGTTGCATCTCACCTAAATACACATAGTAGGTGCGTTTCATTTCAAAAATCCCTTCTATGGGGTGCGATGGGCGAGAAGAGACAAATGGCAGTGTTAATCCGCGAGGTGGAGAAGCATGGAATCTTCCAGAAACTTCTCCTGTGACACTTGCCTCTCTGAATTCGACCAGGGATGAGTAAGTGATCATCAATCTCCAATTGGAAGCAAGAACTATCAGAGGGAAGACACTAATCAAATCACAAGCTGACTCATCTCCCTTACAGACATCTATATATGGATCCCTCATCCCAGAGATCCAGAGGCTGGAATTTTGCATCTTGTAAGGAATTGCTGTTGGTTTCTTGAGGCAACATCATAGTGTTGGGTGATCTAAGCTTTTCATGAGGTGAATAAGGGCTTCTTGCTGAGAGGATGATGCTGGATCAGAACAACTAGTTGTAACTCTCTTGGCTCTTTCTTGATTATCAATAAAGCTATTCAAGTTTTCCTCCATACTCTTGTGTGATTTATGTTTTATGCATTTGCATGGTCAATTTACATCTGATCCTAAATTGTTTATGATAATAGATCTATGTTCTCATAAGGAGACCAACCTTTGTGTTGCGCTTGTCTCCTCGCTCGATTCCTCTCTCTTCTGATAGTCCTTTGCTACTTGCTTCCTTGTATACCCAGCTTCACAGAGTACCTGTAGAATCAAAGCAGCACAATACTATACGAGAACATAGATCTATACGATTCTTGATCATAGTCGCAGTTGACTATTTTACCAAATGGGTCGAGGCGATGCCTACATTAGATAACACTGGTGAAACAGCTGCCCTCTTCTTTTTCAATCATGTAGTCACCAGATTCGACGTCCCACAGGCTATAGTCACAGATCATGGATCGCATTTTCGCAATCACATGATGGTCGAATTAGCTGCCAAATTAGGGTTTTCGCATGACAGCTCTACTCCATATTACCCGCAAGCCAACGGACAAGTTGAAGCAATCAACAAGGTCCTGAAGCGCATGCTGCAAAGGATGATTGTAGTTCACAAAAGGAGTTGGCACCTGATCCTGTACTTAGCCTTGTGGACATACCAAACATCGGTAAGAAATGCAACCAGGTTTACACCTTTCCAACTGGTGTATGGCCTAGAAGCAATCTTACCTATTCAGTGTGAAATCTCGTCCCTCAAACTCGCAATCGACCTTCTCCCCAGAACTTCAGAAGAGGAGGCTCGTTTCTTGGAACTAATCCGATTGGATGAAACCCATCGTGATGCCGCTTTCGCTAACGAAGCCCATAAGAAACGAGTCAAGGTGCAGTTCGACAAGAATGTCAAACCCCGTGTCTTCTTAGAAGGTGACTTGGTCTTGCTTTATGACCAAGAATCCGATAAATTGGGAGCAGGTAAATTCAAGTCTTTATGGATGGGCCCCTATATTGTTAAGCAAGTGTTAGCAAAAGGAGCCTATGAGTTAATGGATTATGACGGGATTCCACTGGCACAACCTCGTAATGGGTTGTACCTTAAGCGTTACTATGCATGATTCAGTGTGGTAAACTATATGCTTTTGTTACATTTTTGTTTTCACTAAAGTATTTGTTTTGGTCAAGTAAATCCACTTTTTAAATTTGTCGCAGATGTCGAAACTATTGGAATCTTTGGTTGGATATGCCGACGGAGCAAGTCATAGTTTTCGGAACCTATCTTCTGTGGCCTGGGCCATTTTTTACCTAAGCGGCGAGTTAGTAAGTTTCAGAGGGGTATGTATTCGTCGATCAATGAATAACATCGTTGAATATAGCACATTCATGGAACTTCTCTCTGATGCCATCACACATGGCATACGCCGACTGGTCGTCAAGCTAGACTCACAGCTCGTCATACTACAACTCACTGGTATCTACTCCGTCCGAAATCCAGCTATCTATCGCATGTTCTTAAGGGTCCAGACTTTGGAAAGGAAATTTGATTTTATTCAATATCAGCATATTTCCAGAAGCTTAAACACATTAACTGACTCATTGGCAAATTATGTGTTAGATAGACATTTGCAACATTTATAAAAAGAAGCATCTCATCAATATTTGCATCAGGATCATGCAACTTAACCAAAATAAAACTCCGAAAATCAAAAATATATATATAATTGTTTATGGTTTACACATAATGTTTTGTAACCAAGACAAAATTGGTCAAACGACCCAAAACTCAAAACGCTAGGGGGCACCCTAGTCTAATGATGCTGGTGATAACAAGTCACCGCCTGTGCGATCATGCGTAAAAGCCTAGTCCATCGACTTGGCATGCCAGTAGTATGTCGCTGCAACCTCAAAGGCAGCTCGCCAGTCCTCACATCTGGAATACCAAGAGTGAGGCCCTCAACCTGATCCTGTAATGCTGAAAGAGTCTCGGCCACGTCAATGTCGCAAAGGATAGCCCTTCCCACAACCCCTCCTGCTGGGGCGGCAGCTGGCACTCTCAGACGTACTACTGGCTGAACGGGACCAACATCTGCATAAGCACATGAGTTTTGATTAGTCTTGACAGAGTAAAGCATGAGGACATTATAAAAGAAAAACGATAAACAGAAATATGGTCAAGAATTCACCAATGGCACCCCACTATTCGCCAGCCGGCAGTACCAAATCTGGGTCACCCCGGAAGTCCATACCAGCATATGGATACTCGGAATAAACCATCTCCTGACGATCAAACCACTCGAAGAAGGTATCAGAAAAGGAAATCTGATACTGACCAGCATGCCTAGACATATGGTCGACCCGTCTCTGCATATGTGGTTCAGTCGATGGAGGTAAACCAAGTGCAATATACTGCGGCTGCATTAGTGGTATCTTTTCCAAGGCGAAGGTGGTCAAAATAGAACCATATCCAAAGTTATTCAATCTCCCACTTTTCACCTTGGTGAACTGTTCTTTCATCACAAGTAGTACTGCGTCACACCAGTTGAACACCTTTAGTTCGAGACATTCCAAGGCGTACTGCATATAAGACCGGTTGGCCACATGAAGTGCCGTGCCACTAGCCATCCTACCAAAAGTGAACAGAATGGTACTCAAAGACCTGTCAGTGACATCTCGGATGATGATCTTGCCGTCTTTACTCGGCTGAGATCCCTCTCTGCAATACCTGCGAACATAATCTCTCACAGATTCACCTCCATGGGCCGAACCTGATAAAGAGATGGGGGCACCCCGCCTCGATAAGCCGGTCAAAAAATAGATGTCCACTACAGTCAAGGGGATGGATTTGCCCCTAATCTGGAACACCTGGCTGGTAGGATCCCAAGCATCGAGCAAATACTGCAGCAAGTTGATTTCTTGTCTCATGCTAGAGATGCGGAAAAACTTCAACAGGCCACAGTTCCGCAGTGCGTTTACTATAACTGGATCATGTAAAGCAAGCATGTCATCTTCTTCATGATCACATTCTTGCCATGTAATAGTCATCTTACTCCAATAAATCTCTGAAAAACAAACAAGAGAAGAGTTAGATCCTGATTTGGTGAGAAACAAGCAAAAATTTCCATTGAAAACTGTGCATAAATTTCCTTCCTTGCACTCATCGCACCTACAGTAGTGTTCTGGGTGCGTTGCATGTCAATTGGCCAATGGACAGGCTAACATACAACGCACCTTTCGATGCATAAAGGGTACGATGGAGCCAGGGCGAGTTTTTCCAAACCCCAGAGGCTCAGAAAAACCAGAAATTAGGCATAGAATGCAAAATGGAAA
Source organism: Pinus tabuliformis (assembly GCA_031772625.1). Classification (NCBI taxonomy): domain Eukaryota; kingdom Viridiplantae; phylum Streptophyta; class Pinopsida; order Pinales; family Pinaceae; genus Pinus; species Pinus tabuliformis. Next base: position 1,281,167,287 of record CM062817.1, on the reverse strand, counting down.
GGATGAAATGAAAGAGCTCAAGTTTAGCTCCTAATTGGTCCAGACGGTGCCGAAAATCATCCACAGAATCTCCTGGAATCAGCTGGTAAAAAAAAATCAAAGGGGGAAAGCACCTCCAAAGCTCCAACAAACCAAAGTTCAAATGAAATGGTAAAATGAGAGGTAAAAGCACTTTTAAATTACTTTTATGTAATTCGAGTAAAATATTAGTGTCCTAACTCATTTTTCAAACATATATTGTTTGTTTCTGACTAGTTTGATGAAGCAATTGAGCATGCAGTACAATCTTTGAAAGAACAAAGCTATTAATGGTAAAGTCAAGAAATGACCGTTATATCGAGTAGTTTTAGCACATAGTTCAAGCTCATTAAAAAATAAACATAAGTCATGAGCAAATGTTTCTCCCCGCATTTAAGCTCATTAAAAAATGAACTAATTCCCGGTAAATAACCATCGTGAATGTAGTACTTCAGCCTTTAAAACCTTGGTCGTGTTCTCATGATCACCTCCACTCTATATTGGCTGATCATTCACCTCCACTTGATTGTTTACCCCTTTTGAGGAACAGCTGCGAAGAGTGATCCTGTTAGCCATCCTTGTAACATTGCCATGATTGGGAAATTCCAAAGCTTAACTGGAATCAGCTGCTACCCGAATTTATCACTCCTTCCTAAAAAAACGAGTCTCCTTTAAGCTCTTTTCAACTGACTCGTAAAATATGAAAATATTGCCGAGCCATTGGCCTCTCTAGCTCGTTAAAGTGACCGAAAGTGCTATCCCTCCTCTAGATTTTAATCTTTTTGGACCTGAGGGATTATTACACAAAAAGATCGAGCGCTTGTTTTGTTCGGCTCGTTAAAAGTACAGAAAATTCATCCCTTCTGTATTGTTTTATACTTTATCGGACCTAAGGGATTAGATGACGAAAAACGATTTTTGGAGTTTCCTTTACATCCCTTTTCAGACTCTCTAAAATTGAAAAGGACCGAGTTATCTTTGTCGTTAAACACGTTAAAACCTAATAGCGACAAACTTGTCCATAGCAGACAAGAATGAGTTTCACTATCGCTAGGCTCATTAAAACATAGCGATGGGTTTGCCTGAAGGGAAAATTATAGAACAAGCATATGTTATCCTCCTCAAGCTTGACAAAAATAAAGAGGTACTGGTCAGCAATGACTGGGGAAAAATTGGGAAGAAAACTTGAAGAAACTTTGTCGATAGCAAGTCGCTCTTGAACATGACACTTTCACTCCGCATCCAAGTCGGGTTGGGTTGTTTCATTCACCGATCACATCACCATGGTCACATCACACCATCCACATTTGGGGTTAATGCTACCCATCCATCATGTCAGTGTCGCCGATATGTTCAAGAGAAGTCACTCAGAGAATTCCCCCGTGTCTCACCCGCTGCAATACATTTACGCTCCATTCTTTCATGACCGCCACCCTGAACCTTATATCACTAGATCGTTTTCACCTCCATTAAAATCATTTGCTCCGTTCCATGTCATTGATGTGCGATTCATTAAGGCCCTCCTATGATGGATCACTTCTTGTCGACATCAGCTCATTATCCAAGAAGTTGATCTAGGAACACCCCTTTCAGTACTTTGAAGCTTGCATGCCTCAATGGCAAGTTTCTCACTTCCGGCGACAGGCTTACATCAATGACCTTCGACCGAAAGATTTTGCATGGTGTTCGATGCCAAGTCCTTTATTCACACCATGTGAATTTTACTGTAGTACCTTGAGGATCATTATCATTATCGGTGATTCCTCTCGCGCCTGTTAACAACTTACATCATTGGCTGGTAATCAGGTGATGTCTTTCCATGTTCGACTCCAGAACATCTCTCACATGGATCGACTTGTACTTTGAGTGAAGATCGAATGAGATTGAAGACCCCGTATCTAGTTTCATCCATCCGGGCTATGATATATATTCAGGAAATAAAGACATCAAATGTACATCATTGCTGCACAGATAATCATCCAATCTATGGGATGATGGCTCTACCAGAATCATCAGTCTACACTCGGACGATTGTCTGTCTCATGTACATGAAAGTGAATTTATAAAGCTGAGCATGGGAATGCCCGCCTCAGCCAGATCGTGAAAATATTATGAAGATAATGTATTGTATTGTATCTTATTACAGGTCTCCTTCCAGCTTGAAAGAACTTCAGATCCTCATGATAAAGCATTTCACCCGACATCAAAAAAGATTAACGACCTCATGCTTTAGGGGGCAACTCTTATAGACATTTTTGGGCACTGCAACCCCAAGCATAAAGTTCCATAAACTAAGGGCTCCTAAGTCCCTGAAAGTGTTGTTCCAACCCCTAAATGAACAAGGTCAACTGATTACAGCTTCTCCCAGAAGTTCTCCATGAAAAACTACTCAGAACTGGTCAAAACTGGATCATTACACCTGCTCCATAGGCAAAGTGCATTGCATCTCACCTACATACACACAATAGGTGCGTTGCATTTCAAAAATCCCTTCTATGGGGTGCGATGGGTGAGAAGAGACAAATGGCAGTGTCAATCCGCGAGGTGGAGAAGCATGGAATCTTCCAAAAACTTCTCCTGTGACACTTGCCTCTCTAAATTCGACCAAGGATGAGTAAGAGATCATCAATCTCCAAGTGGAAGCAAGAACTATAAGAGGGAAGACACTAATCAAATCACAAGCTGACTCATCTCCCTTACAGACATCTATATATGGATCCCTCATCCCAGAGATCCAGAGGCTGGAATTTTGCATCTTGTAAGGAATTGCTGTTGGTTTCTTGAGGCAACATCATAGTGTTGGGTGATCTAAGCTTTTCATGAGGTGAAGAAGGGCTTCTTGCTGAGAGGATGATGCTAGGTCAGAACAACTGGTTGTAACTCTCTTGGCTCTTTCTTGATTATCAATAAATCTATTCAAGTTTTCCTCCATACTCTTGTGTGATTTATGTTTTATGCATTTGTATGGTCAATTTACATCTGATCCTAGATTGTTTATGATAATAAATCTATGTTCTCATATAGTATTGCGCTTCTTTGATTCTACAGGTACTCTGTGAAGCTGGGTATACAAGGAAGCAAGTAGCAAAGAACTATCAGAAGAGAGAGGAATCGAGCGAGGAGACAAGCGCAAGACAAAGGTTGGTCTCCTTTATTCTTCTCTCATCTATCTCTCATAAAGGAAAACAAAAGTAGTCTTTACTTTTTTTGTTTCTAAGGTAGCCACTAGCCTTAGTGGGATTAGCAGTTCTGCATAGACACGTTTCCCTGTAACAACGGTTTGTCACCAAATTCATTTTCGATGACACTTTTGGTGAGTGTTGTTAAAGGCCCATCACTAATTCTCTCTTTGGTGACACTTTTGGTGAGGGTTGTTAAAGGCCCATACCTAATTCTCTCTTTGGTGATACTTCTAGTGACGATCTTTTATTGACCGTCACCAGTGATATTTTTGGTTACTTTTGGTGACAGTCAATAAATGTTCATCATCATTTATCATTCCAATGAGTTTTTGATGATGCTTCATGCCTGTGATGGACCTTTAAGGTCCATCACCAATGTCGCATATGGTGACGGTCTTTAAAAAATTGTTGTTGTAAGTGTATATAGTGATGGTCCTTTAAGGTTTGTCACCAAAGCCATTTCCAATGACACTTTTGGTGAGGGTCATTAATTTCCCATCACTAATTCTCTCTTTGGTAACACTTTTGGTGAGGGTCGTTAAAGGCCCATCACTAATTCTCTCTTTAGTGACACTTCGAGTGACGATCTTTTATTGACCCTCACCAATGCTCTTTTTGGTTACTTTTGGTGATGGTTAGAAAATGTTTGTCATCATTGATCACTCCAATGAGTTTTTGATGACACTATGTACCTGTTACTATATGTTTTGTCAAAATATAATGATTTAAGACTATTTTTGTGGAGTCATTTTCATTATGTGTCCAAGGTCATAGTGATTATAATAGCCAGTCAATTTTTTAAGAAGTAATTAGTGTGTATCATTTCCCTCAAGTCATAAGAATATAGTCTTCCTATGAGTCAACACATGATTCATCTCTATTAGGTTTATTATCTAGCAATTTTCCTTTAAATAAAGTTCCACTAGTGTGTATAGGAACTATATTATTTAATACATAATCAAGCTCTGTCAATTCTATTAATGAGAGAGACCTAGCACTCCTCAACACTCATGTCACACCTTAACATGCTTTGGAACAATACACTAACATTCCTTGGCACCTCACATGTCTTGGAACATCTTTGTACTTGGAACATCTTTGTACCTAGAACATCTTTCCATGAGGAGGATGCCAAAGCACATGTTGGCATGCCATAGCATAGCATGGCACTCCCGTATATTGTGTTGGCATTCCCTATAGTCCGTAGCATGCCCTGGAACTCCTTGGCATAATATTGCATTTAAAAAATTAGCACTTGGCACACATTGACACTTGGCATGTATTGGAACATATTATTAGTGTGCCTAGCATGCCCCTTTTGAAAAAGATAAAGTCTTGACTTATTAACCCTCTTATGTGTTCATTTCCTTTCATTTTAGCTTGGTTATTCTTTTTGTTACCTTGAATGGCATACTCTGGCACCCTGCACATCCTAGCATGTCTTAGCACCTGGAATGCCTTGGCACTATTTGGCACATGTTAGCACACCCCAAAACTACCTAGAACACTCTAGGACTTCTTGAAATTCCATGATATTCCTTGGCATACCTTACCTATTCTTAGGATACCTTGTCACTCCCTCCTTGGCATGACAACTAGAACTGATTGACACTCCCCAACGCACCCTCATATTCATTCACTTCCATGCATTTTGACCTAGTGCTCCCTTGTGTTGTCCTAGTACTCCCTAACACTCCTCAGCATGCATTGGAATTCTCTGGCACACCTTAGCACTCATAAGTGAAGAATGGGACTTGTAACCAATGTTACGAGACTCGGAATAGACAATAAATCAGTGAGGCAAAAGAGCTAAGAGTTTTAATCAAATTGGGGAAAAGTCAGAAAAAAATCAGGAAAAGAAAATGAATTCAATAAATAAAAATATACACATATATTGAATTAAAAAAAAAACATTTTTCATTGATAGTCAATAAAGCCATGTACAAACAACTCATAATATCAATAGATGTCCAAACTATCATGAATGAATAAGCATCTCATATATGTTATGAGTCCAAACATGATCCAACGTATTGAGTCATGACTCCTAACTAGTGACTACATAGAACTAGAAGCAAGTTCTTCTAAAATTTTACAAACAACTGCATACTAATTAGAAAAAATTAGTAACTAAGAGTCTAAGACTCCTAAGAGTGAGAACTAGAAGTGATTCCTCCCACTCCTCCGCTTGCTTGACTCTCAAATTTCTTCAAGTCATGTAGGCTTAAAAGAGGAGCCTCCTCTAATTGGACCCAATCTGCTGTATTTGTAGTTTGCAAATCTATCACTTCAAGGTCTATTGGTGAATGATCCAAACCTATCATTATCATGATACATTGAAATGTGAATTTAAGTTTTACTTTGAACTTTAAAGTTTAAAATTTAAATTCCAAATCATATTATGAAACCTTCAAATTCAAGCTCTCATTGTAATGGAAAAATACAAGGTCATTTAAGCGCTTTTGTGCCAATCGGCTGCGCTTCTTAGAATGTATTTTCTTAAACATGCTCCAGTTGCACTCACAAACTGAAGCACTGCATGCTTGGTTTAAGATTCGAATGGAAAATCTTTTCAAGTCTAGTGTATCACTACAAAAGTTTTTCCACCAAAGACCTAGCAAGTGGTAAGGGTTCTTGAGTAGACGTACTAAATACTAAATAGTAAAAACTTAAAAAGACAACAAAATTTAATAAAAAATTTAACATACAAAATAAAGTTTAAACAAATTTAATGAACTGATAAAGCCTTCAAGCCTTAAAGGGTACCTGGCAACACCTTAGACCTTTCTCGTATAACACTGATATAGGAAAAGACACAAATTTGAAATTCTGGATCACGGAATCACCTTTCCATGCATGTCATAAGTCCTTTATGAACCTCCCCATCCTCATTAAATTTTCTCTTATCATAAAAATACTATGGGTTTAAGAAGTACCTAGCAGCATGTAAGGGGGATCAATGCAATTTCCTATCCCAATGTGCATCAATAATGTCCCAAAGACGGATATACTTTGCCTCCTCATCCCCATATCTTCTTTTGATGGCCTCCTTTACGAGATCCATCACCTCATAAATGTAACCCATAGCGGGTTTGTCACCAGCAACCATCTTGAAAGTTCAAGCTTTCAAATTTAAATTAATATGAAACACTGAAAATAAAAAGAATATTGAAATGAAATTTAAAACATGAAAAAGTTAAAAGACTTGAAGTACCTGACAACTCTAACAAGGGATTCCATCACAGCAATAATCTCTTTGGCATCTTTCTAGAAACCGTCATTAAACACAAGTGCAACAACTTCAATGCCTTCAAGGGTCTTGGAATGTTTAGATGCCATCCACTCAGGTACCAAGGACATCCTCTTTAGATTTATCTTTTGCTCAACCACAAATTACAAAGATATGAAATTTGTTGCAAATCTAGTCACTGCGGGTTGAACAATTTCTTTACCTTCATTTTTTTTTTCTCATGGAGTTTAGGACAATAATGTGGTTGTATAGGTATTTGGTTATGGATTTTTCCTTCTCCACAACCTCATGTATCCAATGAAGCTTACCATTGTCCTCAAGCATTAAATCTATACAATGGGCAACACAATAGGTCCAAAAAATAGTGGGGTGGCTAATGTCAAACAGTCTACCAATAGCCATATAATTAGCTGCATTGTTGGTGACAATTTGTACAACATGTTCTTCTCCCACTTCTTGAATGACTTCCTCCATCATTTCAAAAATAAGTTGTGCAATCTTAACCTTGTCTGAGGCATCCATTGATTTAAGAAACATTGTACCTACTGGACAAGATACAAGGAGATTTATTAAAGTTCTATTCCTCTGATCTGTCCATCCATCACTCATGATCGTGCACCTTGTTTCTACCCATCATGAATGAAACTCAGATAGCACAAGCATGGCATCTTCAAAAATTTCTAATAGAAAATTTGTCCTAATGCTCTCTAATGAAGGAGCTTTGAACCCTAGACCTGCAATAGCAACTTCATCAATCATTGCTTGCCAATAAGGACTTACGGCACAGTCGAAAGGTATGTTAGAATAGTACCAAAAGTTAGAAATGGCCTTCCTTACCTTACTATCGATATTTTTTTTCCAACCAGTGGTATCCAAGGTAGGTTGGGAACTAGGTTTTGTGTGGGGAGAAAAAAAGGTGTTTATGTTTCCACCTCCAATGTTCAATGCAATAGGATTCATTTGGCCTTGAGTTTGAATTGGAATTGGAGGCATGTGTGGGAAACTTGGAAACTGCATTGAGGATTCAATAGAGGGAGATGACAATGAGGTAGTGGAAGAAAAATTGTTAACTCCAGGAGTTCCTATTTATTTTTCTTACTTTTCTTTCTTTGCATTATGCTGACTCAACATATCAATGGCCAAGGTTGCTTGGTGTTTGAAATTTTCGTCAATGTTTTTACAGAGACCTATATCATGGACGGGTATTTGTGCAAGGTGGTACTTGAATCTATAAATGCCTCCACTACATTCCGCTTTGCAAAATTTACAAAGGAGCTTAGGGTCTCCAAGAATCTTGTCACAATAAGCCCAAGCAAAGTCCTTCTCCCTCGAAATTGTTGTTTTTTTGGACTTGTGTTTAAATTGCGGCTTCTATTTAGATTTGGAGTTGTGCCTTCTATTTAATTTGGCTCTTGTAAACTACAATAAAAAATTCAAATTTAAAATTCCATATATAACTTCACAAAAAAGAGGGTTGGTTTTAAAGGATATGAGGTTTTGTTAAGGATCAAAGAGGAGTCTGTCTACCAACACAAGCACATTTTGACCTAATATATCATTATGACCTTGAAACACAATTAGGTATATATGAGGAAATTCTACCTAAAGGAAATATTATCAACATATATCGCAATGTAATCTTGAATGTGCAAGTTCGTTTAGCATAAGACAACTGAACCAATACATCAATAATAGATTATGGAAGAACAAAAATACCCAAAGTTGTGAATGCATGGTTAAAGGCTTTGAAGTCAGCAAGACATTGACCAAGGAAGGAATGCTTGATGACTTGGTCGATGGTTGGTATGAAACCATTTCTTATTGCATTTTTAAAATCTATTTAAGCCCCATTTATAGGGTTGAAAAGTCATAACCGAAGGAATACGCCGAACATTCAATTGCTAAATAGTGAACTTGAAACTTTCCATTGAAAATGACATTGAAACTTCAATATAGTAATATACCTATTATTTAAGCAAGTGCCAATGTACCTCAATTGTTGAATAGTCAAGCGGCTAAGCCTAAAGGTAACACACGCTTAAGGTGACGTGCGACTGCCGAGGTTCGATATGCAGTATGGATAGACCACACATTGGTGACTACCCGATATGGATTATGGACATAGGCTCACCTTGGCGGTTCCCCAATATTGAGTCTAGACTATGTAATAGTGAGTAGTGATTGATTACTGAAGGTCTAGACATATGAGTTTTGGGCCTGAGAAATGAGAAATAAATTTTGGAACAACTGACATTTAGTTTTTAGCAATGCGAAATACATAAACTTCAAAACTTTGTGCTCATTGAGTCAAGGCTGAAAATCGAATAAATTGGAATCAATCATAGGAATATTCTCTAATCAGAAAGTCTCAAGTCAAACTTGCATTGACCATGAGTTAAACTTGGTCAACGTGAGTTTGACTCACAAATATTTAGATCGGATTGTTTGGAGAGTGAGCAGATTCTGACTCGTGATTAATCGCGATTGATCAGTGAGTCTTGTTTCACTACTTGTAACTGAAATCTGAACTGAAAATAGGAGATCTTACAATTGAAACTAATTGTGAATTTTCTAAACTGAAATTGGCCCATCGAAATCATTTCTATTTGCAGCTGGGTGCGTCAATGGAAGAGATTCATTTAAAATCAGGTTCATGGAGAAAATATTTTATGGAAGATGTTTCTTTTATGTTGAGGAAGACATAGTAACATTTTTTATTAAATTTGAATAACAATAGTATCTACTCTGTATCTCACGTATCTCATTATTTTTATCTCCTGTAACTCATACAAAAAGTGGGGTAATATTGGACATGTAGCATCAATCTCCATTCCTTTTAATCTAAAGTTCTGCATGCAAACCTTTGTGTCACTTGCGCCGTAAATCCTTTACTGTAGAGTGTGGAGTTAACACCTACCTCTACAGGACAAAAGCTAGACATACCTTTTGACTTGTTTTTTTCGCCTTTTGTCCACTCTTTGTTTGGAGTCTAGGACAACAAGCTCCACATAATTTTTTTCCATACCTCTATTTGAGTGTAACTTTGTGCATTTTCTTTTCTTCAACCAATATCAAAAGCATTTGTGAGCTTCTTTCAAGGCATGAATACATGCTTCAATCATGGAAATTAGCAAAGATTCTAAAGAAAAAAAAATAACCATGGAGTTATCCTTTTCCATTTCGAATATGTTAGGATTCTATTGAGAGTTTTTTAGAGAGAATTATTAACTGGCCCTCTACTTTTCCCTTTTCCTTAATATAAATTGCATCTCTTATCACATTTCTAATCAAGAGATTTACATCAAATACTAGACCAAAGGGCCAATGACTTTTCATAAATGCTTCCTTGTCCAGTAGAAGAATAAATGGTCAACATGTCAGCTTGGCTCCAATTTCTTGGCAATTAATAATTGTTTTGAAAAATGACTACTCTTGTTTGAATCTAGAACTATGTTTAAGCTTTGAAAATGGATTTTCCTCCAAATTGACCTTGGAAAGGTCCTTATTAAAGGCTTCTCTATATCTCCTCCACTAGAATGAATGACTTGTATGTTGAAAAGTATAGCAGAGCTCCCTTCTGAAAAGCCTGATCATCCCATTGTCACCAAGAGCTCCTCCTTTTCCCCAAATTGGACCCAAAACAACATTGAGTACTTAATTATGATCCAAATTGAGAAATTTTGATTGACACTGCAACTCAAAAGCTATTAAATTTAAAGTGCACTAATATGATTCGTCATTCTTTCATTGAATAAGTATATTGTTTTTGAATTTGTCATTTGTGCTTCTAGTATGTGGTACTGACCTTGTTTCACCTGAAAGGGTTTTTATTCTTGGACTATGACAATGCTAGTAAGATTTAGGCCTTTTGTAGTATTTGTACCCCATGATCATTTTTGCAAGATGTATGTCATACGTGGAAAGAAATAAGCATTTAGTTATTAACTCCTAAACTAAAGCACTATTTCTTTTATTAGGTGCCATGTAACATCCTCTACAAATTGAGGATGAATGGGACATAATATCCTATCCATCCCCATAGACTATAGTCCTCCATAAAGGCGAAAAGAATGCCAAAATACCCATTGTTGGGCAATTTTTGGGGAAAATGGGCTTAAAAAACCCAAATTTGGGGTTTGGAGTAAGGTTTACTCAATCACTTAAGAATATGAAACCCCTGTGGAAAATCTATAAATAAAGAAGGATTGAATTCATTTTCGATCATAAGGTGTGGATTAATTCATTTGTTCTTGAGAATTAGGTGTGATAGATTTTGACCCCTTCTATCTTTGGTCAATTTTGGTGGTGAAATATTCCACCCTAGTTGACATTCCATTATTATCTTGCTATTTGAGCACAAGGGTCTTTGGCTGGTGAGTGAATTATGTTGGATATTGGTCTCTTGTCTTTTTCTGGGCACAAGATTTATGTTAAAGGTGAATGAATTTAGAGGATAGTGCATGATTTCTTAGTTCTATTTGACATACACCTCTCTTGAAGGAAGTAGCAAATTTTTTGAGTGCTTAATATCTTGTTCTAGGCAAAGCACTTACCTTAGGCAGGAGATTCGTTTCTGGCACCTGGAGTAGTGAAATTTTTTTCTTTATTTAGTTTTTGCATGCACTGTTAAAAGGAGCACTTCCCTAGTTATTAATTCTCAGCCTTAGCTAAGGAAGCATGTTTGTATATCTCATATCATATTCACTAGCAGTAGACTTTAATTGTCTTGTCTATCCATCCAAGGAAGGTGCATTAGGATTAGGAGTTAAGAAAGTTGAGACATTGTTGTACATGTTTCCAGATTCATTGTACGTTATAGACTAAAGGAAAATTGAATAGTAGTGTTTGAAATTTTTAGTTATTTCTTGTTTCAAAGAGTAATAAATAGTGGTGTGATTTGAGTTTCAAATATGTGTACTTTTTGTTACTTTCTTCAGTGGCATGTGCTTCCCTGTTCAAAACAAGGGGTTTTTCTGCAATATCTAGCCTCCAAAGCTTCTTCAATGCAAACTAAATATCAAATCATGCCCTCATACTCCAAATCATCTAAGGCATCACCCTAGATAAGTTCCAAAGTAGACCAATGAGCTTTGACAGGCCAACTCCAACGCCATGTCACTATACAAGTGTTGACATCACTGCTACAAAAATTATTCTGAAGTGTTGCATCCTACACCAATTCCTAAGATGCATGCCCAAAGGGGTTATAGAATGAGACTCCAACTTCATTACCATATTTAAGACTTTTCAAAGGGATCTATCCCTTTAAACCATACCAATTTTCACACTTTCACAATTTGGCCATGTTCCTATCATGTTATATTTTGTATTGAAAAGTCAGTCCTATTTTACATGTTTATTAAACTTAGGAACAATTATAGGTTAGCTCTAGCAAAATGTCAACAAATTTGTGGGTTAGGTTGGCATTTCTATAAATCCTATCACACATGTATATATAATCACACATTATTCTTTTTAGATCTTCATTGGTTGAACAAAAAGGTTCGCTGCCTGTGTAATTTTGTCCCATACCTCCACATCAGCACTCATAGATAACAATATTCTTAATTCTTCATCTGTGTGCAAAGTAAGGTCCCTTTTGCTTGCTATTTTTGATAGAGCAACCTCTAACAATACACCTTTTACCACAAATATGTTGTTATTGGATAGAAATTTCCAGAGGAGTCTTACACCAAACATATAAATGGCTATTTTATATCACAATAATAAGCATTAACATATGAATATGTGCAGACCCTAAACTATGTGAATTCAACCCATTACTTTTTCTTTCATGGAAGATTTCATTCTACATAGTAGATGTGTTGTGGCACTTGAGTGTGTTCGCATAAAAAATTCTAAGGCCAAACTCGGATTCTCATGTGTCATGGAAATTCAACATATGACTTGTTCACCTAAGAACTACTTGTAACTCATCTTAGGGTACTCGTGTACAATCTCACTCATCCCACTTAACAAGTTACCAAGACAAGGCTCATCACATCCAACCTTGCTCTAAAACAATTAAGCAACACAATTTACATCTTGACATGCCATAGCACCTGACATGTCTTAGAATTCCTTGGCACTATGTGGCATGTGTTAACATTCGCTACATTCCTTGTCATGCTTTGACACTCCCCAACACACCGTGGCACTTCCTAACATGCCTTGGTAGTTTAGCATACCTTGGCATTGCCTAGCATATAACCTTGTCATTCCCTCCTTAACACACCTATAACTCATTGAAACTCATTCTCACACACTCTTATTCGTTAATTTCCATGCATTTTTAACTAGTTCTTCCTTATCTTTCTTTGACACCCCCTAACACTCGCTAGCTCACCCTAGCACCTGACACATCTTGGCCTACTACCTTAACACTCTAGCATTCCTTGCACTACATAATATACCTTGTCACTCTCTCCTTAGCACACCTAGACATCATTGACATTCTTGGTCACAAACTCTTATTCATTCATTTCAATGCATTTTTACCTAGTTCTCCCTTGTGTTTCCCTAGAAATCCTTATCACTCCTTGACACATGTTGTTACACCCTAGCACCTATGACATCTTGGCATGTCACCCTAGCCTCTAGTATGCCTTAACACTACCTAGCATACCTTGTCAATTTGTCCTTAGCACACCTAGAACTCACTAAAACTTCTAATCACAAACTCTTATTTTTTCATTTCCATTCATTTTGACATAGTTCTCCTTTGTGTTTCCCTGGCAGTCCTAGCTAACACTTCCTTACACACGTTGGCACATCTTGGCTGCATGCCACCCTAGAACTCTAGCATTCCTTAGCATTTCCAAGCATGCCTTGTAACTCCTCCTTAACACACTTGGAACTCACTAACACTCCATGCCACACACTCTTATTCCTTCATTTCCATGCATTATGACCTAGTGCTCCCTTGTGTTTCCCTAACACTCCCTAAGACTCCTTGGCACACATTGGCACACTATGGCACTTGTCACATCTTAGTAGGATTTCCTAGCACTCTATCATCTATTGGCACTGCTTATCATATGTTGTCACTCCCTCCTTAGTGCACCTATAACTTGTCAACACTCCCTATCACACACTCACATTCATTCATTTACACGTAATTGAAACGAGTCCTCCCTTGCGTTTCCTTGGAAATCCCTAGCATGTGTTGGTGCCACATCTTAGAACCTAGCACACATTGGCATGCCTTAGCACTTGGCATGTCTTGACATGCCTAACATTCCTTGGAAATTTATAACATGTGTTAGCACTTCTTGAAATTCCCTGTACACATTGGCACTCCCTAGTTTTCATGCCCTCATAAATAACCTTACTTTTTTTGTGACTTCGGAACCCAACCAAGTCATTGAAAAAATAGTGTTGTGCCTAGACCAAAGTCTCCCTTTGTCTCAAACTGCTTTTTCCATCCTCTTATCACAATTGTAGGATTTCCTCCTACAAGTCCTAATATGAAATTCTCTTAACACACTTCATCCATGAGACACCTAGAATTCACTGACACTCCCGGGCATAATATCTTATTCATTCATTTGCGTGCACTTTCACCTAGTTCTCCCTTATGATTCTCTAACACTCCCAAACAGTCCTTGACATGCATTGGCACTATTCGGCATATGTTAGCACACCCTTTCATTCATTGGCATGCCATGGTACTCCTTAATTATCATTCCCTCATAACTACCCTTATTTTCTTTTGGAATTAGGAACCCGTCCAACTCATGCCTCGACTACAAAAACTTTACCAAGTTACTTTTACTACAACTAGACTATGCCTTGCTCCCCTAATGGACTATAAATCATCTTAGGCTTCTCATGTCCAATATTAAATCACCTAACTTAACAAGTTACCAAGTCAAGGCTCACATCCAACTATGCCCATAAAACAACTAAGCAACATAGTTTACATCTTCACATCCCATAACATCTGGCGTGTATAACAGTTCATTGGAACTACATGGCACACATTATCATCCCCTGCATTCCTTGGCATGATTTTCCACTCCCTAACAGACCCTACCTCTCCCTTTCATGCCCTGATACTCTAGCATGCCTTGGCACTACCTAGCATATACCCTTGTCACTCCCTCCTTAACACAATTAGAACTTGCTGACACTCCCTATCACACACTCTAATCTATTCATTTCCATGCAATTTGAACCAGTTCTCCCTTGTGTTCTCATGGCACTCCCTGACACACATTGGCACACCCTAGGACTTGGCACATCTTTTCATGTCACCCTGGCACTCTAGCATTCATTGGAACTACCTAGCATACCTTATCTCTCACTCCTTAGCACACTTAGAATTCACTGACAATACCTGTCACACACTCTTATTGATTCATTTCCATGCATTTGAAACTAGTGCTCCCTTGTTTTTCCCTGGCACTCTATAACTCTCCCTCACATGCATTGGAGCACCTTAGCGCCTAGCACATCTTGTCATGTTTCCCTAGCCTCTAGAATGCCTTAGCACTACCTAGCATACCTTGTCACTCCCTCCTTAGCACACCCTGAAATAACTGACACTTCCTATCAAAAACTCTTAATCATTCATTTACATGCATTATTTTCACCTAGTGCTCCCTTGTGTTTACCTAATGCTCCCTAAAACTTCCTAGCACTATTTGGCACAACTTAGCACCTAGCACATATTGGCTGCATGTCGCTCTGGCACGCTAGAATGACTTAATGCTGCTTAGCATACCATGTCACTCCCCTCTTACCACATCTAGAGCTCATTGACACTCCCTGTCACACACTCTTATTCACTCATTTTCATGCATTTTGACCTAGTGCTCCCTTGTTTTTCCCTAGAACTCACTAACACTCACCACACATTGGCACACCTAACTGCAATGAGTTTCACTAACAGTCAATCCAAAAACCCCTCTAGAGTCTAGCTAGTTACTTGTTCTTCACTAAGATATTAGGTTTAAGTTTATTGTATAGTGTTCAGTGTGAAAACACTACTAGGTGTTTTTATTGCATAGAGTAATTATGATCTTCCCCATGTACACAAGGATAACTGAGAAGTGTTTCCCATAATCATGCAAGTGGAACTTCAACATGTACATCAAGGTAACCACAAAATATTCATCATATTTACATAATGCAAGGTGACAGGAAAATATTTACATTATATACGTGAATGTACTAAGATCAAGACCATTAGCATCATATCTACATATTTACCACAAGACGAGGGTCATTACAACCCCTTAAAAATAGCCATAAGGCCTTCTTGTTTTGCATCTCCTTGACCACAAGGGTTTAATTGAAAAACACATAGTTCCTTTAAAGATTTGTAGGTTGAGGCAGCCACTTCAAGCCTTTGAACATAAAGATAATCAAATATTTGCAACTTGATACAATTATAAGTCCATTATGCACACTCCTCATCTTAGAGTTGCGTAGAGAGGGAGAATACTTGATTGATGCCAACCTTGTAAATGAAAAACTTTGCCTACTCATTGGTTGGACACTCCACCACTAGCTGACACTGCTAACACACACCAAAAGTCCAAGATACCCATAATATGTGCCCTACACCCAAGGGCTTAGACTACACCTCCATAAAATGTACCTTCAACTTTAGATGCCCCAAAACAGTAATATCCTAACCCTAGCCTATTTGTTATATTTTTGTAACTTTCTCCTTAACTAACATTTGTTTTTAACTATTTAATCCACTTACCATATACTCTCTCTTGTTTGCACTCACCTAGTATTCAAGAACACTCATGTTTTTAATACAACCAAGTTAAGAGGACATGTTTCTTTCTTACACATAAATTTTCTCAAAACAACAAAGTTAAGAGCACGTGTTTCCTTTTCAAATTCCAAAAATATAACATGTCTATCTCTATAAACTAACAAAAAAATCATTGCATAAAAAAGGTAAGCTTAAAATTAAATTAAAATTAGATTATTATTATTATGATAAATACACCAAATATGGAAAACTTGTTTTCAAACACAACCATAAAAAAGTGTTAGTTTATCAAATACAACTACAAACTTATTAAGCCAACCTAGATCCATCTTAACCCGGATCTATCAAGCGTCGAGAGGGATCCAATCTCTCGATGAGAAAACCTATTTTTTGGCGCTTCATAGATCCAAGTTAAGATGGATCTAGGCTATCTATATTTGTATCTATGTGTCTCTTTCTTATTACCTCTCTCTATCTCACCCGCCAAACATACACACTCTCTCTCCATATCGATCTCTCTCTCCCTCCCTCTTCCTCTCCACCTCTCTCTCTTCCCTCTATCTCTCCTCTCTCCATCACTCCCTTGTCACTCCCTCTCTCTCTACCTTTCTCCCTCTATGTCTTTCTTCTTCGTTCCCTCTCTCTCCCCCTCTAACTTCGTCTCTCTCTCCTCTCTCTTAGTCCTCTCTCTCCCTTTCTCTCTCACCTCCCTTTGTCGCCCCCCAACACACTCTCTCTCCCCCCCTTCCATCTTTGTTCCTCCCTCTCTCTCTCTTTCCCTTCTCTCCCTATCTTTATCCCCACCTATTCTCTCTCTCCCCTCCTCTCTTCTCTCCCTCTCTCTCTATCCATCTATCCCTTGTCACTCCCTCTCTCTCTCCACCTCTATCTCCCTATGCCTTAGCTCTTTCCTTCCTCTATCTCCACCTCTATCTCCCTATGCCTTAGTTCTTTCCTGCCTCTCTCTCCCCCACTCTCTTCTTCTCTCTCTCCCCTCTCTCTCTTCCTACCTCCTTCTCTCTATCTCGCCCTGTCACTCTCTCACTCTCTCTTTCTCTCTCTCTCTCCACCCTCCATCTTTTTCACTATCTCCCTCCCCCACTCTTCCCTTCTCTTTGCTTGCTATCATCACTTGGATCCTTAGTCAAGATAGATTTATGTTGGTTCTTACTAATATTTGTATTATATAAATTTCGCATCTTTAAATACAAAAGTATTCTCATTTTTAATTTTACTAAAACCTTAATTTAATTTATATGGGAATAATTTTAGTAGTCATGAGGATAGAGGGTTTTATATATCTCAAAACTAATTACAACCCCTTTCCTATTAGCTTCAAATAAAAAACGTTATAAAATTAAATTAAATTAAAAAGAAAATTATTGTGAAATAAGTTTTGGTTTTTGGGCAAGTGGTATTGATAAGGCATGATATTGGCCCCTAGTATTGTAACAAAGCCTATTTACAAGTTAATAATATCCATGGTAATGTCGAGTTGAATATCGATGGTTAAGAATCTTGTCATATTGTTATAAAATATTTAGATTGTGAAATAAGATATGATTTTTTGGAATGTGGTATTGATAAGTTGTGGTATTAGCCCATGCTATTGTAACAAAGCCTATTCACAAGTTCATAATATCAATGACAAAGCAGGGGTGAATATCCATGATTAAGAATCCTGTCATATTCTTATAAAATATTTTGATTTTGAAATTATTTATGTTTTTTGGGCATGTGATATTGATAAGCCATGGTATTGGCCCATGGTATTGTAACAAAGTCTATTTCAAAATTAATAATATCCATGGTAAAGTGAGAATGAATAGTTATAAAATATTTTGATTGTGAAATAAGTTATGTTCTTAGAGCATGTGGTATTGATAAGCCATAGTATTGGCCCATGGTATTATAACAAAACAATTTTTTTACAAGTTAATAATATCCACTATAAAGTGGGGGTTGAATATCCATGGTTAAGAATCTTGTCATATTGTTATAAAATATTTCGATTGTGAAATAAGTTATGGTTTTTGTGCTTGAGGTATTGATAATCCATGGTATTGGCTCATTGTATTGTAACAAAACCTATTCACAAGTTAATAAAAAAATAAAAATATAACAAATTGAATTTTATTATTTGTATTATTAATTGAGCCAACATTTAGATTTTTGCAATCATCCCCATACTTTTGACTTTTATTATTATTATTACTATTATTCTTTAACTAAGCCCATATTAAGAATTGTTTGCATACTTACATGACACCTACACATCTACTCTATACTCTATAAATATTGTATTTATTGTTTTCTAGGGAGGGAAATTTTAACATTTTGGAAAAATATCAGCCTTAATTTTGATGTAACAGAGCCCTCCTAATTCCAATCTTCATTTAATTTCTAAAATAGGTAGTATATTTTCACTTTTCATAAACCGGAAGGAGGAAAAACTAGTAGCATATTTTAACTTTTCACAGGGTGGGAGGAAAAACGAGATTGAAGAGAGTTGTGAATTAAGGTTTTACCAGTAGAAGATTGATATCGAACCCCACCATTAGACCTTCAATCCATTAATGGCTCCCAGGTATGTTTCATTTCTAACCTTTCTGCATTTACACCCCACTTTTAGTATTCTTCCACACATGGAGGAGTACACACGCCTTAGATCTCTGGTTCAAAATTCATTATTTTTTTCATCCTTGCTTTTAAGTTTACGAGTAGCATATTTTCACTTTTCACACGGCGAGAGGGAAAACGAGATTTAAGAGAGTTGTGAACTAAGGTTTTACCAGTAGCATACTAATACTGAACCCTATCATTCGATATTCAATCCATTAATGACGCCTAGGTATGTTTTATTTCTAACCTCGCTGCATTTCCACCCCACTTTTAGTCTTCTTCCACACAAGGAGGGTTGGTTCCAAATTCACTGTTTTTTTATCCTTTCTTTTAAGTTTAAGAGTAGCATATTTTCACTTTTTACAGGGCAGGAGGGAAAACGAGATTGAGGAGTGTTGTGACTTAAGGTTTTACCAGTAGGAGACTGATATCGAACCCCACCATTGGATCTTCAATCCATTAATGGTGCCCAGGTATGTTTGATTTCTAACCTCACTACATTTCCACCCCACGTTTAGTCTTCTTCCACACAGGGAGGAGTACCCACACCTCAGATCCCACACCATGGGATCTTCAATCCATTAATGGTGCCCAAGTATGTTTCGTTTCTAACCTCGATGCATTTAGACCCACTTTTAATCTTCTTCCACACTGGGAGAAGTACACACACCTCAGATCTTTGGTTCAAAATTCACTATTTTTTTCATCCTTGCTTTTAAGTTTATGAGTAGCATATTTTCACTTTTCATAGGGCAGGAGGGAAAAGGAGATTGAAGAGATTTGTGAGTTAAGGTTTTACCTCTTCAATCCATTAATGGCACCCAGGTATGTTTCATTTCTAACCTCGCTGCATTTCCACCCCACTTTTAGTCTTCTTCCACACAAGGAGGACTGGTTCAAAATTCACTATTTTTTTCATCCTTTATTTTAAGTTTAAGAGTAGCATATTTTCACTTTTTGTAGGGTAGGAGGGAGAATGAGGGAACACAGGTAAAAGCATATGTATTTTCCCTTCTTTTATCATTTGTCTCTATAGAGTTGATTTTATTGGGTGTACACTTTATGCATCTCAAAATTTCCCTTTATGAAATCCCATTTTTATTCTTTCCAAGAAAAACTCTCTAGGGAATCCCAATGGATGTTTCCCCACATTCATGGATGGAATCCCTAGTAAACCCATTGGCATTGACTAGTGCACCTCACCCAAGGGATTTCAAACAAGGCACCTGCCAGCACAACTAGCCAAATACCCAGTAACATTAATGACATTCTATTGGGCTAACCCCTTGGGCTCAATAAATCATAATCAACTACACTATTTTCCATATTAACCTCTTGATCCTATTTAACATTTTGTTAGAGTAACCATAAATATCCAAGCCTATTCCTATTTTTATTTTGGATTTTAATTCCTTCTTTGGTGTGGTGACAACTTTATATGGATGTATAGATGCTTATTTTTGTCAAAGTATATGTTGAAAAGTAGATTCTCTCTTACATTCTACCTTGTCTGTTTGTATTGGTCGAGTTCAGTTTCATTAGTTGTGACCAAAGAACTGTGTCAGGCATTTATACAAGGATTCTTGTATCACTATTTATAAACTGAACATTTTCCTTAAATAAGAAAAATAAATCCTTAATGCTACATGTTTGTATCTCAGGGAACTTCCAATCCTAATAAATGAGATGAAATTTAAGTGTTTCCAGAATCCAAATCTCAGGTTTTGTGAATTCACTCATATATGGTCCTCGAAAAGTGAAGTGAAATTTAATTATTTCCAAATCTTAAGTTTTGTGAATTCACTCATATTTGGTGCTAGAATTTTTTAAGCAAACGGGAAGAATTTCTTTTAGTTGCATTAAAATTTTCCAAAAATCATACTAAATTTCTACCTGACTAAAATTCTCCCTCAAATGGCTTTGGGATTGAAAATTTTGTAAATATTTTTAGGGAAACAACCCAAAATACTTTTTCTAGATTGGACTTATATAACACTAGGTACTAAAATGGTCTTCTATTTTCTACTGCAAATGTTTGATAGAGTCTTCCTAGAAACTGATCAGAAAATTAGGTAGATGCACTGGACGGACTAAATAATTTTTAATGAATAATCACTTAACATAAATGATATATTAGGTTGCATAAATATATAACTTAGAAGCATAACAATGTAAACTTTGAAACGGGAACTGATACTGTTACCCGTTTCGTAGAGATAGCAAAAAAATGACCCGATTTTCAAAAGTGGTGATGCAGAATACACATGTTTTTTTTAGAACATGGTTTTTGGAACTTTAATTTTTTTTCATGTTCAAGGATGAAATCAAGTTTTAGAATGGTAGTTATTTTCATGCTGATTTTAAAAAGTGAGTATTCTGCATCACACCCTTTTTTTAAAAGACCTATTTTTTGACTTTTAATTTTCTAGTGTGTGAAATGTAAAAAATTATTTTCTAAATTTGATAGTTTTCGAAGTGGTCATTTTATTCATATTTTCTTGTTCTCTATCTTAATTTTTTTTTTTTTAGTGGGTTTTTTATTGTTTTGCGTTTTTAAATTAGAAAGTTGATAGTTTGAATTTTAGATAATCTACATATTTATACATCCTTAATTAATTTTTCAATCCACATGAAATAATTGTCTTTAAAAAATAAATATAAAAAAATATATAAAAAGACAAAAATAAAAAAAAAAAAATGTTAAAAAAAAATTATCTCAAAAACCCTAAAAGAATTTGGAAAAAAACAAAAATTAAAAAAAAAAAAAAAAATATATATATATATATATATATATATATATATATATATATATATATATATATATATATATATATAATTAAGCAAGTAAAGATAGAGAAATTAAGAAAAAACATTAGCAAAAACTAGGAAAAAAAATAAAAGAAATTAAAAACAAACTAGTTTAAAAAAATAAATAGAAAATTAACGAAAAAAATTAAAAAAGTAGTAAAATTGATATTAAAAAAATCAAAAGTAAAATCAAATTAAAAAAAAAAAAACCCAAAAAAATATGAATATGGCGGAAAATATATGTCTTTTCAAATGAGAAAATAAATAAAATAAATAAAAAAACATTTACAATTTATAAAAAAAATACCTATTTTTGATTTTTTTTTTTTTTTTTAATTCAAATTAAAAAAAAAAAAAAACCATAAAACAAATTAAAATTATATGAAAAAAAAAACCCCAAAAATGCATATTTTTTATTTTTATTTTTTTTAAAGTTAATAATAATTATTTTTATTGAACCTAAAAATTTTATTTAAAAGAAATTAAAATTAAAATGATTATTTTTTTTTTTTAAATAAACCTTTTTTTTTATTTAAAAGAATTATATTTTTTTTTTTTTTACTTTTTTTTTTTTTTTAATTTATAAATACAAATAATTAAAAAAAAAAAAAACTTTTTTTCAAAAAAATTTAAATTTTTAATTTCAAATTTAAAAATTTATTAAAAAATAAATATTAAAAATTAAAAAAAGATTTAACCCATTTTTGAAATATCAAATTGTAAAATTTATTAAAAAAAAAAGTTAACGCATTATTTTTTGGTTTAAAAAAAAAAAATTCGTTTCGGGGCCCCGCCCCTCGGCCACCCAGGCCCCTCCGCCCACGGCCGCGCCACCACGGGTGGCCGAGGGGCGGGGGCCCGAAACAAAATTTTTTGTTTTAATAAAAAACAAACCAAAAAATAATGCGTTAATTTTTTTTTTTAATTTTAATTTTTTTTTAAATAAATTTTTAAATTTGATATTTAAAAATTTAAATTTGATATTTAATAAATTTTTAAATTTCATATTTGATTCATTATTTTAGATTTGATAAATTTTTAAAGTTGAAAAATGCGTTAAATTTTTTTTTAATTTTTAATTTTTATTTTTTAATAGATTTTTAAATTTGAAATTAAAAATTTGAATTTTGTTGAAAAAAAATTAATTATTTTTTTTTTAATTATTTGTATTTATAAATTTTAAGAAAAAGGTGTTAAAAAAAAAATTATAATTCTTTTAAATAAAAAAAAAGGTTTATTCAAAAAAAAAAATAATTTTAATTTTAATTTCTTTTAAATAAAATTTTTAGGTTCAATAAAAATAATTATTGTTAACTTTAAAAAAAATAAAAATAAAACATATGCATTTTTGGGGTTTTTTTTTCATATAATTTTAATTTGTTTTATGGTTTTTTTTTATAATTTGAATTTAAAAAAAAAAAAATCAAAAATAGGTATTTTTTTTATAAATTGTAAATGTTTTTTTATTTTTTTTATTTATTTTCTCATTTGAAAAGACATATATTTTCCGCCATATTCATATTTTTTTGGGTTTTTTTTTTTTTATAATTTGATTTTATTTTTGATTTTTTTAATATCAATTTTACTACTTTTTTTAATTTTTTTCGTTAATTTTCTATTTATTTTTTTAAACTAGTTTGTTTTTAATTTTTTTTTTATTTTTTTCCCTAGTTTTTGCTAATGTTTTTTTCTTAATTTCTCTATCTTTACTTACTTAATTTTATATATATATATATATATATATATATCTATATATATATATATATATATATATATATATATATATATAATTTTATTTTTTTTCCAAATTCTTTTAGGATTTATGAGATAATTTTTTTTTAACTTTTTTTATTTTTTATTTTTTCTATTTTTCTATTTTTTTTAAATCTAGTTTGTTTTTAATTTTTTTTTGTTTTTCTTAATTTTTTTAATATTTTTCTATTTTTACCTACTTAATTTTTAGTTTTTTTTTAAATGTTTTTTTTTTTTTTTTTCTTTTCCATATTTTTTTTTCTTTTGCCAATTTTTTGATGGTTTACAAGATATTTTTTATTTTTTTATTTTTTATTTTCACTATTTATTTGTTTATAATTTATTATTTTTTTTAGTTTTTTAATTTTTACCATTAATTTTTTTTTTTTTTTACATTTTTATGATTGATATATATTTTTTTTATATTTGATTTTTTTTAAGTTTTATATTTTTATTTTGTGTTTTGTTTTTAGTATATATCTTAATTTATGTTTTTTTAATTTTTTAATTTTTCTTTTTTGTTTTGTGTTTTTCATTGTTTTAATTTTTTTATTTTTTATTTATTTTATGTTTCCATTATTTTTTAAAATTTAATGTTTTTCAGGGTCATGATAAAATATTTTACGCTATTATTTCAAAATGTTGAAATTTTACATTCGAAAAAAAAAGGTGTTCTTCCAGAATCAACACTATTCATTTTGAGGGTGTTTTTTGGATAATTTTTCTGCAAAAAATTGGTTTTCACCACCGTTTTTAAAACATGTTGAAAATTTACCCAAGAAAAAAAAAGGTGTTATTCTAGCATCAACACTTTTTGTTTTTAGCACTGTTTTTGATGTTTTTTTGGGGTTTTTTGGCCAGAGTTCCCGTTTTGAGTTTATAGTTCCTGTTTCAAATTTTACATTGTTGCATGAAATGAAGAAGAAATCTCAACGAGATTGACATATTCTTAATTAAGTTGAATGAGGCCAGGAATAAATTTGACTAGAGGGTGTTGAAAATGGCATAATATTGTTCTAGTCGAATAGATTTAGAACTAAATATCAACAATTTTCTTGCTTGCATAACTTGGGAATATTTTTGTATCTCAAGTCTCAACCTTATTGAATAGTATGATTTATGCCTTGCAATGCTGAGATATGTTGTGATACCACTTGCTAGTAACCTAAACACTTTGGATAAAAATTTAGTTGTGAATTTTACTTGCAAAAGATATAAGTGAAAATATAGATTAATTTTCCCTTGTGTAGAATTTCCTTAAAATTCTGCTACTGCTTGAATGAATAAATCTGAAACTAATTGTTATATAAAGACAAAAAATATCTCTACCAATTTGTAGTGGCATAGAACAGAAATAAAACACAGTCACACTATAGCAAAAAAAAACAAAATTTTCTAGGGAACCCAACAAGGAAAATCCTCTGCTAGCTGTAGAAATTTAAAATACTATTCATATTAGACTTTGAGACACCTTCTTCAAGACCAGGTTCATCGATGCTTATTTCTTTCCATATTCATTTTCATAATCATTAGGGTTGTTGTCCATCAAATTAGAGTAGCTAGAAAGTGTCTCCTTGATTTCAGAAAGTAGATCAGGATCAACTTCATCCAAGAATCCCCTAGAAGGCTCATCAATAGCAAGAAGAATGGTCTTCTTTCATTTTATTTCATCACATGCATCCATCATAATCATTGATTTGTCTTCATTTCTTTCATAGTCATTTTCAATGTTAGATGCAAAAGGTAATTTAGTATGATGTAATCCTTAGGTAACTAACCTCAGTCATATTGTTGGTTAATTTATGTTGTTTGAAGTTTATTGAGTTTGAGTTTTATCATGAAAATACTAGAAGCGTACTAGAATGGGTGAGTTGATTATCTTGATAACAATGTTATGGTTTGATCTCATCCTTGAAAGGAAATTATAGTTGATGGTCAAAATTTCACATTCCTTTCATTTTTTATCTTCACATATAACAAATATATTTATGTTATAGCCTCTAGCTAGATATATATAGTAACTACCACTCAGAAGTTGGATGCCATCATTTTGGAGCTTGAGCTTACTCAACTTACCTTTGTTTGAGTTGAAAATGTCATTAGATCTCATTATATCGTCTATTGCAAAGCATGAATCCAATTTACCTTTGTTTCAGTTAAAAATGTAATTAGATCTTTCTATATCATCTTTTGTAGAGAATGAATCCAATTTCTCATAGTCCATTTTCTTGAGGTATAGCAAAGCTACTTTAATTCATTAAACTTACTTTTCATATTCTATTTTCTGATTGTGATTTTGCAGGCCACATCTGCATTGGAAATGGGGCATATTTAATGAAGTGTGGAAGGAGAGGGAAGCTTCAATTATGTCCTTTCAAACTTTCTAAGGTATGTAATAAAATTTTAAAAGAATTCTCCATAGAATGTTGTTCTTTACATTTTTCTTTTGATAATGGATTATTTATGTGATCTCCCCTCTCTTACACACAACCAGAGTCCAGGAATACATAGTTTTTTGGGATATGTGGACAATGGATAGATTTATGCTAACCATTTGTCTAGAAATTTACACTGTAGAAGATCAAGCAATTACAGTTGAATATTTCCTTGGCACTAAATTAGAGTTGAAGAGTTGGACTCCTATTTTTCAAGCATATACCTCACTTTTAAATCAATATATTGTTGACTCTGTATAGACCTTCCACGGGAGGGCAAGGAGTGATCACTGCCATTGCTTAATCTTTTTGCAGACCAAGTAAAGATTCCAAATGTGTATAAATTAGTGGCTCCTTGGAGAATCCAAAGTGTGGCGCTATTGTAGCAACAAGAAATTAGTTTATTTTGAGTTCTTCAGTAGTGCATTGATAGGATATTGTTTATTCTATACAATACCTCAACAGTGTATGATCAAATTACAGTTAAACCTGTCATAATATTTTGACTTACCCTTTTTTAGAGGGAAACTAGAGTGTGTGTCAAGCTTGTACATCACAAGTGTATCATGCAAAGTTTACTTGGGACAAGTTTTGTCAATCTAGGTAGCAAGATACCTGTTGGAATTCAAGAGGCAACAATACTACAAAGTGGGAAAGAGGTTTCACAATTAACCTAGATTTCACATTATGGTTGGAGTCAGTTTGTTGGCAAGATGCTGGATACCCCAACGTCCTTTTTATGACCGAGTGCAAGATTGAATCCTTCGACATATTCCTCTCTCAATTGTCATTAAGTGATGGGTTTTCTCAGAAGTGCCTCACACCTATAAACTTTACTAGAGTTTTTCTTGAGTCTTTGGAGGTGGTTAGCTCTTCAAAGCACAGATGTACAAGAAGAGGAGAAATAATATTCCCGGCTAATTTGAAGTTATCTACCTGTGAATAGGGTGTTCCCATTCATAAACTTGACGACTCACTCTACTTCTTTCTAGTGAGTGTCTTTGGGACTTTCCATGAATCGTGAGACAATTCCAACTCCATAACTATAAATTTCTTATTTAAATCTATACCAATAGATTAGAATCTGCACAAGGAGAACTCCATTCTTGTTTTGAAAGAACCCGCAATTCACTTGTACCATGCTATTTAACCTTTTTCTGTATTTATTCGCATCCTTAGTCTATGACATAAATATGCAACAGGCTACCTTTCATTTTCTATACTAACACTCCTAAAAAATAATAAAGTATGCCCAAATCTATCATTTGAAATGATCTATGTATCTCACCTTTCTGTTCTTCATTTATCAAATTTGTTACCTATATTGATGAGAAATTTTACAAATGATACCACATTGACAATATATGTTATAGCTTTATCCGTGTTTCTCTGAAGGTGTTTCTCCCTTAGTAGAGCAGCAATACACTGTACTTTCCATTTAGGGGAGAAGTGTACCCACCAGCAACCTTGGCCTGTGTGCACATTAGACTCTATCTATTGTTTTGAAGGTGTTTCTCCTTCAAAAATAGTTCATCTTAGTAGATACTTTCGGTCTGAACCTTTAGTAGATGCAAGTAGCCTTGGGATACATGTTGTAGATTATAGTTTTCCTATGAGGTTGTAGCAACGATGAAAGAAGTGCATCGATTTTAGGCATATTTAGTATGCTTTTATAGTTTGACTTAGTTGCTCACTTTTCTTAATTTAGGTGTTTTTCTTAGTTCTGTTTTATGCACAGAGTTATCTTTAAGAAAAGTGCACAGTAGAGAAGGGTTTTATATTTTGAGCAGGGAACACACTTCTAGGTAGGAAGTAGTCTTTTCTAGGAAGCTTTTGCCATGTAGGTTAGGTTCTTTATCTGAGAATCTCAAGAGGTGCTATTGTAGAAATAAGAAATTTTTTTATTTTGAGTTCTTCATTAGTGCATTGATAGTATATTATTTATTCCATATAATACCTCAATATTGTATGCAACCATATTTAGTATGCCTTTATAGTTTGACTTAGATGCTCATTTTTCTTAATTTAGGTGTTTTTCTTAGTTCTGTTTTATGCACAGATTTATCTTTAAGAAAAGTGCACAGTAAAGAAGGGTTATATATTTTGAGCAGGGCACACACTTCTAGGTAGGAGGTGCTCTATTCTAGGAAGCTTTTTCCATGCAAATTAGGATATTTATCCGAGAGTCCCAAGAGGCACTATTGTATTAATAATAAATTCATTTATTTTGAGTTCTTCATTAGTGCACTGATAGTATATTGTTTATTCCATGCAATACCTCAATATTGTATGATCAAATTACAATTAAGATTTTCATAATATTTTGACTTATCCTCTTTTATACGGAAACAAAAGTGTGTGTCAAGCTTGCACATCATAATTGTATCATGTAGTGTTTTCTTGGCACAAGTTTTGTGGATCTAAGCAGCCAGATACCTGTTGGAATTCAAGAGGGAACAATACTACAAAGTGGGAAAGAGGTTTCACAGTTAACCTGCCTTTCACATTATGGTTGGAGTCAGTTTGTTGGAAAGATGTTGGATACCCCAACTTCCTTTTTATGACTGAGTTCAAGATTGAATCCTTCGACATATTCCTCGCTCAATTGTCATTAAGTAATGGGTTTTCTCAAAAGTGCTTCACATCTATAAACTTTACCATAGTTGTTATTGAGTCTTTGGATGTGGTTATCTTTTCAAATCACACACGTACAAGAAGACGAGAAATAATATGCCCAACTAATTTCAAGTTATCTTCCTGCAAATAGGGTGTTCCCTTCCATAAACCGGATGACTCACTCTACTTCTTTCTAGTGAACAAATTTGGGACTTTTCATGAATTGTGAGACAATTTCAACACCATAACTATCAATTTCTTATTTAAAGTTGTACCCACTAGATTAGAACCCGCACAAGGAGAATTCCATTACCATTTCAAAATAACCTGCAATTGACTTATACCATGCTATTTAATATTTTATGTATTTCTTCACATCCTTTACCTGTGACATAAAGATGCAACAAGTTACCCTGCATTTTCTATACTAACACTCTTAAACAATAACAAAGTATGTCCGAATCTGTCATTTCAATGATCTTTGCATCTCACCTTTTGGTTTTTAAATTATCGAACTTGTTACCTATATTGATGAGATCATCAACAACCGAGGCCATATTAACAATATTTGTTAGAGTTTTATCCGTGTTGCACTAAAGGTGTTTTTCCTTTAGTAGCACTACAATACATTGTAGTTTCCATTCAGTAGAGAAGTGTATCCAGTAGCAGCCTTGGTCTATGTGAAAATGGGTTGAATTCACAATATACTTTATCTATTGTTTTGAAGGTGTTTCTCCTTCAATAGTTTTTCATCTCAATAGATCCTTTCAATCTACACCTTCAGCAAATGCATACAGCCTTGGGGTACATGCTATAGATTCCAGTTTTGTTGTGAGGGTATAGTAACGATGAAAGGATTGCATCAATTTTAGGCATCTTATTATTGTTGTATGAAAGCATGCTTGTCTAGTGTTTCAAAAACTTATATAGAGCCATATTTATTATACTTTTATAGGTTAGCTTAGATGCTCACATTTCTTAATTTAGGTGTTTTTCTTAGTACTATTTTATGCACAGATTTATCTTTAACAAAAGTGCACAGTAGAGAAGGGTTCTATATTTTGAGCAGGGGACACTCTTCTAGGTAGGAGGTACTCTCTCCTATTGAGATTTTGTCATGCATGTTAGGTGCTTTATCCTAGATAGAGTTTCAAGTCCTTGCCTCCTTGACAAAGTCCATTCCAGATAAGACACCAATGGATAGAGTTCCAAGTCCCTATATGCAAAAACCCATTTGACCCTAGCTATCTAGCCTAAAATCCTTTACATTCCAGTTTGGTAGTGCTAGCTATCTAGGGCCTGGGACATTATGGAGGATAACAGAGGGCATGAAAACTAGGGAGTGCCAAGGTGTTCTAGTGAATGCAAGGTTCCCAAGTCGTGGAAAAATGTAATGCTAGTTGTGAGGTCATGACTACCAAGCTGTGTTAGGGAATGCTAGGGCATGCTAAGATGTGCCAGATATTACAAAGACATGTCAAACAAGCTAAGATGTGCCAAGTACTAAGGCATTGCAAGATGTACAAGGGTTCCAAGTCCCTGCCTCATCCTCTTCCATATGATATTCACTTACGACATTTCCTTTACAATATTTGGTGAATTTGATAGTTATAGGTCATTTATAGGTTATAAATGTCTTCAAAGTTTCACTTCTAATTGAGTATTCAACTGAACATATTGATTCTCTTATACATAACTATTTTTCCCTCCACTCAATTTTCATAACTTCAATAAACATTAGGTAGGGACCTACATCTTTGATGTTGCTTTTCCTGTTTAGTAAAATATTGCTGAGACTTTAATTTATTGAAAGTTGTAGAATTTAGAATTTAAGAAGTTTCAGGGTCTAATTTTAAAAAATATAATTCTTTAAAGGGTGCTAGCTTAATGGAAGAGCAACTGCTTTAGAAGAAAGAGTTTAGTAGTTCGATTCCATTGTGCCCTGACATCCATATGGAATGGTGACGATCAATTTTTTGTGACAGAGGCTCTTTTGACCATCACCAATGAGCTTTGGTGACATTTTTTGACCCTCACCAAAAATATGAAATGGTGACGATCAATAAACGCCACCATATATACGCATCAATAGTGACGACCCTCAAAGATCCATAACCATAAATCATTGTTGTTGATATGAAATGGTGACGGTTGTTGTCCGTCATTATAGTCATTATTCGTGATGGACATTGAATGTCACCACAACACCTATACTTCTAGCAATGCAGCTTTTGGTGACAGTCAATGAATGTCACCATATATATGCACCAATAGTGACAACCATTAAATATCCATCACAATAAATCATTAATGTTCATATGAAATGGTGACGATCACTATCCGTCATTATAATCAATATTCGTGATGGACATTGAATGTCACCATAACACCTATACTTTTGGCGACGCCACCTTTGGTGACATTCTGTTTTTGGTTACTGAGGCTATGGTCCATCACCATTGCTCATATTCAATGGTGACAGTCACTATCCATCATTATAAATCATTATTGGTGAGGAACTTTGAATGTCACTACAACACCTATACTTTTGGTGATGTTCAGTTTTTGGTGATGGAGGCTATGGTCCATCACCATTGCTCATATGAAATGGTTATGGTTGTTATCCATCATTATAAATCATTATTGATGACAGAATTTTTATGTCACTACAACACCTATACTTTTGGTGATGCCACCTTTGGTGACGAATTCTCTTTTGACCGTCACTAATGAGCTTATGGTGACATTTTTCGCCCCTAGCCAATGTCCTTTTTTCTTGTAGTGAGTCTTGCTTCAAGTGTATATCTTGACCTATCTTCCTAGTGGAAAGAAACTGGTGTTTATAGATAGTGAAAAATGAATTATTGAATGTGGAAAGAATTTATTCCCTACTACCATAATTTATCCAAAAGATAAAATATTTGGATGATCCAAAAGGCGCATTCTTTGTAGCTCATTGTTATTAGAAAAGTGGGGTTAAACTGCCAGTACTAGATTAGACAAGTTATTTAACTAACCCCATCACCATGGTTATAAATTTTATTCACCCCATCTATGAAATATTTTTTAGTGGGAGTGGGAGTTTGAGCTAAGTGATGAATGGTGTGTTATGAATGTTTTATTAGTATGCATATGGTATGATATATCTCCAAGACACAACCACATTCAATTAATAGGAGGAAACTTGATGGAATCCTTTGCCCAAAATGGAGTCATATGAAAGTTGCACATAACATGGTCTAGGTAGAGGATAAACAATTCTATTTCATTTCATTTCAATCGAATGACAATATGGGCCACTTCATTGTCCTAGCATGTTTAAACACCTCATTTGTCTCGAAATCCTACACATAATATTTTCTTTTTCTTACAATAACTGTCATTTTAAACTCTTCTTAGAATAGATGGAGCACTCTACCTGTGAGAGTTGCATTGGATGGTTTCCATAACATATTTTTCTTACACTAATTTACCTTATTTGAGAGTTATTAGCATCAAGCCAAGATTTATGTCATTTGCAACAAGACACTAAGAAATCATCCACACACAAAAAATTACATTAGCTGGTTGAGGGACCTGAAATTGTGTTTCTAGTAAAGATGTTCAAGTATATGGTCAAGAATGAGT
The DNA here is from genome assembly GCA_031772625.1 of Pinus tabuliformis. Lineage (NCBI taxonomy): Eukaryota > Viridiplantae > Streptophyta > Pinopsida > Pinales > Pinaceae > Pinus > Pinus tabuliformis. The sequence continues at coordinate 1,281,135,244 of CM062817.1, read as the reverse complement.
GGAAGGTAAATATTATGTACATATGTTGGTGATGGTAGCCCTCACTTTTACTTTTTTCGTAGTGTTGTACACATTTCAAAATCTCAAGAGCAAGCAACACCGTTTAGACAATTATGCAGGTTCTCAATTCTTCGTCCATCTGTTATGCATACTTGTTATTGAGTTATTACAAATTTCCAAGTTTGAGCATGATTTTGATTTGGTAATTTATTATGGGATTAATTTATTCATATTTACATTGAACTATGAAGACACCGCACCTGAATATTTAAGTAGTTTATATTTATTGCTAATAGATTTAAGGATGGGATTTGATTTTCTCTTGTGAAGTAGATCTAGAAAGTGAAGATGAAAAGTAACAACAACATGAAGAGTAAAAGGAAGAATTACCACAAAAAGATTTCCATTTAGCACAAAACGAGGAAGTATGTTCATTCTTAACCATTTTGGACTTGTGTCATAATAATTATGAAAAGTAAAATGATTTCGTGAGTATTCTCTAAAAAAAAATGTTCTCAATTGGAAAGTACAATGCAATCAGTGCATGTTTATTGATTTATTTACAGGAGGAAGAACAGGAATTCAAAAGAGTTAACAATGTCATCAACCCATATTTCAGTAGTAACAACTTGTTGGATGGAGAACAAATCATCTTACCTAAATTTGAAGACCTAGTGTCAAGCAGTTTGGAGTTCCCATATGAAAAATAAATCCTTACTGAGACAAATTGTGAGAAGAATAGCTAATCACATGAGGATACCATGAATAGTAACTCAAAATAAATGTTAGGGTCCAACCCTAACCCCCTTATTTATGTAATAGGATTGAATCATAGTTATAGTTAGTTAAAGAGTCAATAAAGCCCATATTAATAATTGTAAGTGGTTGACCCGCATTTAAAGAAGGAACCACAGTTAGTTGCAAATGGCCCATGGTATTAGATAGATGGTATTAATAAGAACCATGGTATCGACCCATGGTATTGCATGTATGAATCCTATATAAAGGATAGAGACTCCCCATGAGGAGCGTCATGTCTTATTTTGTAATTGAGCCCAGCTCTATTGGAGGTTGCTCCCTCGAAGAGGCAAGTGAACATTGCTTTCCTTTCTGAATGATAAAATACATGCTATTATTTCTTATTGTTTTGTGTTCTTGGTATATTTCTTCGTATATTTGGTATTCTGGTATCTTCTCACAAGTCAAGAACATAACAAGTGGTATCAAAGCACTTTTTAGAGCCGGCGGGATCTCCATTTTTAGTAGAATTTTTTTGGCCAGAGACATGTTCCGGTGTCTTTAAACCACGGGATCTATTGTTGAGCGCATAAAACTGTGGATTTTGGGAGCCATCCATGGAGGAAATACAAGAGGTGGTCACGCTTGTTGGACTCCCTTGTAACCCCTGTCAGTACCCCTTCGAATAGCAGTGCATTAGACAGAACCACGCACAGACTGTCTTCCAAGTACCCTCTGGGTATATTGGAAGCCCCCTAGGCTCCCTTGAAACCTTGCCATAGATAAATTGTCGACCATCTTGCTGCTACAGTACACCGAGAACAACACTCGGGGAGATTACTCACGTGTACAATAGGGTAGTCGGGTTGTACAACTAAGGGTATGGTTGATCCTCCTTGGTTAGTGCCCTGAAATATTGGGCTGAGTACTACTATTGGACCCTTATGTATGTTTCAATCTGTAGCACCTAACACTCCTTGAGACCATAGTTCCCTTGTCTCTCTCTAGATCACCAATCATTCTTTCCAAATCACATCTAGTAGGTTCGGTTCTATCACAGCCGCAACAATCAGATCCACCATTTAGATCTATCAAATCCGCCATTCAGATCTATCAGATCTGCCATTCATATCTATCAAATCTGCCATTCAGATCTAGTAGGTTTGGTTCTGTAGTAGTTTGAATGATAAGATCCACCATTTAGATCTAGCAGCAGGGATTTGATCACTCCCACATTCCTACTCATACTTTGCAGTTGAGGGTTTCATTGACAGATCTGACTAATTGTGTGGCTCCTATACCTGGGTGTGATTCTCGCAAGAAATTGGGCAGAATTAACTTTTTTGGGAATCAGCTACTGCAATATTCCTATGCAAGGAGTAAAACTTATAGGAGACTTAGCCCATAAGAATCAGGTCGACGGGTTGAGCAAGGTGGTACCATTCAGTTGTCAGTGTCAAAATTTCGGGTGGTCCCAATTTTTTTCCACAGTAATGACAAGTGCACTAGATCTATGCATGGTACAAATCGGAGCTCAAGCTATGGCCAATGAGAAGATAGACACCCTTTAAAAAAAGTTGGAGGCATTAACGTAGCAGATCTAGTCCTTAAATGACACAATCACCAAGCGCAAGTCGGGGGGACAATTAGAGGCATATGATTTTAATTAAAATCTTGAGGATGAGTCTAGCCATTCTCTTCAATTCTATGGAAACCACTAACAGTCCCAACCTCGACCAGCCAAGCTGGACATGTATAAATTTGATGGCTCTCATCCGGCCATATGGATGGCACAAATGGAGCAATATTTCACATTGAATCACATCAAAGATGATGCGACTAAGATAAGTGTGGGAAGGCTATACTTGGACCAAGAAAGATGGAAATAGTGACAGTGGCATCAACACTGCTATGCAAGGCCAATGACTTGGCATATATTCTCAGAAGTCCTTTATGATCAATTTGACCACGAATCTAACTTTTTGGGTCATCTTACTAAGCTTCGATAGACAGGCATAGTGCAAGAATATATTAAAGCCTTTGAAGCATTATCCTTCCATACAGGAGGTCTAGCAGATGAATTCTACTTGGAATGTTTTATCAGTGGTCTCAAAGATGTCATGAAATCCCACGTCTGAATGCACCACCCAGTCTCATGGTTGGCGGCTTGGAAGACAGCTCAGGAGCTAGAACGAGCGTTAGTGGCCCAATTGACTCATCCATATTTCATAGGCAAGGGATGCCCCACCTAGGCTCCAAACACTACCCAAACACTGAAGGTTCAAAAGGTGTCACTAGCAAAAATGGCGGAAAGAATAAAGCAAAGGATTGTGTTACTATTATGATGAGAAATATTCCCCGGGACATAAATGCAATGAACCCAAATTCTATCAAATTGATGCTACTGATCACAATTCATCTAAGGAAGTTCCACCCTTTGAGGGTCTAGAGGAGGAAGATGAGGACAACTAGCTAGACAATGAGCTCGCAGCTACACCTGAAGAACCAGTTACCTCGCTTCATGCTTTAGCAGGAAGTTCTTCTCCCAAAACTCTCAAAATCAGAGGTTTTATTAAGAATTGCTCTGTAGTAGTCTTGATTGATAGTGGTAGTACACATAACTTTATCCATCAAAGAGTCACCGAAGCAGTGCATTGTTTTGTCAGAGTAGTCTCTAATTTCTAGGTCCAGATTGCTGATGGAGGGATAATGAAATGTGAAGGCCGCTGTGAAAATGTCAAACTTCAAATGGGTCTATCACCTAAAGACCCACATGTTTGCCATCAACATGGGTGGGTGTGACATTGTCTTGGGTGCTAAATGGCTCTGCACACTTGGCTTAATCACAATGGATTTATAGGATTTATATATGAGCTTTAAGCAGAATGACCACACACATACCCTCGGCGGACTCCAGGCAGTTGCTCCTTCTTTCATCAGCTCACATAGGATGGAAAAATTGTTAAAAAAGGGCCACCATGGAGTTATAGCCCAATTTAATGCCATCCAGGCCTTCGAACCCACTTCTCTTGATATCCATCCTAAGATGCAATAGGTCTTAAATAGCCATCAGTAGGTCTTTGACAAGCCTCATGAGCTTCCACCCTCGAGAGGGGAACATGATCATAGCATTACTTTGGTCCCAAGGGCACAACCACCAAATGTGTGCCCATATAGATATCCTTTCACCTAAAAGAATGAAATTCAAAAAATCATCAAGGAACTCCTGGAAGCTGGTGTCATTTGTCCTAGCATTAGTCCTTATTCATTGCCTATGGTCATGGTGCTCAAGAAATATGGGGAAGGGTGTATGTGTCTAGACTTCAGGGCCCCAAACAAGCTAACATCATAGATAAATTTCCCATCCCGATTGTTGATGATTTGCTAGATGAACTAAATGGGGCTCAATTCTTTACTAAGCTTGACCTTCGCTCGAGCTATCACAAAATTCGCATGAAAGAAGTAGACATCCCAAAGACTTATTTCCAAACTCATGAAGGCCATTATGAATTCCTAGTCATGACATTTGGTCTCTGTAATGCCCCATCCACTTTTCAGAGCCTCATGAATCACCTGCTTAAACCATATCTCAGAAAATTTGTCCTTGTTTTCTTTGATGACATCCTCATCTATAGCCTCACCTGGGAAAAACATCTTCAACATGTATATCTGCTCTTGCAACTGTGTCGGAAGCATAAATTATTTGTCAAATTGTCCAAGTTCTCTTTTGGCATGGAAGAAGTTGAGTATTTGGGCCACATTGTGGGGCATGAAGGCGTCAGGGTGGATCCCAAAAAGATCCAGGCAATGTAGGATTGGCTCATCCAAAGAAAAATTCATTCCTCTGTAAAGATGAAGCACAATAGGCATTTATAGCTCTCAAACATGCCATGTGTTCCACTCCCGTATTAGCACTACTCGACTTCACCAAATCTTTTTTGATTGAATATGATGCTTTAGGTATGGGTATTGGGGCTGTTTTAATGAAGGAAGGTCGACCCTTGGCCTTCACTAGCCAACAACTAAGTGGGACAAATCTGGGACAATCTACCTATGAGAAGGAGATGATAGCCATCTTACATGTAGTGGATACCTTGCGACCATACTTATTGGGGCGGCATTTCCAAATCCACACAGACCATCAAAGCCTTAAATATTTTTTAGAGCAACACCTATCCTCGCCACAACAAAATAAATGGCTAGCCAAAATGTTGGGATATGATTATGAGATAATTTACAAGAAAGGGCACAAAAATGTCATAAAGGATGCTTTATCACACCAATTTCAGGAGGAAAGCACCCTGCTAGCAATCTCTCTTTCCATTCTAGAGTGGATTGAAGAGGATAGCCAGGAATGGTTTTCACATCCTTCGCACTCCCAATTCATTAATAAATTGCAGGTAGATCCAAATTCCATAACGAGCTACTCTTGGCAGGATGAGATTCTTCACTATAAGGACAAAGTAGTGATATCACCAACATCCACCCTCAAAAGTTACATTTTGGCAGAGTTTCACTCATCTCCCACTACAAGCCATTCAGGCTTTCAGAAGACTTAAGCTCACACTCAACGTTCATTCTTTTGGACAAGCATGAAAAAGGACATTCTTACTTTTGTAGCTGAGTGTGATGTGTGTCAGCACCATAAAGGAGAAATAGTCAAATCCCCAAGCACCTTACAACCATTTCTCATCCCTGCCTCAATCTAGACAAAGGATTCTATGGATTTCATTACTCGTCTTCTGATGTCAGGTAACAAGTTAGTCATCATTGTGGTTGTGGATAGACTTTCTAAGTATGCTCATTTTTGCGCCGTACCCCACCATTTTACACCCGGTTTGGTGGCTCATTCTTTCATGGACCAGATCTTCAAATTGCATGGCATGCCCACTTCCGTTGTGTCTGATCATGACCCGATATTCACTAGTAACTTTTGGCAAGAACTCTTCAAGCTACAAGGTACCCCACTACAACTCAATACTTCCTATCATCCCCAAACTAATGGTAAAACTGAAGCAGTCAACAAATGTCTGGAGACCTACCTTAGTTGTTTCACTTCAGAAAAGCAACATCTATGGGTACAGTGGTTACCTATAACCAAATGGTGGTATAATACTAACTTTCATGCCACCACCAACATGACTCCATATGAAGCAGTTTATGGTCAACTCCCTCTTTCACCTACTTCTTATATCGAGGGATGCTCAAAGGTACAAACAGTGGATCAACTCCTATAGAACCATGCAACCATACTTGCCCACCTCAAAGAGAATCTCCATCAAGCTCAAAATTGCATGAATCAACAAGCAGACCAACATCGTTCAGAGCACCAATTTCAAGAAGGGGATCAGGTATTCTTGAGGTTGCAACCATATAAGCAAACATCACTCAAAGACAAGGGTTGTCAGAAATTATCTCCAAAATTCTACAGACCGTATCAAATACTTCAGCGCATCAGAGAAGTAGCCTACAAGCTAGCCTTGCCACCTACTTCAAAAATCCATCCTGTCTTCCATGTCTCATGCCTCAAGAAAGTGGTTAGGAACCATTGCAGAATTCAAACCAGTCTACTGGAATTGGATGAAGAAGGTTTAATATGGCTCCAACCTGAATAGGTTCTTAACACATGAGAACGGCTCCTACATGACTGTATGATCAAGGAAGTCCTTGTCAAGCGGAAAGACACCTCTCCAGAAGATGAGACCTCGGAACCAGCCACTGTTTGTCAGCAGTTTCCGTAGCTTTAGCCTTGAGGACAAAGCTATTTTTATGGGGGAGGGCATGTTAGGGTCCAACCCTAACCCCCTTATTTATGTAATAGGGTCGAGTCATAGTTATACTTAGTTAAAGAGTCAATAAAGCCCATATTAATAATTGTAAGTGGTTGACTCGCATTTAAAGAAGGGACTACAGTTAGTTGTAAATGGGCCATGGTATTAGATAGATGGTATTAATAAGAACCATGGTACTGACCCATGGTATTGCATGTATGAATCCTATATAAAGGATAGAGTCTCCCCTTGAGGAGCGTCGTGTCTTATTTTGTAATTGAGCCCAACTCTATTGGAGGTTGCCCCCTCGAAGAGGCAAGTGAACATTGTTTTCTTTTATGAATAATAAAATACATGTTGTTATTTCTTATTATTCTGTGTTCTGGATATATTTCTTCTCATATTTGGTATTTTGGTATCTTCTCGAAAGTCAAGAGCATAACAAGAAATCAATAGATTAAGGAATGTCGTGAAGGAATTGGAAGAAATTGAAGTTACACTTGAACGTGAATTGCTTGAGTATTATGGTATCAATGAGAAGGAAGCAAGCATAGGGTAACTGCAAAGACAACTTCAAATAAAAGTAGTGGAAATTCACATGCATAAGATAAAAGTTAATTCTTTGGAAACACAAAATAAGAAAACGGAAGAGGAAGTAGCTAAAGCGATCATAATGAATAAGGAGATTGATGTATCTCGAACAATAATTAAAGAGGTTTAGAGAGAGATTCAAATTGATTCTGCAAAAACTAAAGAACACTTTCTTATGCTAAAATAGAAAGTAAATACCCTTCAAGATAAAGATAAAGACATTTCCAAAAGAGATTTTGAGACCGAGAAGAAACTGCAGATTTTGAATGAATTGGACGTGGAAGTGGTTTAATTGAGGTGGACTAATAAGGATTTTCGGCATGAAAAATGGAAGCTGACAGTGAAACTTGATGTCACTGAATCATAAATTACTACCATTTCCAACATGATAGAGGTAGGTGTTCTCTAGAATTGGTTTCCTAATACAAAATATTTGTAGTCATTCCGCCTCCATTTTATCATTCCCTTGTGTTCAAGTTGAAAGCTAGAGTAATTTCTTAGGAATTTTACTAGTCCACAAAGTGAAATGGTTGTGAAATAAAGAGAAGTGGCCAACACTTTGAGGCATGAAAATGCATATCTATTGAAGAAAGTTGAAGGAATGCAAATTAATTGGTTTAGTGAAGTGGAAGAACTGGTTTATTTACATTGGTCAATGCATTCCTGTGATATGAGTTTTAGAATTACCAAGAACTTCCTGGTAAAGTAACTGCATAAGACCTCAGCAACGACCTGAACCCAAAATCATACGAGAAGGAAAAGAAACTTATGATGGAATATGTAGGACCCAATCTCTTATCTTTAAATGATAAATTAATAAAAAAAACTTAATTTGAGTGTGTATCCTCACAATCATACACACCTACTGAGAGCAGTGATTTTAATGATGCATCGGTTGACAGTACATCTAACAAATGTAACAACTCTAAAAAATAATGTTCGATTTAGAAGCTGAAAATGTGGGGAAGAAGTAAGGAGGACTCTACAAAATCAAATAATGGTTTATTTGGACACAAAGGCTCAATCAACCAACTCCAACAACATATTTCTTTAAAAGTGATTCACTCCTTAACTAATTTAATAATTTCAAACTTGATTTCCTCTTTTATTTATCCCTTTATATTTTATTAATTTTACCAAAAGTTATTCGACTAATTTAATCATATTTCACAATTGTATGTTGAATATTTTACTTATTTTCACACCAATTATCCAATATTTTCACTCTATAAACTTTCACCCTAACACTCTCCCTCTCAATGGGTGGAGTGTCCACTCGAAACATTAGACAAACATAAAGTAAAAATTATTACACAGTTTATTTCCATAGAATTAAACATTAACGTTAAGTTCATTTGTGCAATAGTATACATTTAAGATATCCATTTTAATGATACAAGTATGACTTAGTGCAAATTTTTCTAGGGAGGAGTTTCGTTAAATATTCCTAATAGACCCTCTATTTCAATAGAACACTTGAAAAGACAAGCATGACGATGTTGTTATCTACATGTTTATTCTAGTTTTACACAAGAAAAAACATGAAAGAGAAGCATAAAACGGTGAAAGTTTTAGCATGATTCATAGTTATACCTCAAAACAAGAAAATGTAGTAGGAACTTTAAATTAAGATTTTACAACAAAATACAAATTGGACTAGGAAGGAAAAAACAGAGTTTGATGAGGCACAAACCATATGGTCAAGTTCCTTTTTTAGATAAGTATTGAGAAAAGTTTGATAGTCCTCTTTTCCACCCAAAAAAGAAAAATTCTCTCCCCCTAGTTCATTTTTCACCTGAAAGTTCCACAACAACATGAGTGTCCTTGATTCAACATAAAATGCACTTGCTATAAATAAAACAGAATTTGGTATGGCTTCATCTTAATTTCTAATATTCTCCAACATGATCATGAATGATAATGATATAAGTAATGTTTTTGACCTAGGAAATAAGATGACCAAGCATAGATGCTAAAATATTACATTTGTTGGCACTTAAAAAACTTAATTGGCAACCCCAACCCCTAAGAAATCATTACAAATATATTTGTACCTCCATAGATTTACTAACATGAGTTGGATCATATGTGTAGACATGAATATTTGGATTGAACCATCAGATAAGGAAAAATAAAAACCATAAGTATAATGTTATGAAAATTTCCATTGTTAACCTAACCATTTAAAAATTATCAAATTATATAAACCTTAATTCAAGAACCTTGTAGCAGCTCCATGCATGTAGTGGGGATGCATAAATAATTGGGTAGTTCCCCATAGAATTTCAGTCACCTCCTATAATCAACATAGACCAATATTAAAAGAATCAACTAATTAAAACATAAATAGTTGCAACAACCCCAGGTTAAAAATTCATGTAATAAAAGACAATAAGGTAAAATAAAACCACAGGTAAGGAGGACTTATTCCAAGTTGAATGTTGTCCAAAATATCCTAGTAGACATCACTTGTTGTTTTTTATGGCTAAGGATTTGGAAAGGAAAACAGGTATTTTTGGCACATTATTTATGAAAATAATGGAAATTAGGAGAAAAGGAAGGTGAAAGGTCACATGTTGCATGTGAGGAGGAAAATGAAGGAAAATAATGGAAACTTGAAGAAATTAGAGGCCTCATAAATAAAAAGACTTCATAGCACTAGTTGGTAGCTTTTTTGTCAGCCTTTTCTCAGTTTAGTGTTAGAATTTGTCTCAAATAGGAGAAGGCACCAAGAGGAGAAAGAAAGTAAGAAGCAAGGAAAGGAAATGAAAAGAAACTAAAGGAAAGGAAAAGAAAGGAAATGAAAGGAAAGGGAAACCAAATGACGAGAAGTAAAGAAAAGGAAGGAAAGGATCAAGCAACTTCAACATAAATACTTTTAGGTAACAACCTGCATGTTTGATTTCCCAACTAGTTTTGACATGCATGGTATGCCTAAGTTGGTATTTGTTTCTTTTGATGTCATTGGCATGGATTTTTTTTAGGATTTTATAGTGTATTTCAGGCTAGCCTTTCCATTTATGGATAGCCATGGTGTGATGGGATTATTCTCCATTTGAGATTTGGATTTTCGGATGGTTTCAGAATTCAGAGTGAGGTGGTATCCAGAAAACTCCCAAAGGCCTAGGAATCCCTTGACCAGTAATGGTGGGATACACGCTAAAGCTTGAGGGTGGAGACATGAAAATTCCTCAAGGATGGTGAAGAAATTTTGAGGCATCCAAGCTCAGTTCGGTTTTGTAATCTCGACACTGGTTTTGGTGTGATCATGGTATGGAGATGGTGGAGGTGGTTTAACTTCTAGATTCCTTTTCTTTTCTTTGGAATGGTTTATCCCATGAGACCAAACATTCATTCTTGGAATATGGCATGTGGGTGATTGGCTAAAAGAAAGATCTGGTTTAGCTAATCTCTAGTCAGGTGGAGTGTGGAAGTGTCAAACTTGGTTGGTAATTTTCGATGCTTAATAAAATCTATGTTTCTATTGCTTTTGTTAAGGAAATGTATTGGTTATTATGTGGACTTAATGGTTGGTTATTTATTTAGTTATATGATGGCTATAAGAATGGTTGTATGACAAATCTTAGTCATGGAAATTTTCATGTGCTCACTCATAACTGAATAAATAATGAATGCAAGAGAAAATTGATGTTATGATAAATGTTGTGAGAAGGTAGAGACCCTTCTTATTAAACCTTAGATAAGTTTCAATACCCTATGTTTAGACTTGAATTCATGACCTGTAGGCGGAATATCTACCAAGTGTTTGATAGAATTTCAGTATGGGTTGGGGATGGTCACATCAAGTATTGGTTCCATTTTTCATTGACAAGTATTATCTTCATGTACTTTATGAGTTCTAGAAGTTTCATAGCTTTATGGGTAGATGCTAAGCTCCATCCCTAGAAGGTAGCCTTAATTATCGCAGTTGCTGAGACAACATTGGTAGAAAAGGACACTGTCACACTGATGCAGGCCTAGGGGAGAGATTGGGAACCCATAGTCACATGGAGGCCTTGGCAAGGTAGTGTTTGGGGCTATAGCTGAGGGAAAAAGTGATTTGTATGAGGGATTGGAAACCTGGAGGGGTTGGGTTACTCCTGAGGGTCCTGTGGCACCTAAGGGAAGTCATTAAGGTTTAGTTGTGTTGGTTACATTTCCCTAAGGTCATATAGGAGGTTGATTCATATCATAGTAACCCGTCATATAATTCTTACCCCAGGTAAGCCGGTTAAAGTGGGTAGATGTGAGAGGAGCCATTGTTTCACGATGGTGTCTGAGCAGGTTGCACTCTCTTTGGGTCATATCTGATACCATAGGGTGGTATGAGAGCATGGTTTCACTCTCCTGGGATAAGTATGATGTTTTAAATGTTATGGTTGTCATGCATGGGATCAAAGTATATAGTTAGTATCATCATGCATGATGTTGTTGTGATGTTACATTATTACACAAATGTTTATGACTATACATGTACATGCTAATGTCCACAAATCTTGCAAATGAGATATGCCTCCCCTGAAAATCACTAAGGTATGGCATTGATTTTGGTATTTATTTGGTTTATCTAACATGGTATACTTGCAGGAAGAAGAGAATTCAAGATGACAAGCCAGCTCATGTGGCTCTCCCTATAGATCAGTTGGGAAACAAGGAGAAGAGTATTCTCCCCGTATAGAAGATACATTAAGGAGCTTGAGGGTAGAGATCAAAAGTTTCAAAGCAACCAAAAATAGTTTGGTTGAGGCTCAATTAAGACTTGCAATGGCTCAAGAGATGTGAGTAGAAGTTTAATGCAACAATCCTTTAGAGCTTTTCATAGTTACAGAGATGGGAAAATTGAGGATCAGTCAAGAGCACGAAGAGAAAAATAATGGATCCTATGGTATAAAATCTCTATTCGGATACAGGTTGGATAACGGGGATATAGTTAGAGGTGGAAGATCCTTGGATACACCTAACAGGAGGACTGGTATGTATGAGCATCATTCTAGTTCCTCATCTAGGAGGCATCATTACAGTCATCACCGTCATCATCCCTATAGGAAGAGGAAGTATTTTCTTGAGGAGTTCAAGAAATTCAAGACTCCTACATTTGATGGAGAGATGAAGAAGCCAGAAGACGTAAAAGAATGCTTTCTTAGGATGAAGAAATTCCTTAAATTTCACAGCTATTCAAAGAACCTGAAAACAAAAATGACCACCTTCAATCTTAAAAGGAAAGTAGATATTTGGTGGGAAGATGTGAAGAATGTCAAGGGAATTCCAGAAGAAGATTTGATTTGGGATGATTTTGAGAGGATATTCAAGAAGAGGTACTATGATGATAGAGAGAAGGAATTTTATGAGTTGGAGATGGGTTCTATAATAGATTATGTGTACTCTAGAAAATTCTTGGAGCTATTGAGGTATGTGCCATATCTCAAGGAGGAGAGGGCTAAGATTCAGAAATTCATCAATGGATTTCCAGCAGCATATAGAGAACATATTGAGTTTTATTATCTAGTATCATTGGAGGAGGCCATCCATAAATTTAAGAAATTTTATGAGCACTCAAATTGGAGATGTGAACCTAAACATGACTTGAAGGGAAATGAGAAAGTAAAAGGAAAATGGCCACCGAAGCAGGGAAGACGTCAAGATGCATGTGAGAAAGAAAATGTTGTTCCTTACAAGAAGTTCAGTGTAGTTGAAGAGGGACATGTGTCGCAACCTCGAGAGCAGCAGACTAGAATTGGTAGTAGAGAATCATTGCAGCGTTATATATGTGGGAAAGATCATTGTAAGAAGGATTGTCCATTGTACTGAGTAGGTAGCCTCATATCTATAGTGCTCAGGAGGCACATACAATTGTGTATGTTTGTCATAGTATTCCTCAGATTTATGCGATTGTGGACAGCTGGTGAGTGGGTCACCAAGAATTTATCATTGAGATGGATGATGTTGGATCTAATTATATCTATGTTAATCTTGACCTGGTCGATAATTGTGGCTTGAGAAAAGAAGTGCATGTAGAGTCTTGGTTGGTGTAGTTAGCTATAGGTAAGAAGAAGAGGATCCATAACTTGGTAAGAGTGTGTGCATTTGAGTTGAATGGTATGCCTACAACAACACATTGGGATCGTATAGTATGCTTTTGGGTATGGATTTGATGTACATTCACAGGAAAAATGTAGATGTCTAGGACAAATATATTGAGTGCCTCGATGATAATGTAGAGAAGAGAATCTTACAGGGGTAGAAGAAGCTACATCAGTGAATATGGTCACATCTATGTAGGCTAAGCACAGTTGCCGAAATAGGTGTGTGATGTTTGCAGTTCATATTTCTAGTGAAAAGGTAAAGATGTTGAGGATGCAGAATATTCAAGTGGTACCCCATATTGTGGTAGTTTCAGGATGTGTTTCCAGTAGATATTACAGAGTTGCTTCCACACAGGGAATTAGACTTTTCTATTGAATTCGTACCAAGGTAAGCACCAACATCAAAATAACCTTTTAAGATGATCACACCAAATATAGTGGACTGGAAGTTGTAGTTGAAGAAAATTATTGACAGGGGGTACATTAGACTAAGTGTATCACCTTGGGGTGCACCAGTGTTGTTCATGAAGAAAAAGGATGGTACTTTTAGATTGTGCATTGATTACAGGCAATTGAAGATCAAGGACAAGTATCCATTGTTGATGTTTGAAAACTTGTTTGATCAATTGAAGGAAGTAGTGTTCTCAAAGATAGATCTGTGATTAGGATACCATTGGGTATGCATCAAAGAAGAAGACATCTACAAGATTGCCTTTAGGACTAGGTATGGGCATTATGAGTTTGTTGTAATTTCATTTGGTTTGACTAATGCTCCATTTACTTTTATGTGTTTGATGAATAGTGTGTTTCATCCTTATCTGGATAGGTTTGTTATTATATTAATTGATGACATCTTGATATATTCTAAGAATGAGGAAGAGCATTCTAGCATTTAGCAGCCGTGTTCAAATTGCTAAGAGAGCATCAGTTGTATGCTAAGCTTAGCATGTGGAGTTTATTTGAGATAGATGTACACTACGTGGGACATGTTATTTTCAAGAATCACATAGTAGTAGACCTAGAAAAGATAAAGGATATCATGGAGTGGAAAGATCCTATAGATGTGGAGGAAGTCAAATCATTCATGGGCTTAGCAGGTTACAACAAGAGGCTCATCAGGAACTTCTCATGCATTTGATGTCCTACTACATTGTAGCGGAAGGGTAATAATTTTGAATTGACAAAGGAGTGTGCAACCAATTTTGACCAATTAAAGCAATTTTCGAGGAATACTCCAGTGTTAAAGATTGTAGATCGAGATAAAGAGTTTGTAGTATGTAAAAATGCTTACAAGAGAGGGCTTCTAGAACTCGTACAAAATTGCTAATTAGTTACTAAAAAAAAACTAAAATTTGCATATAAATGACCATTTTTCAGTTGGTGACCAGTAGTAGCTAATTTACAGTATCTTATAACGTGACCAACTTTTAGTCATTTTTAGCTTAGTAATTAATTGGTTGTCTCAATTATATCATCTAGTAGTATATTTAGACATAAATTTGGTAATTAATTTAGTCATTGATTTAGTCATCAATTATCGCAATTAATGACCAAATATATAACAAAATATATTACTATATGATTACCCAAGAAAAACCAATTAATGACCATAGAAATATGACCAAAATATTGGTCATGTTATAAGATACTGTAAATTAGCTACCAATGGTCATATATATGCAAATTTTAGTCATCATTTGAAATGAATTAATGACCAAAGAAATATGACTGAATTTTAGTTGTGTTATAAGATACTGTAAATTAGCTACTAATAATCGTATATATGTAACATTTAGTCATCATTTGTAATCACAAATTTATCATATGCAGTAGTCATTTATCTCTTTTTGGTAGTTTCATATTCATTATATAAACGAATAATTTAGTATTTTTTATTCATTTCATTCATAATCATTATAAATGACTAATTTAGTCATATATTCATTTTATTTGTGTTCAACATTAATCAATATCAACTACTAATCTAGTATTTTTAGATTATTTTTATGTTCTCATTATTAATCAATATAAATTAATTAGTATAATTTTGTGACTAAATTAATTAAAAAAAAAATGTCATACAATGTGCATGTTCATCTAATATGATAACGCAAAGTTACATATGTTAATTACAAAACTAAATAATATCAAGTGCAAATAAAAAGAATTTCAACCACATATTTTATTATATAAAATGTCAAGTATTAAAATATGAGTTCCCAACTTAATATTGGTTGGAATACAATTTACACATGAAATATTGTTTCATCATTTCAAAACATTATCACTGTATTGCCAAGACATTGCAAGTGAATTCACCAACTCTAAAGACTTGACCATCAATATCTATGTGTTTGTCTTATGAAAGATATTGGCTCTAAGGGTATCACTATCTTCGTTCTCTCCTCTCTCTCATTTTTCATTTGTCGCTTCAATGTTATTGTTCTCCTCTTCTTTCAATTCCTGCATCTTACCATCAATATTGAGTTCCTTTCCTGAAAAAGAAAGAAGATACAATGCAAAGTATAAGACATGAAAGATGATGAATACTTTAATATAAACTAAAGTAGACCATAAAATATTTATACTACATATACCTCAACATCAACAATGTCGATGCCATTTTCCCCCATAAAAGCAAGAAACTCGAACAATTTTTTCCAATTTGGAATAGTCGCCATTATGTAGCCATATGACATGTATAAACAAAGCAAATAAAACATCGCCATAGAAAAAAACACCTTAGTATCTTATTTATATTCAACCTTCAGAGAAAGCTTAGGCACAATCATGTCAACTAAGTTACATGTTAAAAAGTTTAAGTTGTATATAACTTGTTAAAAGAAATAACCAGTGTCATGTTTAACCCTTGTCATTTTATTTGCAACAACATTTCATTATCTAATGTGTGAATTTGGTCAAGTATATAAACAACATGTGCTCAAATAACAACATGAAAGTAATTTTTTTTAATAATCATGAAAATATTTTAACACAAAACAACTAAAAGGATTTCAATTAATATCGTGTAATACTAAACTCATCTTCGAGCTTTGGATGTTTTTTAAACAGACATGATACCAAGTATTTTTCATTTCATAGTTAAAAGACAAAACCAAAAAAAAAAAACATTCAAAATACAATGAAACAATAAAGAGAAAATATCATGGAATGAACATTGCAATTATAAGAAATTTGTTTACCTATCCACCAGTGTCTTGTCTAGCATTCCTAAAATGTTTGCTTTCCCAAAATTACCATGAGGTGAAAGAATCACAACATTAAAAAGCATAAGAATACCTACTAGAAACATTTCCAAAGTTGATGGCTTAGATGCTTGCAGGATCTCCAACAACAAATGAATCATATCCAAGACATCCTTTGCATTGTCTCCCCATCCATTTTCCAATCCCATTTCCTGCAACCTGACCACATCAGAGTCAAGTAACAATCAAATGAACGCATTGCCATTCTTTTTTATCTTTCATATCTATAAACTTTGAATCTGATTTGTTTTAGGAACATATTAATTCATATTTAAAGCCTTCCTATCATGAGAAGGTATCAATCAAATAGGACATCGGAAAAATCGACCTTAATGAAGTCATCAAACAATTCATACAATATCAATATTTTTATTGCTATGTTATCTTGGGTAGAAAAAAATAACATATCTACAAAAGAAAAATCCATATATTACTTGTGTTCGAACTCTATATATGGTGTAATCGTAGGTAAATTTTTAAGATGTTCTTCTATCTTTACCAAAGTAAATTGTAGCTTGGTTAAACTCTATATCCTTTCATTCAACATCAATTTCTACAAGATAAATGTCACGCATTATTCTTTTCCATTTCTCAACATGCTAGAAATGATAAATTGAAAGTCACATAAAACCAAGACCAAACTTTCTTTCTAGCTAAAAAAAACAAACAAATAGTGCCTCTAATAAAAATTCACACCTCAAAAATTACTCTGCCATGTGCATGGGCTAAAGTTGAAATTCTTTGAAACATCTATAAGTCATACTTAATGGGATATTCATAATTTTACTGTGATGTCAATTGTGTTAAAAATAATATATAAATCCAATTTATTATCAGTAAAATTCAAGAATAATTCAAAAAAAAAACACCAATGCAAGTTTGTGGAGAGAGAAGCATCTTCATAATTAGGCTTCTCTATTTTAATTTGATTTGAATTGAGTTCATATTTGAATATATAATTTTCTCTAAATAAGTGAAATAGAAAAATGAGAATTGAAATAGCCCAAACAATCCAAAACCTTCCTTTCCTAGTTATCCATACCTATCTCCTAGCCTTGTTAAAATAATGTTCTTTAAATTATTGAAAGAGTAGAATGAATTTGCTACAGGAAAATTTGTGCTCATCATGATAATAATTATAAGCTCCATAAAGAAAGTTTTCAATTGGGTTTATCTCCGGTGGTTGTGAGGAATGATTGTTATCCTTCCCACTTAGTTTCAATTTCCATGAGTAATGTGTTGAACTCATAACAAGCATATTGGTGTAATGATATTGAACCTTGTTGTTGACTGGCATTCAACAAGGTAAATCTTTTGGTCACCATAATTCTTTCTAATTCACTCCAAAAACAATTGGCCAATGCTACATAAGTGATGTCATAGCTGCAACTTGTGAATTCTTTCCTAGCATATGGCTTGTTTCATCCTGGCATTCATTTGCCTTGCCAAAAGATTCGAATTATTATTTCTTGTATCTAATGAATAACGTATGTGGTATTGATAGAGTCAATTCAATGAAATCACCCATTTTCAGCTTCTGACAAGGATCACTAACGATTTTGTGATTCACTCTTGGCCTCAACTCCTCTTGTATTGGCAAACCATTAGATGTAAAAAGTGAACTACCATAAGTTATTTTGTCTAACAAATCCTTCACAATCAAATTTGGAGGTAGTTCTTACACAACCATCTATTTAACAACAATAAGCAATCCTTTATTCATGGAATTGATATGATAGTAAAAATTTAAAACAACATACATAGAAAATTGCATAAAAGATTAGCAAATGAATTTTAGAACAAGCAAATTGCAAAGCAACTACATCATAATATGGTGTTTTTAAGAATACCATACTCATTTTATCATCTTACATAATAAGGAGGATACTATCCTTTGTGTCACATGGTGGGCTGCAGAATTTATCTATATATGGGCAACTGTCTTTATGGGAAGGGAAAGGGCAAGGTGGTCTCATGTCTGCATCCTAGGGAGATAACCATAGTTTAGTGTCCATAATCTCACTGTTCCATATTAGCACCCATCATGCCCACTTGACCATCTGAACAATGAAGGAAGAGTGTGTTTCTTCACCCTCCTTTTACCTCCAATGTGCAATGACTCCAAACTCAACTTGGTGATGAATTTCTTTAGTTTATATTTGTATTTTCAGTGGAAGACCATCATCCCCAAAAAAAGCAGTATGCAAATACTAATACCTAAAGCATTTGGACCACAAGAAGTGTTAGGAGAGTAACCCAAAAAAGTCCATTGGTTTGTGCCTAACCTAATCTACAAATGATGTAACTTCAATAGAGTGGAATGATGTATATCCCAAATCAAGGAAAGCATCAAGTATATATCCTTTGCATACGCAAATGTAGTGTTAAATTAAAATTCCTATATTTGGAGAGTGGTATCAATGCAAAATATTTCAAAGCGGATGTTGATGAATGAAACAAGTAGAAGCATCTGTTATCCAACATCTCCATGGAATTTTCAAAAAAATTAACAATATTTTATCAAGAAATAGTGCAAATTATGACATTTCCACCATGCAAAACATGTCGATATGCCACCATGCAAAACTTGCCAATATGATTGGTGATATTCCATTTAAGTTGTACATTCTCCTATAATAACTCAAAAATGTCATCCACAGATTTGCAACAATTGATTTGAATGCACTATTTCACGAGAGATTTCATCATCTAATTTTCTACTTCAGAATGTATGATGATCATCAAGAAGGAGTTTGTTAAAACAATGTTCATCGCCTATACTACCACTATATGATCTCCGTTGTCATAATTTATCGACCTCTTTGAATCTCGGGCCTTTCATCTCAGGAAAAAAAGCAAGGACAAAAGGACATACAACCCCAATAATAGCGGCGAATACAATAAGTGTTTTGGATGTGCCCAACACATCAATCAAAGATCTGAATCTCTCTGAAACAATCAGATTCAATATCCAGAAAATCATGGCAAAAATGCCTCCACACATACTTATATATTTTGAAGGATAAATTTTGGAATTAATCATCCATGGAACTAGTCTCGTGCCAGGTGAGAAGAAAGCTATATATAAAACCAAGCCACAAACAACAAGCCAACCATAGCTAATTGGAAACACATCACTTTACCAATAGAAACAATGATGGGAATAGTATTGCTTGGATGTTGGCCTTTTTATTAATGAGGTCTGAGGGCATTAGTT
Organism: Pinus tabuliformis; assembly: GCA_031772625.1. NCBI lineage: Eukaryota > Viridiplantae > Streptophyta > Pinopsida > Pinales > Pinaceae > Pinus > Pinus tabuliformis. Next base: position 1,281,115,578 of record CM062817.1, on the reverse strand, counting down.
CTGCCAAAGCCCCCAATAAGGCACCCAACCTTATCCTTTTTTTGACATGACATATGGGTTGGGAAAACCCAAGCAAAAATGGGACCCTAGTAGGGAAGGCCTCATACTCCATTGAACTCAATAGTGAAATGAGCTCTTGTTGGCTATATATAGTTGTTAAAATAATGAGTTTTAAACACTATATGATCTTTAAAGCCCTAGCACTTGCAACAATACCCCTACTAAGAAGGCTTGAAATTCGAAATAGTGTAGGGAGATGGAAAGGGTTTCATGCCATACGAAAAAAATATTTTGATCACAGGGCTAATTATTTTCTTGATCATGCTATTGGAAAGAGATATATTTCAGCACAGGATTCTCACGGAAGATCGACACTCAAATTTGTGAAGAACAAAAACAATGTGTTTACACTCAAGAAGTTAATTCTAGTAATCTTGCTACTATCTGTAATTTGTTAAGGAACATCGTTGGGATATCTTGGAGGAATTATCATCTAAATTGATTCCATGTGTTGTAATTCAAGTATTGCTTGAAATCCAAGATAATGGTCGAATGGCATTACAATTCTTTAGTTGGTTAGAAAAACAACATATTTCACAAACTATACAAGTTCACTTAACTCTGATTCATATATTGATAAGGGTTATGTTATAAAGTGATGCACACACTGTAATTGATCATTTTGTTATTGCCTATAAGGATCAAACCTCAATTTCGGGCATTTTTAGGGCATTAATTTCTACATATTTAGGTTATTCAGTACCTATAGTCCTTAACAAGCTGAACAAGACTTGTGCAAAACGTCAAATGATGCCAAAAGTCGTTGACATATTACAAGTCTTTGCAAGTGATGTTCATTGTTGCAATATGCTTCTTAAAGCTTTAGATCATATGGAACAACTGGAATTAGTGATGGAAATCTTTAAAGAATTGCAAGAAAGGGGATTTTGTCCTACTAATACTTGGAATTATGTTGTTGAAACTTTTTGTTATAGGGGTAAGCTACCAGAAGCCCCCAAAATTATACAAGCCATCCATCAAACAGGCTGCATTCCTAACTTTTGTACCTATGATTTACTTATTGATGGATACTGCAGGGAAAGTAGAGTGTCAAAGGCCCTTGATCTTGTGAATGATCTCATTTCACAAGGAGGATTTGTGCCTCAAATTAAAGCTTACAATGCACTTACCAAAGGTCTTTGTAGGAGAGGTAATTTGAAGGATGTCAAATGCCTCCTACAATAAATTAATCAAAGTCGATTGAAACTAAGCTTTGAAATTTATACAGTTTTAATTGAAACTCATTTGCAGAAGAGATGCATTGGACATGTTAGCGAGCTGCACAATCAGATTCTAGAACATGGTCTTCTCCTTGACATGGCTAGGTACAGTTCATTCATTAGCATACTTTCTAAGTTTGGAATGGTAGAGGAAGTGAATAATATTATCCTTCAAATGTTAGACCAGGGATTGGTTCCTACATCAATGATTTTCTTTGCATTTGTGGAGATCAACTACCTCAAGAGCAATGTTGAACAGTGAAACGGAATCCATGATGACATTATTAGAAAAGGCATAGTATTGAATGTTGCAACTTATACTACACTGATTGAAGGGTTGTATAAAGGAGGATAGATGGAAGAATCAAATTAATGATTTAATGAAATGTAGGAAATGGATTTCAGTCCGAAGAAGAGTACCTATGTCGAGCTTATATATGGCCATTACACCAAATACTTAAGTCTTGACTGTACTGACCATGCTATGAGATAGTTTTTGAAAAAGAGAACTACTCTTATGTTGCATGTCTAGTTCTTTGATTACCATGCCCTCACTATGGTAATTGTGTATGCCACTGTAGTCTTAGAATATGTGCAAATAGCAACCCGTCCAAACATCATAGTGTTAATCATACTTTCCTGAATAAAATACTTTCTAATTTAAATCATGACATGATTAATTGTCTAATGGTAACCAGCCATGAATGATTTTCCTCTTAGAAATACCAGATGGTGTAGGTCAATTTATTGACAAAACACTGGAACACTAAATCACAGTACTACTGATAGTTAGCATTGTATTAGAAACATGCTTAAGTGTAGCAGGTCTTCCATCTGGTTACTTCCATAATCAGGGTCTCAAATGCACGAGGATCTGAGCAAAGATGCCAAGATATTTTTACATCAAACATCATCATTCTAAAAGAAACTTGAAACAGGATGCTTTATGATATGATAACATCAGAAAACAAAAATAAATTTGCAAGCTTTAGTTCAGTTTCCTCCCCTCCCAGTACCATAAGTTTCACTTTCCTTGAACTGAAGTAAATTTCTCCCATGCTCCAGTGTTATAGTTATATGAAACATGACACTAAAACAAATGAGATCCCAACCAAACCAATGTCAAACTTTCATTGGATCATAGCAGTTATCTACTGCAACCCATTTGATGCTATATCCCATACCTTGCCCACTCTCTACTTCACCACTTCCATTTGAAAGAGGACTGAAACCCAATAAATGGAAATGTGAACTACATTGGTGGTAAAGATACCCTCCATTCCCTTGAGTATAGTTGTAACCTATTCCATCAGGGCATGATTCTGACATGCTTGTAACTTCTGATCCTAACAACCCTGAATTACCATGTACCTCTGAAGAATTCATATTTCCATTTTCAGACTGCAAAGCTTCAGTGCTTGATGAACTAACAACTTATGCATGTTGTCTATCTGTTAATTTCCCATCATCAGCATTAACCTTTTTTGTCTCCAACAATTTTTTATTTAGGAAGCGACCACCACATCCCCTTGCTCTTCGCATTGCATGAAGATGACAAGATTCATGGAGATAAGGCTGAAGAGCAGACATCATAGTATGAGAAGCAATATATTAAAAGACAAAAAACATGCTAGTATATCAATAACCAAATATGTTGACATGCTTAATTGAGAAGATGAAATCAATACATTTTGGCTAGCCAAAAGAGGATGAGAGAAAGTTCATTTGAACCAGTGTTGTGAAGGAGCAGGGATTCTGACACTGGGGAGTGGTCCTTCCCCAAAAAATCTAGGGAATGATGCCAACCCGAGAGCATTTTGTACATATGATTATTAGAATGTGTGTGTGTGTGGTCCTGGGAGAAACTAGGAGTGAGAGGCCCTAAAATGCTCCAATGCAACACTGTTTTGAACAAACATGTTAGGTATTTGAGAAATAATCATAAACACAACTATTCCTTACCTTCCTTACTTTGATGAGCTTATTTTCTAATTCCGCTTTGGCTCGAGATTGTCAACGTCACAAAATTCCACGGTATTGTTTAGCATTGACATAGACTGGTTCATCTTCAATCACATCATATAGTGAACTCAAATGAGTTAGCTCTCCAAATTCCTCATTTTCTTTGTGGGATCATATTACTCTAGGTACAAAATAGTCTTGATGACTCAAATTTGACACAACTAGAATTATCAAGTAAACTAGTCTTTCAACACCAATGTCTGGGCATTACAAAGGTGTCAATTATAATGTAAATTGTTATGATGGATAAATAAATCATGCATCCTATCAAGTATGGGTAGCATGGCAAATCATACAATGGGATGCCTCTGCATATGACAGAGCAATTTAATCAGGTTCCACAAAAGTGACTCATTAATTGCCAAATAAGTAGTACAGTTTCTTTCAGTTATAGGAAAATCTTAAACAAGAAAGTTGATATGTGGTGACTCATAGTCTTACATATTTTTCTGCTTTTCTTGTTAAACATAAAGAGGAAACTCAGAAGTATGTTGACCCTAGCACATCCATATTTTAAAACACCACAACAAGGCATGCCATCCATACCCCATTTTCCAATTTGTAGGTACGTAAAAAAAGCATGACATGAAAGCATTAGTTATTAAACTGGAATATTATATATGCAACAATGACATACAACAATAATACCTATATTTGTTCTAAAATAAAGCAAAGGACCTTCACTAATGCATGTGCAAAGGAACGGTTTGAATTTTTGTCCATTCTAGCCACTATCTCAGATAATTCATGAAATAAATTTTCATGAGCTACTTTTGACTCCTTATCATTTGTTGGAATAGCAAGCTTTAATACAACACCTAATGAATAACCCATAAGCTTACTAAGATACTCAATGTCTTTGCTTCCTGACTCCAATATCTAGATGAACAAAGAAAATATGAAAGTCAATTAAAATCCACATCAATACAATTCCACAAAAGCATTATCTCTTCTAAAAAATTAGAAATTGAGACAAGAGCTCCACATTGATGCTTTCAAGGAGTTCTTGTTTCCAACTTTCAGGAATCAACGAAATAAGTTCATTGCCAACTTCTTCCACAAACCCGACCACCCAACTGTAATCAGGATGATCATGCGCATGAGATTCTTCAACACCATTCCAAAAAGCTTTCTCCATTGTTTATCTAACCCGTGCCTGCAAAACATATGTGAAGGAACTAAATTATCTACTTACTTGATCCAAAAGAAGACCAAGTCTTACCTTTCAACAGATTCTAATTATCCTCACCTTAATTTTTTTAGAACCTTTATTTATTCCATAGAGAATATCAAAAAACGATCTATCTCTGCCATGAAGAATATCAGTAACCATAATTTCATTGTCATTTAATAATTTTTCCTCAAGTTCATCTCCTAATCTATTGTTGAGGTTAGACTTAGTTTTTGAGGAAGTTTCTAGTTCTAAAGTGCTTTTAAATAATGACCGGGCAACCTTCTTTGGTTTTCCATTATCACTATTTTGGACATTAGAGGGACTATGAGATGGTGAAAATGATGCAAGGTAAAAAGGTGACATTGGTAGAGCTCCATTCTCCTTTGATTCCATAAATTTAGCTTGTGCATTTGAAAGTGTCATTTTCATCCTTGTTTCTCCATCAATGCCACTCAAATGAAGAACCCTTTCTCGTAGAAGTTGTTGATCTTCTAGAACCTATAAAATGCATGTGATGATGAGAATTTATAATCAAATTGGGTTTATAGAATTTAAAAAACAAAAAAACACCTATTGATATTGAAGTAGGTATTCCATACTAAGCAAAGATATTAACCTGTCTTAATAGGATTAATTAATGGCAGATAAAAGACAAAAAGACCAACTGAAAAGGTGTGTTTCAGAAGTCCAGTATTTTCCCAAAAGTTTAGCTTTTATAGCAACCCAACTACCTTGAGTTACTAAGGTGTACTAATAGTAGTTGGTGGCTTTTACAATCCAAAATCCATGGAAACCAATTGATATATATAAATACACCCTGCAAATCATTCTAGTAAGCTTGTTGATATCTTCCTTATGTATCCACCAACAAGATCATATTGTTAGAGGTGACAAAAATAATCATAAAAAATAGAGCACAACAATACAAAAATTAAGATTGAAAAGCTATGCACATTTTAGTCACTCATGTGACATCCTGATAGATGAGTAATTATAACTATACACTCAATTGATATGAACATGGGAATACCAAGTTCATGTGAATACAGAGTAGTAATTCATACCTACTTGTGAATGACCTTTGAGTCATGAATAGCATCATCCTCATCTCCTGATGATATGTTGCACTTCTGTAGCATTAAAACTTCAAGCTGGCAAGCCACTCTAATTAAATCCTCTTCAAGGGATTGTGCATCCTTGACTTTCCACAACACATTGATATAAGTAAGAGCACTAGGAAGAATCATATGCAACCAGCTAGGCTGCAAATAGACACAGTTGAATTGAAGTCTGAGGTTCTTCAAAACCCCAATCATCGATTGCTGCATTTGGAGAAAGTCTTAACCGAGTGCTAGAAGAAGGCTCGTCTAATATAATAGTGATTAAGGATTCACAAACTTCAGAATAAGCCTAGCTTTTGATTCTACAAGTGCAGTTTCAAAGTCTCCTATACCACTGAAGATAGCCTCAGGATGACCAAAAATCATATAGGCACACAAAAAGACACATACTAGATACCTTAACTGTTCCTTTCCTTCAAATTTTTGACCTCTAGTTGTCCCTTTAATAGACAGTTGAGAAACAACCATCTTTGCAACTCTATTTCCAATTGAAGACATTTTTTGTGTCCTGGAGATAACCATTTAAACTAATGATCTATCTACACAACATTAGACTATCTTGCTTGTGACACCAAAAACCAACTCTCAATGCGAGCTAGAAGTGCTTTCACAACATGTAATGTGGAAGTTGACTGTAAGCAAGCTGCAAGTTGCTCAAAAGGAACTGAATTAATAGAGGAATGATTGATTTCACATGCAGTAAACTCCCATGCTAAAGCATATGTTGTATGTATTTACTTTTGGAACTTCCTCCAAATAAGAACTCAGTAAGGTTCATAAAACAAAAAATAGTGTTGCATCAGTCTATTAACATCTCTAAAATCAAAATCTGAATTGCCTTATAAGTTAGACTATGACCTGGCCAACTTTCTTGAGAGACAGTCCCCATGCTTATACATTTTGTGGTGATTAATATGACTGATGCCTCCACATCTTCCTCTTTTCCTTAGATCTTATGCTCTTTTTTGTTTTTCATGTGTAAGTGTTAAATTGCGACAAATGAGTTGCATGCAACTAAAAGGAAAAAAAATGAAATCAACTGGACCATGCACATACCCTTTCCAATCAATTTTCCAAGTTCCCCTTAAAATTTTTAATCTCCATTTCCCTCTTAATATAGATAGAATTGGAAACATTTCTTTCTTACATAACTATTGCATGTGCACGAGTTTTTTCATCCTCTAAAAGACATAAATGCTTGTCCTCTACAACTGCAACTCTTTGACATATTGTTGCATTAAGTGTTTCCATACAGTGTACACTCTTTATCTTTATCTTCCTTTAGCATCTGATGTAGAAGGGAATGTGCCATCCTCTCCTAGGAAACAACCCTTTGTTGTTTCTTTTCCTCTAGAAGAGCCATTTTGTTTATCTCTGCCTGCTGCACATGAGATTCAACTTTTGATTCCAGCTCCTCACACTCACTTTTAGCACGCAATTGCACTTCTATTTTAGCAGCTTGTCGCAACTCATCTGACTTGGCTAAGCACATTTGTGCCTATGCCAAGAGCTCCAATATTCCAAGATCAGAGTATGGTGGTTAATGTAATGGAATTTCTACATATAAATGGATTTAGGGAATGCATGGAGAGTTCTAAACCATTTCAAGCTAAATATCAAGAAGCAGTGAAATTTTAGTATGATGGTTAATATTAATTGTATTTTTGCATATTAATGGCTTTAGGGAAAGCCAAGTTCCCACAAATGAACTCTTTGAACCCGAGGAATAACGAGGGTTTCATTCATTGTGTCGAATAGGTGAAGCTGTAGACGCCATAGGAGAACTAGGAAGCATAAGACTTCCAATTGGGCTAGCTAGATATGGCATGGCAAAGCCAAAGGAAGGACTGGCATAACATCCTAGACTAGCATTGCCACCTTTTCCCAAATATGGCACACCATATTGTGACTATTGTTGAGCAAGAAAATCAGTCAAGTAGGATTTCTATAACTCGAGAAAATCAAGACTAAGCCATCAATGTAACCTGTGGCCATTCATGCAACATATTCTACAGTTCTTTGCAATTGTGGCAAGCTTATTGGATCCATGATTGGCATCTAAATTCCAACTCCTATTTTCTCACTTAATCTATATAACTTTTGTAGGTCTATGGTGCCTCATGATGTTCCTCCAGGTAGGCTTCTAGGAGTAGATATTGAATCCATGCTAGCAGCTGCAACAATATTGTCAAATGTGGGAGCCAATGTACTAGGTGTAGAAAAGTTGGGCATCATGGGTTCTAAAATAAATGGACTAATTGGATATCCACTCAAGCCAAAATTAGGAGTACATGCATTTGAAATATGTGGACTCTGATATTTCCCATTGGAGCAATCCCCATTAGGAATCCCAATAGCTGATGTGGCAACATACAACTTGGGTGTAATAGATGCATATTATTGATGTAAGTGGGAACCTCTAACTTGATCTTTGGAAGTCATTGAGGTCATGTTCATGTTTTCCAGTAGTCTATTGTTTTGATTGAAGCCAGAGAAGGACTATCATTGTGCCTTTGTCGAAATACATGACTTGACAGTAATTCAGCCTATGATTTTGTGGGATATGAAAGCTGTGGATTTTGGTTTAAAGAAAATTCCTTATGAAAATGGTTATTTTAAGTTTTTGTATTTTCCTTCTTTATTTGTGACTAAGCATGGTTTTTCTCCTCAATGGAAGTTGTTTCATCAAAGGATAAAGTAATATCTGATGAATCAGTAGCAAGCTCTATGGAATAAGAATAAAATGCATTAAATGAGCCATGGTTAACAATTCTTTCTTTTTCAGATAACCCAAACTTTCCCAACTTTGTAGTTGAGAAAGGACTAGCTAACCCTGCTTTGACTAGCTGAGGATTTGGTGTTGGATTTCTTGAAAGAGATGCACCTACTGTTGCTGCAAATGTTTGTGAATATTATGTGCCAAGGCCCTGGACTCTCGCAAGACCTAGAGTTGAAGAAAAGAGTGAATTCCTTCAACTATTGCTACTTCAGATGTAGAGAAAGGAGATATAGAAGCATCTTGCAAATGTCCAAGCCATGCCTTAGTAGAAGGATCTATTTGATCAATTTCACTATCATGAGCAGCTCTACTTGGCAGTTTGGAAAAATGTCTAGAATTTGTTGTAGACCTTCCCAGATCTTCCTGCAAGGGGATACAATGTTTCCAAATAAGTTCAATTTAGCATTGTCACAAAAATGAAGTGAGACTTGTGAAAATGCCATATTTCTTAAATATCCAAAACCACTTTATTTTTATGGATAATTTTCAAACTTCAACTTTTGCCTAGAGACTTCAAGTGTCTAGCAATAATGAAACAAATTATGGAAAAAAATGATCTCTAAGAGATATATTAGACCAATTTATATTTAGTACCAATCTTCCTTTCAACTTGTAGTAGCAGAGGCTTGATACCAAATTTTAATCGATCAATTACTGAATCTAGACTAATAGCAATGATACTAGATTCTAAGCCAACATTTACAATGGTGAAAGTATTTTTGGATTAAATAAAAGGGTTATTTTTTTATATCTGCAAGTCTACCACATACACACACAATGGAAATTAAAATGAGAAAAATGTAAGAAGCAAAAGTTATTACAACCCAGATTTGTAGAGAATTTGAAGTCCCATGGATTAATTCAATTTAGAGTTAATCCCACAAAGGCTTAATGCAAGAGTTAAGAATAAATTGTAGAGAAGATATAAAAAAACCATGCTACCACCAATGACATGAACAAAATTGAGGAGAATGATTCAAATGTGAAGTTCCAAAAGTGAACGAGCTTGTGCTCTCTCTATGTGAAAACAAGTAAAATCATGATTTACAATGAGGACCTAAATATTGGTGTTGGCTGCAAAGTAGAGAGTTGGAACGATTAGTGGGGATGTGTTGTGGAAAATTGTGATTAGACATTGGATTCTCTTTCCTGAGAATATCTTTGGTATCAATGGCCTATTTTCCCTGAAGGATATCATTTGCAAAGCATTTGATTTCACTCTTCAGGGTTTCTTTGTCTTCAAGAGAATTTAGAAATGATGGAAAAATGTTTATTTTCTTATAATATGGAATGATGGAATCTAATGTGATCCAGACATTACCTGGGATCTTGGCATCAATAGTAATTAATATTTTCATGTCTTTGAATTGCTATTGTGTTTCTAGTATTAGTTCCAAGGTTAGGTGGAAAGTTCCTCTGGCTCTCAAGACAAGGGTTTTGAAATATGGAATGACCTATTTGATCTGAATCTGGTCGATTGATTTACATTTCAAGAACATTCCTGAAAAATTATCTTAGTACAAATGTATATGCATGTCTTCCTTGAAATAATGAACATAATGAACATTTAAGAGAACCCTTCCAATAGTTGAGCCAAGACGATAAGACATAAATTAGCTGAGTATTAAATCTACTATGAATATTTTTTTCTCCCATGTTAGCCTCTAGAACGGTACACCAGAGCACAGGTCGAAAGGTAAATTCAGGTTATAGTAGAGCACAGGACACCTCACCACACTTGAATACTATTGAAAAGCAGTTCACATTCAAAACTGCATAGAGAATAGTGGCCTTGTCGCCATAAAAGAGGCAAATATCACTGTACAAAATTGGGGATAGATAACAGAGAGTAAATTTTTGCATGGTTTCCTTCATTTTTGTTGGACTTCATTGAAACATATATATATATATATATATATATATATATATATCCGAATTAGGTTACACCAAATCAAAGGCCACCTCACCAATCCTAATCATGTTAAAAAAAAATTCAAATTTAGAACTGCATAGAAAAAAGAGGCTTTATAGCAATCAAAGAGGTAGAGATCCCTGTACAAGATTGAGGACAAAAAACAAAAAATTAATTCCACAAGGTATTGTGTTGGTGAAGGGAGTGGGCTATAATTCCCTTGTTTATGGATCATCAGTCAAGCCAAGATACAAGAAGATAGGGAAGTACATTCAGGTAAGTAGATGATCATTCAAGGGGCCCTTAGGGCAGAGAAAGCTCCTTCCAAGTGTCTAAAATGATTTTTGTTTCCTACAGATTAGGCTCTTGGGGAGCACCAATAAGTGAAACTCCCTAAAGATATTGGTTAATGTACATAATCCAGATATAATGTTGATACAAGAGTCCATAATTAAGGCAACTAAAGAAAATGGATTAATGATGCTAGTGTTTCCTAGATTTAATTTCGAGGAAATCAGTGCAAAGGGGAGATTCAGAGATTTGGTGTTGGGATCGTGTAAGAATTTTCCATCCATAAGCATCTCCTTCCTACTCTTAGTGATATGTGTTGATCCATATTCATCCAAGCTAGGAAAAAACTTTAATGTGATCAATATTCACAGTCCTTTCTTGATGAAGAAAAATTTTTGGGAGAAATGGTTTTATGAACCTGTTGCAAGGAGAGATAATGCCATTATGGAAGGGGATATGAATTGAATTAGAAAACAAGGTGAACTGTTCATGGAATCTAAGAGAATGGATCCCATATCTTATTACTTATTATATAAGATTGAGGAGTCAAGTCATTGTGATTTAGAACCACTTATCGTAAATCCTACTTTGAGGAATAACCATATGGGGTTTGGGGACATCTCAAAAACACTTGATAGATTCCTTTTGGTTGAGAACAATTTAGGTAAAGCAGTAAGATCTAATTCATGGGTCAATGGAGGAGGATTATATAACCATGTCCTAATTTTTCTTAGGATAGGGAGGGCAAAGGAAAAGCCCTTGGGTCCCTTTAAGCTCAATTCATATTGGCTTAAGGATTCCAAATTTACAGATTTGGTTCAAAATGAATGGAAACACTTCAATGTTCACCTAGAGGATTATGTAATGTTCCAGTTCAATAACAACCTGAGAAGGATTAAGAAGAAAACAATAAAGTTAGAAAAAGTGAAGTATAATGATTCTCAAGAGAAAATTTGGAACTTTAAAGAGAAGATTTCAGACATCTAAAGATCTAATAAGAGCAGAATCTTCATGGAAGAAGAATTGGGAAATATTAAGAACCTGGAATCCATAAAGAAATAGCTCTAGGAGTAAGAAGAAACTAGATGACACATGAAGATTCAAACTATGTCGTTAACCTAATGTGATGAAAACACTTAGTTTTGTCACAACTATGCTAGAATGAGAAAGAATATCAACAAAATATGGAGCATATCAAATGGAGATGGTGACAAGGTAAACAATATTTGGAACATACCTAAGGTAGGCACATCTCGCTTTCATAAGTTTCTTAAGGAACCACCAAGAGCTAATATAACTGAAATTGTGAAGATTGTTTCCTTTTTCCTTAATTTCATAAACAATGAGTAAAATTTGGACCTTATGGACGAGATTTCTCTAGGAGAACTTGAAGAAGTAATTGACTCTTTTTGAAAGGGTTATAAGGAACTTTGGTATACCAATGTCCGCATCATCATGGACACTGGTACAATGGGGGCCCTTGGTAAGAAATGGGAAGCATACATCCATGGGTTGGCCTCCGACTTTATTCATCTCAAGGATGTGGAAGATATTTTGGTCTAGTCAAAAAACCCTACTAGGTGCTTTTACACTGCAACACCATGATATGGTGCAATGTTCATTGATGGTCAAATCCAAGATATAAAAATGGTGGTGTATCAAGCTATAGTGAAAGAAAGCCCCACTTAAAACAATGCTCGTTTAGGCTCTTCTTGTGAATGGCTTTGAACAACAAAGTTCCAACATAGGATGCCATGTTTAAGTGATCCTTTGAGGGCCCAACTATGTGTCCCATGTGAAGGTGTGCTTCAAAATCCATTTACCATATGCTGGTGGGATGTTGTTTCAAATTGTGAGAAACAGCTAAAAATTTAATTGGAAGGGTTGGACAATGGGCTAACAACTCCTAGGGAGCCCTAAAGACATAGTGGGAAGATAACAGGATTTTGAAATGAAGCATTACAATTAATTATGCATTGGGCATTTGGTTGTCCAGAAATGTAATGATATTTGATGATGTGAGAAAAACTGCCTTTACATATTTTTTCAAAATCTAATATGCATATGATGGCCTTAAGAAAGAACATATGATCAAGACCCCAAGACAGGAATGAAAATTGCATATTGACAAAAGGCATCCATGGTGCTTCTTCGATGGTGTAGAATTGAGGTTTGTGTGATCTCGAGGGAACTGTATACATGTCAAAGAGCCATTATATCACCTTCTCTTATAAACGAAGACTAGGGAGAAACAATATATATGAGTGTAAACCATTTTCTTTCAATAATTCCTCCATACTCAAAAGATCTAGGACCGCGATAGATGACATGTTCCCTAAGTTGTAAATGTTGAGTTGGGAAGGGCCTTTCTTCTTTCCTCCACTTCATGTACTCTTCTATATAGTGTTCAGAGCACCAACACAATCATTGAAAATTTAACTTGGTTTGGACCTTGGAATATTGCAATAGTTTTTCCTTGAAGTATATCCTTTTTGAAAAATAAGTATTCTATATCAGGCCTTCCCCAATGTCTAGAAACAATGAAGAACCTGAGACATGTGATGGAAATCCCATAGATGCAATTATAAATGTGAGAAATCACTTCCCCTACCTTCTTTGATGTTGCATAGAGACTAGCAGGTTGATCTATTCCATGTTGTTTAGAAAAAGTGCTCTCATTATTCAAACCATATACTGAGCTTGAAGAGCCCAGACAATAGCAAGTTGTGGGTTTGCAGACTTGCAGATCTCAAACATATTAACCACTCACATAATCTTGTTTTGGTAATATGAGTTGGGATTCTCCATGGCATACGTAACCCTAGCCTGTGCAACCAAGTGCATTACATGAGAGAAGGGCACCACATCAAAAAACTTCTTTAACAAATACCTATCATTATCCCAATATAGGTAATGATTTTGATGATATGTAGGTATTTTTTTTGGTATGTTTCTTTTGGATGCTAGAGGCCATCTAGGGCCTGTTTGTTGATGTATTTTCAGTTCAGAGATAGATTTCACTCAGTGCTATTTTGGTTATGTGCATCCTTACATGCTATATAAATGAGAACTTTATCTTTTTTGTGTATAAATGGTTTGGATTGATATGGATGCACATGAATATATATATGTTTTTCTTTAAATTTTTTATATTTTTGTGTTTTTAGTTGGTTGGTTTTCTGGTCCAACTTTTTTACCGGTTCTGGTCCAATTCTGACCAATTCCGGGTTCATATGGTTTTCCAGTGTAACCACTAATTTGGTTCCAATAATATTGGTATCTACTATAGTTTATTTTTCTTAGTACTAATTACATTCCAAACTCATGAATGAAGAATTTAAATTTTAAATCAATTTACATTCTAAAATGATGAATGATAAATATAATTTTTAAATCAATGTATTTCATCACTGAATCTTGTGGTGTATGGATGAATGATGAGTATGAGTAATGTATGTACCACTATGAATGATGAATATGGATAAATGTATTTCATTATTTAATTCAATTATGTATGGATCAATATATTTATGCTTCATTATTGAATATCAATTTGAATTTTATATATGTGTGTGTTACAAATAATTATATACCCTGACATCTCCCATCCCCCTAAATTTCCTTAAAATTTGAGGGTACTCCCACACACCCCCATGTGTGTCTCACCACACCCACATCCCCCATCTTGGAGTCTTGGTGGAACATTTCTTTAAAACCTCTCTATTTTCTAATAGAAAAGAACAACAAAAACACATACTACTTTACATCTAAGAACTAAGCCAACATGAGGGCACATTAATACAATTATGTATTCAGTTATTTGGTCAACCAAAATAGGATCTAAATTGGAAATGTTGGAAAAATTACCATATAAAGAGAGATCATTAGACTCTATGAGACATGCAGTAAGGAGGTACAATAAAAATTCTGTATATTACCAAGATATGTTTACTCGATATCTTGATGGATTAAAGTTGTTATGCAGCCCATATAACACTTTGAAGCAGTGCTTTAGTATTATTCTGTATTTTCTAAGTATTCAATATATTTAGGATAACTTGGAACCCTACAGGGTTTGGCTTCTAATCTTAATTTTTTTACATTTTTCTACAACTCAAATGTTTCATAACCAGGAGAATGGATAGACCACACAATTGGTAGAGAAATTAGATGGCCTAGGGGTAATTACATATAGAAGGATTACCCATAGCATCATAAAAATTGTATGCAAGTCAATCTGGGTTTCATCATCAATGTCCCCCATTGTGACTGGAGCCATGTATATTTAGAAGAATTTCCCCAACAAGGGTCACTTGGGTTGCATATCAATTGGTTATGATACTCAAATCTGAAATACATAGGAAAATCTAAGGAAACACATTATAGTTGTAAGTATTGTCACTCCCTATACCTATTAAAGTCTCAAATCTGGCCAATAAAGTTGCGATTCAGTGTTGAGGGAAATGGCTTACCGAGCTGATCATCAGGGTTCCAATCCCCTTGAAGGGCCAATTCACCAGCACAAGTGGTCCAGACCACATGTAATTTTTCTAATCTAGCTTGAGGAAACACCATTTTTCTCATCTAGGTTGTGGAAACATCATTTTCTGAGGTACATTGTATTTCATCTCGGAAAATATCATTCAATTCCCCCAAAAAAATGCCCATGAAACACAACCGAGTTGTATGAAATCTGGTCAAGACCTAGATAAATGCAAAATATATGAATTCAAGTGCATTTCATGCTCAAACCCATGAAACAAAAGCTCAAATTTATGATTGAATTCAATCTTTAAAAACAATGATGGATATAGAATGACTAAATTAAGGTTTTGAGGTGCTTCAGGCTTACCAGAGAATATCAACATCTCAAGGGCCTCGACTAGTTGTCTCTGAGACCTGGTTGTCCTTGAGAATAAGAAGAAGAAGAAGCAGGGGATGCACACTAATTCAGTTTGTTTTCTTCTCCTTCAACCTGAAGTGGTTGATCAATTTGACTCTCCATCATAGATATCCTTTTAGAAATCTGCAAGACATTGTCGATGCCCTTCAAGGGCCCTTCATTGGGTATTAATAGTGATAATCACAAGAGCAATTGAAAGTGGCGTTGATACATGCAGTGAAATCCATGGTGGAAAATTGACAAAACCTTCTTTCTTCTTCTCGGTTTATGTCTTCTGCTAGGTTTCACCATCCTCTGCATCACTAGTGGCAACAAAACATAGCAAAGAAGAGGGAAAAAAGTATTTGAATGTTAGTAAATTGGATATTATCATTTTAATTAATTAGGTATAAGTATTTGGTAACTTGACATGGACATTGTGGAAAAGGAGGTTATGTTTTGGTTAATATGGGTTTTTCACACGGTGGTAAGAATGTGGGTTATTATTGATGATATAAAAGTATGTGGAAATGAATTAGGCATAAAATTTTGAAATGTATTTGATTGTTAAAATTTTGATTTTGATTAAGATTTGTATTTTTACTATAATACTATTTTGCTATTATTTATATATTAAAATAATAAAAAATATTATTTTAATTTTGACTTATGTCCGTATTTTCAACTTGTCCATATTTTTCAATTTATTATGTAATAAGAATGTGAAAAATTAATATATATTAAATAAATATATAGTTAAAATTTGGAGAAAGTGATAAATAAAAGAATTGCATATTGATATAATTGAAAAGACATGTTTGAGAATTTTGCCTCTTATTAGTTGGCAAATGAGAATGTATAGATTGTATCTAGATATTAGTTGGTTGTTAAAAATTACTATTTTTTAAAAGAAAAAGAAAGATGAAAAGTCATATTTGAAATAATTTTGTGTTAAAGATATATAATATTAATATAACATGACTAAATTAAATATAAAAAATAAATAAAAATAAAGTGAGATTATTGTAATATGTTAATATTAGATTATGAGGTATAGAATAGTCACTAATAGAGTGTATTGTTAAGGTATTTCTTAAGTAAAGGTTATTAGTTCAAAATCTTGTGGGTCCAACTTATTGACTTGAGAGACACTCTCCAGCACAGTTTGGTAGAGATGTTGTAATATGTTGTAATGTTTAACATTTTGACTCAGTCAAAATAAATCAAAAGTTTTTCTTTTGGCATTTCCACGTAGATATCAGTAGGGCAGAGCAAGATGCAACACTCCAAATGTGATGTTGTGAACATTCGATTTGAATGGAGCAATGAAATTGAAATGAAAATGTAAAGAAATATTTATAATAGAATATATATATATATATATATATATATATATATATATATATATATATATATATATATATATATAGATATATATATAGATATATATATATATATATTAAGAACTAGTCTTCAAATCATGTTTCAAATTGGAACTAGATTGAATTGGAATCAATGAATAGATTTTTAAAAAATACATTAAATAATAATAATAATAATAATAATTAAAATAATATTTTTAAAATTACAAATTATTAGAGATAAATAATGCAACATTGGTTCACTTATGCACAATGTGAGAATGAAGAAGTGTTTAAAGAAGTCTAACCTTTCGGCCAATCTATAATAACCTTTGAATCCCCTATCACTTGAAAGTTTAGATTGTTGAAGTGACACAATTAAAATGACTAACATAAAGAATTGATTTGTATTATTGTAGCACTTGTTAGGTAGTTGTATTTTTGTTCCTAGAATAAATTAGTCATTCGTGCGTTAGTCATTTTTAGTTGTATTACTTATTAGCTAGTCGTATATTTTAACCTCGGACTAAATTAGTCATTTATGTTAGTCGTTTTTAGTTGGGTCACTTAGGATTGCTCATTTTTGGTAGTATTTCACTTGGAAAAGTTGTGGTGACTAACTTTTTTAGTCGCCTAGTCACTAATTTCTTATTTTCTACTAGTGTTGGATTCCTTATGCAGGAGGGACAAATGATATTCTATGAGTCTAGGAAACTAAAAGAGCATGAGAAAAACTATGTGACTCCTGATCTTGAGTTTGCAACTATTATTCATTCCTGGAAGATGTGCAGACATTATCCTCTTGGCAGGAGGTTTATGTTGATGATCGATCATAGTGGACTAAGACATCTAGTTTACTAACTGAATCTAAATGCCAAGCAAGCTAGATGGATGACTACCTTTAGTGAGTTTTAATTTTCGATCGGGTGCATTAAGGGTAAGGAGAACAAGGTTGCAAATGCTCTCAACAGGAAAGTGCATTTGAACCATGTTGCAGGAGTGATCTCATATGGGATATGTTTACAAGATCAAATCTTATAGGTAGGACAATAGGATGATAGGTACAAGGAGACTATGCTCAGGGTACAGTAGGGTTTAGGTGATTAATATGTGAATTATCATCTTACGACAAATGACTTGCGGATATTTAGGGACATGATTTGTGTGCTAGATGACAGTGAAATAAAGAATATTATCTTTAGGGAGTTTCATGTAAAACCATATTTACATCACACAAGATACCAGAAGACGTCGACATCAGTGGATAATTTCTACTATTGGATGAATTTGAAGAAGTAAGTGGCAAATTTCGTGGCAAGATTTTTGGACTATAAATAGGTTAAAGCATAGTGTAAGAATCCAGGTGGGTTACTTCAGCCTACTCTGATTCTAGAGTGGAAATGGGAGGCCATTTCCATGGATTTCATTACAGGTCTTTTGAGGACATTGAGGCAACATGATTCTATCATGGTTGTGGTAGATAAGTTGAGGAAGGTATCTCATTTCATTCTAGTGAAGACTACCTATTCAACTACTGAGGTGGCATAGGTATTCATTTGAGAGATTGTAATATTACATGGTGTTCTGAATAAGATTATGTTGAACAGGGATTCTAAGTTCACTTCGAAGTTTTCGAAGGATTGTTTGCAGGATTGCGGATAGACTTGGACATCAACATAACTTATCATCAACAAAAAGACTAATAGACTAAGAGGGTCAACAAGATATTGGAGGACATGTTGAGGATGCATGTCATACATCAATAGAGGAGATGGGAGGAGTACCTTCCATTGGTTACGTTTTCTTACAAAAACAATTATCAAGAGCCATTGAGGATGAGTTTGTTTGAGCCACTGTATGGGCAGAATTGTAACACTCCCATTAGCTAGAGTGATCTAGTGAATAGGGCAATAAAGGTAGCATAAGACAGGAAGAAAATTTGTTCAAACCAGTAGAGGTCATTTAAGGAGTTTTAGGTCGGAAAACATGTATATTTTCACATCAAGCCCAAGAAGAGCTCTTTGAGGAGAAGATCATGTGCGAAGTTGGCACCACAGTATTACGACCCTTTTGAGTTCCTTGACAGGATTGAATCAATGGCCTAAAGACTTGCACTACCTTCGACAGTGAAATTCCATGATCTTTTTCATGTTTCATTGCTTAACATATATGTAAATTATGTTGATCATCTTATTGATTGGTTTGTATTGTAGGTGGAGAAATAAGGAGAATTCTAGCTGGAACCCTAATGCATATTACAACGGAATCATCTCGTGCTCCAGAATAGAGCACTCAAGCAAGTCAAAGTGTAGTGGAAGCACTTTGGGCCCAATCAAGCTACATGGGAGATGGTTTATCAGATGTGGGATATGTATCCTTCATTGTTTTTTGGTGAAGGAAAATGAGTCTTGGTATTTGTACATATTTATGTATGGATTCTATTGTAAATACCACAATGAGCTAAGTTATAAAGTTCCAATAAGTAGTATGGTTGTCATGTTGTCATGTTTTACATGATAATTTTGCTTTTGAGCAGGATTTTATTGTAAATAATGCAACGATCTGGGTTATAAACCTCCATAGGTAGTATCTTTTCGCTCTTCAGTAGTTTTGTTGGGTCTAGGTTTGGTTTAATGCCAACGAAGATGTTCCCTTAAGGGGGAGGGGATCGTAACAACCTCGGATTAAAAGCTGATGTAATAAAAGTTGATAAAGGTAAAATAAGACCAAGCGCAAGGGATACTTGTTCCAAGATGAATATTGTTAAAAATATCCTAGTGGGAATCACTTGGTGTGTTTTAGAGCTAAGGGGAAATTGGCAAAAGAAACGACTAAGGCTTTGAAAAAGAAAAAAGTTATTTTTAGCACATTATTTATGAAAATAATGGAAATTAGGAGAAAAGGAAGGTGAAAGGTCATATGATTCATGTGAGGAGGAAAATGAAGTAAAATAATGGAAAATTGAAGAATTAGAGACCTCATGAATAAAAATACCTTAGATCATCAATTGTTATCTTTTTGTCGGCTTTTTGTCACTAGTTAATTAAAATAAAAAGGAATAAAATGTTGATATTCTTACCTAAACCTGCTTTGGAAGACCATCAAGAAGTTATTTTTTGGAAGAAAAAAAGTTATTTTTGGAAAATTATTTATGAAAATAATGGAAATTGGGAGAAAATGAGGGTGAAAGTTCATAGGTTTCATGTGAGGAGTAAAATGAAGGAAAATAATGGAAAATTGAAGAAATTAGAGGCCTCATTAATAAAAATACCTTAGAGCATCAATTTGTAGCATTTTGTCAGTTTTTTGCCACTTGTTCATTAAAATAAAAAGGAACAAAATGTTGATCTTCTTACCTAAAGCTACTTTAAAAGAGAAACAACAACATCTAGTTTGCCATTTGATTCCTAAAATCAGATACATAAGCATATAAAGATCAAAATTTCTTGTTCCATATTCTCTCTCAATTACACTTTTTAACACAATTAGTATCCTTCAATGGAAAATGACAAATAATTCAAGAAAATACACATGAAATAATTTAACTAAATCCTCTTATGCTCCAATATCTGGATTATTAACCTAGCAATGCATAGGAATGAAAATAATGTTTCTATTTATACCTTTATACTTACATACATATTATCATATTTAGTACTTTATTAATGCATAGAAATAAATTTTGTAGTGCACTACGAACATTAAGCTTCTTTCTTTAGACATTCAATTTATTGAATATTTAATTTTTTACATGAGAAACTTGCTGCAAGGCTTACTGGAAGTGTTCTTCCATTGGGAGAAATATACCAGTCATGAAATCACCATCTCTCAACTTTGGAGATGAAGGAGGATATACAAGTTCAAAAAGTAGGCTGATACCATATCATAGACATTCCATATCAAGGGGATCATTAGAAGCTTTAATTTCAAGAAATTCTAAAGATAATGTTTCATCACTTCATTTGGTAAAGGGAACCAGCAATCTAGCACAATGGAGCGAAGAAAGTCTAGTTCTTCTATTGGTTCTCGTGAAAACATGTCATGGATGGTTGATTCTCCAAAAAGTGCAAAACTTCCACATTTTATAGCAAGAAATCATTAAAAGGATAATTACTTAAACAATGTTGTAGCTTCATTCCATGTCATGTCAAAATATGTTGGAGGTGTGCTTGATGATAAATAGTTTTCTTTTAATGGAAGGCATAAATTGGAAATGGAAATAGAAAATCCAATCAAAGAAAAGGAAGATCAAGAAAGGGAAGAGAGATTTGCTAAAAAAGGAGAGGTGTATATTGGGAATGTTATGATGGGAAAGTCACTAAGAACACCACCCCGAACAATGAGGATAGAGAAGCCTATAGGAAAATTGACCATGGGACTTCCTTTAATAAATGAGAATTCAAATAACCATTCAAATGATCGCCCAAGTGAGATTCAAAAAATCAACAAAATGAAGCTTGCTAAGATAAAAATAAAAGCTTCCATGTGTTGAAAAAACACCTCTTAAACCAACAATTTCTTCTTCCCCTCAGTATAATAATGTAAAAGCTACTAGTTGCCTACCCATGCCACCACCTCATCCATGGACTCTACTGGGTGCTCCTAGTGTGGCTCCACCTCCACCTCTTGGAGGCGTGCTAAAATTGCAAGGACCATAAGGAAATAAAGTGCATAGGGCTCCAAAGCTTGTTGAATTCTATCAATCTTTGATTAAATGAGAAGCTAAGAAGGAGTCTACTACTATGGAATCTACAACGTCTGATGTTTGATATATTCAGAATAACATGATTGGAGATATAGAAAATCAGTCTACATTCCTCCTATTTGTAACTGTTACATTTGAAATTCCTATAGAAAAATAAATATATTCATTTATGCACACCCATAGTAAAGTACCTACCTTTTGAAGCTCTAACTTCATGATAAGAGAGATGTAAAATTATTCATTAATATTAATACCTTATCTGACCTATTCCTAACCTATTAGGTCAAATATGATGTGGAAACCCAAGGTGATTTTGTCCAGGCCTTATCCACTTAGGTTCGAGCATGTGCGTACAAGAATATAGAACATGTTAGGCCATTTGTGAACTAGTAGGATGGGGAGTTTTATTTCATGGTATGTATCTTGATCTCATATTAAATTGACAACAATTCATATATTATTACCAAGATTTTATACAATCACATTTGATCGTTGATGTAGATAGATACTACTCGTGTGTTGTTGATTTTATCACTGTGAAGCATATTTTCATTAAAAAAAAAATATGATACAAAGTTGTACCTCAACATCCCATATCCTTTCTAGCACTCTGAACAAGCATAAATCGCCAACCATGACAATCAAACCAGTGTCTGTAAGTAGGAATATGTGACCCTAAATTAACCAAATTAAAGGGGATTACATCAGAGCCTAAAGTGAGTGATATCTAGCACGTATTATGTGGGGATCCCTCCAAAAAAATTGTTTTGCAAGGAGCCTAAGTTTATGATAAATTTTCTCTTAGCTACAATGGGAAATCCATCAAACCTATAATAACTATTGAACATATCATTGATACTCAACAGTAGCTGATTGCGCTTTGCAGTGAGTACTTTTAGAGCGCTGGTCTATTTGAAGCTCCTATTCAAACAGGTGGTACAAGTTAATGTCTCCAACCATTGTTTCCATAAGGATTCTTTAGATAGTTCACTATTTTTTTTACTACATGTGGCCTAATTAATCATCAAACATTAAAGAGTATTTCATTCCTTAGCTGAGAAAAAAATAATCATTTCCACTTACCTTTCCTTTCCTTCTCACACTCACTATTATTACCATATCTTTTATCAGGAAGTCTTTCTTCTTGTGTATGTTTTCGACTATCTTGATAATGGAAAGAAACTGAGGTTTTGAGATACTAAAAAATACATTATTGAAAGTGGTAAGAAATTGTTCCCTACTACTATCTTTTGATTATATTATGTTTGCACAAAGAGGTGCTCTTCGTCCCAGTATGCAAGGGATGTTGTAATGCCCTATCTTATCCTATCCTATAAACATTTAGAATTCTTCAAATTACATAAAAAAATTAAAAATAAAATAAATATTAAGTAAAATAAAAATGAGCTAGGAAAATCAATTGATGATTTTTTACCCCTAGGTTTTTCAATGCATGGTTTTACCAATAGTATTCTTGTGTAAGAAGTTATATATATGTGTGTGTGTGTGTGTGTGTGTATCTATATATATATATATATATATATATATATATATATATATATATATATATATATATATATATAGCTACTAACTTAGATTCATCTTAACTCTACATCTACCAAGCGCTTAGAAGGATCTAGTCCCTTTGAGGTGCAAAACTATTTTAGATTGAAAATAGATTTGATCCCTCTTTCTACTTGGTAGATATGGAGGTAAGGTGCATCTAGGATGGTGATGATGTAATTGTGATAACTTGTTTCAATTCTAGTCATGGGAATGTTTCATCCTCACCCCAAAACATTACTTTAAATAAGATACTTGAAAATATGTTAATGAATTTCCACTCATCTAAATTAATTCTCTCATAATGAAGCATGAGACTGATCTTGTAGAACACTCATTTACCTTTTGCAATTTCATCTAGTCATTTTTTGTGTTACCACATGGTGTGTCACATGCAGGTGCAATGTCTTCACTTGAGAGACCAATGGAACTAGGAAGTTCCACTCCTATCATATAGGCTTCACTTTCCTCACTTCAAAGGTTTATACCAACTGCCTCTCGGGGGGCTTCCCTATAAAAGGATTTTTTCATTATGATTTATGGATACCCAACACATTATGGATGGTTAATTCTCTATTTGTATGTGTGTGTGTTTGTGAGGGTGATGTTCTATTCCTAACAAGATGGAAATTACATCTCATGAAACACATAAATGCATTGTTTCATGATTCATTCAAACCCTTCATGGATATATCATGCCAATCTCTAACGTGAAAACACTAAATACAAAATGAAATAATTTCTATACTTACCTTTCTAATACAGAAACTATCTGCATTAAAGAGTACAACTTTACCATCAAATGAAATTCGAGTTTAAAGAGAATAAACAGTAAATAAGAATTATTATGACAATGCGTTCTCTAAGTTTTCAGATCAAAGTACAACACATAAATTTTGAGGCACATTTCAAGCCAACAAACAAAGGTTTTCCATTTCCTTTTATCTAACACATAAACCAAAAAAATAATTCATATTCAAAAAATCATTGCAGTTACTTATGCATGTGTTGCACGTTGGTCACGAAAATTCAGTCTATGGGTTCATTTCTTCCTTTAAAATCTCAATTTTTGTTTCCATCAAAACACGCAATGTCCTTTTAACAAAATAATAATAACAATTTCCAGGTATGAAAATAAAGTTTCAATCTCACAATTATGTACTTAAGAACAACATACAATCATTAAAATAACATATATGAAAAATTCATTCATACATTTCATCGAAATGTTATGATACGCCTTTATATATTTATGGTTGCACACAAAGTTTTATGATATGCTTACCATTGTAAATTTAAGTAGCTAGATCCAAGATTGATAAAATGTTGTTTGAATGTACCCAATCTAGGAAATCAAGTGTTTCTAACAAGATGAAATTTAATGGTTGCTAAAAAAGAATTACCTTGTTTTAATTGTATGGTACTTCACAAATTTTTCCAACTCTCAAGTGATTCAAAAGGTGGAGTGAATTTATCCACCCAGCTCAATGATAACCCTTAGTGAAGATATTTCCAAAGTTGTATGGAGATGAAAAGCCACTGGCTACATGAGATTTGAAACTAGAGATTGTGTTGACTAAGGAACAAATTAGAAATATAGATATATCCTTAATACATTCTAGATTCGTTCCTCACCACATTCGAAGTTAGAATAGAATTAATCGTTGAAGAAGGTGTACCAATTCTTAGAGATCAAGATGGGAAAATGTGGTCAAGGGCATAGAAGAAGGAAATTTTTAATTGATCCATTGAAAAAAGAGGGTGCACTGGCTCAAACATTCAAGATGGAAGTACCAATGCTTAGAGATCAATATGGGAAAATTCGGTCTAGGGCATAGATTAAGCAAATTTCTCCATTGAAGAAAGAGGGTGCTTCCATTGAAACATCTTTCATTATTTTTCGAAAGTTCATTATATTTGTTTGCCAAAATGGATAATAAGAAACAACTATATGAATTAAAAATAATAAGGAAATGGTTTTATATTACTTTCAAAATTCATTGAGAGAGCATAATATGTAAACTTATTTCAAATGATTAACCATTCATGAGTTGAAACAATATTGCAAGAGAAAATTAGTTGCACAATATATTCTAAACCATTATAATTCTATCTTGTAAAGTATTATACTCTATAAAACTTGTAAACTTATACTTTATATTATATATAATTATTGTAATTTAAGCATTATAGATGGATTCATAGACCCCTTTAAGGGGTCATTGAATCCATATACTTAAATTTTGATATTGCAGATGGATATATAGACCCCCACCCAAAAGGGGTCTCTAAATTTTAACATCGCAAATGGATTTAGAGACCTCCTTTGTCTCTAAATTTTAACGCTACAGATGGATTCAGAGACGCCCCCTTAATTTAGAGACAAATGGGTCTCTAAATCCATCCGCAATGTTAAGTTTTAGAGACAAAGGGGTCTCTACATCCATCTTCAATGCTAAAATTTGGTATTAAAATTGCAATTTTCCATTTCTAGAGTGACACAATTAAAAATTACTAGCAAAGATGACTAATTCATATACTTGTTGTACTTAATATTTAGTCATATTTTTATTTTTTGACTATAGTAGTAATTTACGTTAATCATTTTTATTTTTTTCACTTATTATGTAGTCATATATTTTAGTCCATGACTAGATTAGCAATTTAAATTAGTCACTTTTAGATGGGTCACTTACTATCTAGTCATATATTTTATCCCTCGACTAAATTAGTCATTTAACTTAGTCTTTTTTAGTCAGGCCACATAAAATTGATCAAATTTAGTAGTAATTCACTTGAAATAATTGTGGTTACTAACGTTTTTAGTTGCATAGTAACTAATCTCTCATTTTTTACTAGTCCATTGTCATTATAGACCGATTAAAATTTGAGCTTGTCTCTTGTGCACTTTCATTGATCTAGAGCGTGGGGTGATGAGGACCATAAGTCGTATGGCTAAATAATCAATTGTTAGTGACACCGATAAAATGTGGCGTTGGTTGGGATGACCGTAGATCAGACGGTGGAGTTTCCCTGCTCGTTGGTCCTACAATGTGTGTGACCCCTACCCTCTAATGCTAGTAAAAGGGGAACCCCCTGCAAATTCTGTCAATGTAACTTTTGTGATTGATGAGCCAAATCTTGGTGAGCCCCTCCCATCCTTATTACATCAGCAAGGGGGAGTATCCCCACACAAGCTGTTTACTTTTCACTCATGATATTGGCTATCAGATTTGTTAATGGATGGCAATGTTAGAAGGGAGTGGAAATCTGGCCAATTTCTATTAGCACCATAGATGAGTGGATGGTGGGGCCGCTAAGGTATCACAGTGGAGCAACATGGAAAAATGATATTGTGCTATGGAGGAATGGGGATGGAATGACACATCCTAGTGGTTCCCACCCCGGAGGCATGAAAGGGTGATGCATCAAAAAGGGTTGGGATTATTAGGCATAGGGTGACATGTCATGCCCACCTCATGGGCCAATTAGAGGCAAGGTAGTGTAGAGGTATGGCCCACAATGTCCATGTGGCCTGTAGGTTTCATCCTCGAGGTGTGCAGAAAATAAATCAAGAGAATGTTGGGATAATGGGACCGAGGTGACATGTCAAATAGGCGTTAGTGGGTTCCAAGTTTGGATGTTGTGGTAGGATACTATTGGCCAATGATGGAGCTCAGATGTATGGGCTCCATTTTTTCATTATGTGCCCACTGGAGTTTTCATTGGAATCAAAAACCCTCTCTGGGTGGTGCCTATGGAAAATTTTGGAAAAGGGGCTTGACCTACTGGAATAAGTGTGTTTCATTGATATGGAGATTTAAGTTCTCCACTTACATCCATTCTGGGGGGTGACTTCCCTCGTAAACTTATCACACATTACCTTGCCAAAATCAACTTGCAATTGCTGCATCGATGAATGTGAAGGCATCCAGATAGAGCCTACATGTTTATTATGTGACATCGGTG
This sequence comes from Pinus tabuliformis, assembly GCA_031772625.1. Taxonomy (NCBI): domain Eukaryota; kingdom Viridiplantae; phylum Streptophyta; class Pinopsida; order Pinales; family Pinaceae; genus Pinus; species Pinus tabuliformis. The sequence goes on along the minus strand of CM062817.1, from coordinate 1,281,088,519 downwards.
GAGACCATCAAACCAAGTGATGTGGTTGTTTTCTATTGGTACCATGGTTGAACATGTGGCATGGGAACCACCGAAAGCATATCACCTGTCAATAAAATAATCAAGAAAATTATGAATATATATATATATATATATATATATATATATATATAATATATATATATATATATATATATATATATATATATATATATATATTAAGGGTCATATCAACCAATAAAATATGTATGTTTATATGGCATAATTATGTGTGAATCAGACATAATGAAATTGATGAAGTGCTAAGGTGAAAAAGGGGAACAATAATCTTAAGTGAATAAATTAAAATCCTAGGGAAATGAATATATATATATATATATATATATATATATATATATATATATATATATATATATATATATATATATAATCCCATACTTCTAACAATGTAAGGGTGGTTGGGTTAGTAGTAGCATCCACCCCAATGGGGTAAGTTAGGTGTAGTTGTTAAAGTCAAATTAAATACCAAATTTATTTTCAAAATTTTAACTATCAATTTTTAAAGTGATCAAATTAAAACACAAATATGAATCAGGAAATTTAGCTGCAAAATATGTATCCACTACCCCATTTCTTAAGTCCACGCATTAGATGTATATATGGAGACAAGATACGGTTGTAGTGAAATTAGACATCAACACAATTAAATAAGATAAATAATTGATCTTATATTATTAAAAATCTAAAAAAAAATATTATCATGTGCATGAAAGCTTTTCATTAGAATTTTTATGGCGATTATGTTTGGACTCCATTACTCTATAGAATCCTCCCAGGATGGCTATTTGTAGGGAACTTTCTTCAATTCACAACCTACTTTCATGTGTTCTAAGTTCATGTGTTTGTAAGGAACCGTCTTCAATTCAGAACCATCTAGAAGCAGATAAGATGTGAGGAAATTAACAAAGATCATGGAGGTGTGTGACCATTTATGATAAAAGCGTAAGCCATAAATATCCCCATTGCAATTGATTTCATAGTAGGTGACAAAATACTCTAGTTTGTTGTGCCTTATATGGGAGTTTCATGTACCCTATAAGACAATGCATTCCATTAATTAATTAAATGCAAGAACAACTCACTCATTCAAGCATCAAAGCAATTTTTTGGTGGATTTATATACATTAGGTTAATATAATTACATGTACATATAGATAATGGTAGGCATACCTTGAATATCCATTTATTTTATTCATCGAGAGAACATTCTTAAGAGTGATTTCCATTTTCATTAGAATACTTTTAATGAGTTTGATCAAACAATCAACAAAACCAAATGTCACTGAACTTGCAATGTTGTACACAATAAGTAATACACATTCATTTGAAAAAAAATCAGACCTCAACAAACTTGTATTATGAACCTATTTATCTAATCAATTATGAGTGAATATGTTTATTTAATAGAATCTATGGATATGGAAACATGATAACAACCATATGGGCATCACATATGAAACGAAAATGTCAATATATGAAAATTTCAATTTCTGCACATATGAAATAAATTTGAACCTCATTTAGGAATGTAATAAACCTAATGAAGTCCTTTGTGTTGAATTTCATTTAAAATTGGTGTTTGATTCCATTTTTCCTAAGAATATGAATGTCTAGTTGTTTCAAGTAAGTAGGCAGGAAACCTTACCATTTTTCCTCCATGTTGTAATTTATTATTCCATTAATTCAACAACCATAGAAAAAAGAAGTGGGCATACATTTTAGAATATAAGGCGTAGGTATCTAGGCTGGTAATCAAGAAGAGAAAACACTTGGAAAAATTTTGAACATACATACTATAACACCCCTTTGTTCTCTATGTTAATATTGACTATTTATAGACGTGAACTAGTTTTAGACTGGATGGATAGGGAAGCCATGTTTGTACTTGTGAGATGATGTGATCAATTTAATTACTGCGATATAATTAATAAATTATTAATAAATAACCATGTTGCATATTTCTTTGGAAAGGAGCACTAGAGTTAGAAGTTTCTTGCCATGTTAGAAAAATTATTGGTGGTTAAATCCGAGATAAATCTTTCGGAATGGTCTCCTAAAAATCCGTAGGAGGAAATATTAGAAAAAAATGGGTTTAATATGATGGGAGACAAATATCGTATTAAATCACTTAGTTGGATAAATATAGTAAGTTTGTGTGAATAAAGAGATATGGGAGAGAAAAGAAGGCTTTAAAGAAAGAGGATAGAACCTTTTTCGAAAAAAAAAAAACAAAAGGCCCAGGAAGGTGGGTTCTGTTGTACTACAAAACAACCCCCCCATTTTTATCTAACAATAGCTAGCATTTGAGTTATAAATGGGGACCCTTTTTAAATTTTTAAGCCTAGGACAATAATTCCTAACTCTAAAGAAAAACATAGCAAAACATTGCAAAATGAGCTAAGGAGCAAACTTATATCACAAATCGTATGTTGCGCTTTTTCACATCACTATTTTATAAATCCTCTATGAAATTGCGATATGTGAAAAGGTCTCCCATTACAATAACCTCATCTTGTCACTATGCAATCACATTTCACAATTCGCAAAAAACTTGAACATGCCTTAGGACAAACGTTAATGATTTGCAAAATGCGATATTGCAAAATTTGCAATCGCATTTCGCCTGATATATTTGATAAGCGTTACATGGTACCCCTTTAAAGACCACGATTTATGATTAAGGAGGTAAAGCATGCAGAATAATTACATTTTAAATAATAAGAACAAACGAGTTGACATGTTATTAAATGTTTAGTAGCTCGAGGGAGGATAATCATGCTCCAGGTTACGGGTAGTTATAATTGAATATCTCATAAAAACCTTTCTCATGATCCAAGGTCATTTCACAGATGATTTCAGTATTAATTATTTGATATCATCTGCTTTGAAATATCTTGTCTTTTTCAAGCAAGTGACAAAAGACATGTCCTTAAGAAAAGTGATGTAGAAGCAAACTAATAAGACCATTGTTGAGACAAAGGATACAGAGATGGCTCCTATCATTGCTGATACAGTTTGTGATGCAGCTGAAGGTGCAATAGATTGGGAAGTAGTTTACAATAAACTAGAGGATGAGCATCCCAAAATTATTGTTACGAGAGCAACAACTTCGTCGACAAAGCCTTCAGGACCTCAATGCAAGGATGCCTCATGTTCTTTCCTTCATAGGATAGGAGCAAGAGCCAAAATCCTTCCCTACACAGACATGATCAGATGGGTGGTTGAAAACCTTATCATTGAAGATAGGTAGTTCAAGAATTCAAGGATGAAGCTCTTGGGATCATTCAGGGCATAAAGGCTATGTATCATACCTGACCCGTAGGAAATCTACGATAACACATTTGTGGCTAACTTTGCAAAGAATAATCCAAACCCCTTCAAGTTAATTCATACTTGGATGACGTTAGACAAAAAATTCAAGTATGGCAAATGAGCTATGTATGAAATAGCCTCTTTAGAAAACCCCTACAATTATGCAGCAACAATGTTATGTAGACTGTATGGACTGCCAAATAACACTAAGTTTTCAATAGAATGGATTCCCTTGATCGATGCTTGTGTTAATTCATATATCATGGATTGGCCTTCTATCCTATCTAAAAACTTAGCGACCTCCATTACTAAATATTGACAAAAGAAAGCCTCCTCTTCAAATAACCTCCCTCCCTTCTATTTATGTGCTTATATTATGGATGCTATCTATTTTTGCGTGAAATTTCCAACCATGGGTTGGAAATGGACCATACAATATCCTTACCCAATCCATCTCAGTCATAAACAAATATGGGAATCACATTACATACCTCACTTCTACAAGATATTTCATTCTATCATGTTGCCCCTACACCAAATGATTTTCAATAAGAAAGTGCATAGGATTTCCCAAGAAGCTGCAGTAGACCTGCTTGTTGTAGGCAAGTATTTCATTGAGGAATGGCTCACCTACATTAGGGATCTTGGTAGCACTATTGATCCACATGTCCTTCCCTTATATGTTTATGATAAGCTATTAGCAAGGGAGATTTCCTACCAGACTATGGGAAAGGGCCTGACTAAAGTTCTTAAAGATGGCAAGAAGTCAGTATGGAATAATTTCCCTATAAAATGTGGCTCTTTTACTTTAGCTAACTTCGTTCATGCTACTAAGGAATCAGCACAAATGGAAGCCCTTAGGCTTCATACATTTCCTACAAGGTAATTCGATCCAAACAAAGTGGCATACAATGTCACTACAGGACTAAAGCTCAAGCCATACAATCTTGGAGATAATTACTTTGAGGATTTGTTACAGTTAGCAGTTTCTATAAAGCAAGCACTTGAATGGACAAAGGCTAACCTAAAACCCAATGATTTTCAAATATTTCAGGAATTTAGGAATGAGAGGCTTCACGTCATTCCAAGGCATCTATTAAAGCCCAAGGATAAGCCTACCCCAAGTAACACTGTTGATAGTGCATCCCCTAGCTCTCAAAAGGACTCTCAAGTAAACATTGGGAATACAACAGACACAGGCAAAGTCCAAGATGCAGACAATATGGCTGAGTCTGGTAGGAAGCCAGCTGCAAAATAGGTAATGGACACTCTGGCCACAGAGACAACTTCAAAAGCCCAAGGCACTAGTTTGAAGCAAGAATGGGATCAATTCAATAAGAAATTGCAAGACACCCCCAAGGCTCCAAATACTCAAGAAATAAAGGAATTCGAGACTCTAAAAATTCATCAAGATACAGAGCCCAAGTCTGTCGTCGAACAGTCTACACCTATGGATCAGGAAGCAACAACATCCTAGCATGCTAAAATCATCCCTGCTCTACGCACATCATAAATTATTCTGAAAGTGATGGAGATACCTCCACTTTATGTATCATATAGCCCTCTCCACAAGGTTGTATTCCAAAGGCAAAGGAAAAGGAGAAGGGTATATGCACCCGAATTCTCACCTGGAGATGAGCCAATGGACACTGTTTGGAAGGACATGCCTTTTAATCTGGTCAAGAACTTGACTAGAATGTCACAGTTCATAGGAGCATACGCATTGGACACTATGGATAAGGCTACTGAGGTGTCTACTGTACTAAAAGAAAAGGAGGAAAGAATTTCATAGCTTGAATAAGAGCTCGCAACTGAAAAAGCAAGCACAAACAAGCAAGCAGCCAAGCGCTTAATTTTTTTTTCGTTAGATCCCACGATTAGAGTGCTTAATCCATTGACAGTCACGTCGACTAGCGTGATTTGCTGAGAAACAGTCGTGCTGACCAGCCTCTGGTGCTTGTTGTTAGTTAGGCAGTCGTGCCGATGCCTATAAGTGAAGATTAGGGCTTGACCCCAATCTTGGCCAGTGTGTTCTGCTCTTGTAGTTTTGACCCCGTAAGCCTTTTGGACCATTTTCTCCCTGATTAGAAAGCTACTTTTCATTTGGTTTTGTTTGCTTGTTGGCTTATCATCTTTCTGCTTGATTGATTGAGTCATTGAGTGGCCAGTGACACTAGGGCATCTATTCGGTCATCCATTCAACTATTTTTGAACTCAGTAAGTCGGGTTGTAGGTGTACTTACTCTTTGCATTTTTTTTTTGGTCCTTTTACGACTTTGACCTCCTTTACACAAGTTTGAAAAGTTTTCGTTTGCTTGCCTAAATGTTTCTTTTCCGGCATAGATTACATTGTTGGTCTTGTGATTGGTAAAGTCGGTGTTTCATTAGTCTGAATGAGCTTCTCTTTTCACGTGTTCATTTGCTTGAAGAGCTTATTATCTCAAAAACTTTTTTCCCTCAAAGATTGTATGCGATAAGTTTGTTTCATTGTTTCATGAACAGGTATGAAATTATAGTTTGTTGCATTATTATGTTACGATAGCTTGCATCATTAAAAGACTAGAATTGCATCAGCGTTTGAAAAAGGAAGAGAACTTGTTTTCTTTTGAAAGGGCTAATAGATAAGTGCTTATTAGGAAATTAGTTATTGGAATGCATTTTTAATTAGTTTATTTTTGAAAAAGTAAGGTAGTGAAAGATCATTTCATTTTCAGTTGCTTGATTATTTTCATTTGATTGAGTAGTTTCTACCCTATCTAGTGTAGGCATTTCATCGAATTGAAAGGGTCTTCTCTCATTTAGTTGCATTTAAGGCTTTTTGTGTCACATCGCTAAGACCTAAAAACTGAAACATAACTCAAGATCAACTTTAAAATGAATTCAATTAACCTAAGGCGCATTTGACATTAATGATCGTATATAGAAGGTCTAGGCTAGAGACGTGTTCCGGCGTCTTTAAACCTAGTAGTTGTTGTTAACTTCAACATTAGACAGTGCTAGTACGAATTTGTGCTCCCCATAACATTGAGTATATATCGGGAGACCCCACGAGGTTGCAATCCTTTTATACTTAGGAAGCCGAGTCGGCCACCTAGAAAACATGACACACCAAACACATCATTGGGGGAGATTTCCTACTCGTACTTCTTGGTTCATTGGGAGGTATTTTGTAATTCACAGTTGCCTGGTAATCATGTTTACCTATATCATCCAGAGCGGTCATTTGATATTTTTGACTCATTAAACTTAAAAGACTCTTTGAGAACTTATCCTTCTGGGCTCATTTCCGATCGAAAGAGATAGAGTAATCTTGTTTCTTTCTCAACTCTTAAAAAATGAAAGAACAGTAGTCTTTTATGCATCTTAATAATTGATTTGCCCACAATCCAAAACAACCTATTAGTCTTTTCTGAGACCCAATCATGAGTTTCCCTTAAAATAACATTTTAAAGCCTTGAAGTTAATCATTTTGTCGACTAAGACAAGGTCATCGTGGTTGAACCATCTGGTTCACCCAATTCCTCTTCCTCTCCTCCATTTGAAAGATTGTTTGAGGAGTCGTTTCTCGAGTTACCAGAGTCGCTTGAGGACCAAGATGTTGAACTCGCAATTGTTTTCAGCATTCAACCCTTCTCATATTGTCCTCCGCTTACTTTCGATACTGGGTCATCTGTTGATCTTGGCCCGAAATCTCCAGACAATCCCGTTTAAACTCTAGAGAACTCGCCGACCAATGACGGTCAACTTGGATTAGTTATCTATCCTTTGAACCCTTTGTTTGACCCTGTTGTGATATCACCATAGCGTCCTTACAGTCCATATGACCAACTGGGTGTTCCTTTGGAACTATCCCCTCATACTTGTTCGGCTATTTGTCATCGTTTGTTCTCAGACATGGAACCCAGAGGCGATGATCTAGCCACATCTTCGGATGAGTCTAAAGTTTCTACTCCACACACTGTTGAGGGAGGAGAATTGCAATTGCAGTTTCCTCCTGAGGGTTTCCCTTTTTTAGAAGGTATTCCCGCCATTTTTCAACCCAACTATGTGTCTTTAGCACATTTGGTTTCAAGTGCACCTAGTGCCTCATCACTTTACCATAATCCTGTATGGGCGTTAGGTGCCAAGCCTACATCAGGTCTGTTTGTTATGAACATGACTTCCCACCAGGATATTACTTTAGTCCGGGTGCAACCCACCGTTCCGAATACACTTGTATCATCAATCTGAGTTACCTGTTAGGCATAACTGGCAGTTTAAAAGATTGTCTCTGTTAGTTCCTCTGTCCTGCTAGTCAGTGGCCAAGTTGTGCCACTGCCTGGGGGGGAGAACCTGAATGTTTTTGTGGTGTCAGGCGCCACTAATGTGAGCGGCTCAAAATCTCACATGCTTGGTATAAACCAACCTTCTTTTGATATTATTTATAACCCTGTTGATCCTACTAGGTTAAATAATGTCTAGTACCAATAGGTTCAGAATCTCATTGGTCCGTCTGGATCAAGAAATGTTCAGTATCAACAACCCTATGGGCCTAAGATCCAATACCAAAGTCCTTATGTTCCATATGGTTCTCAATGAATGGTTAATTAACCTTACAACCTCCAATCTAGGGAGTACATCCAGCCTGGATATGGCCAGATTTAGTTCTGTAATTTCTCAGGTATTGTTCAACTACCCTCGCAATAGTAAGGACAACCTCTCCAACAACAAGGGCAGCCTTTATTATCACAAGGGCAACCTTTGTTGCAGCAAGGGCTCTTCATGCAACAACAAGGGAAAATGATCCCACATCAAGGTCAACTACAACAACCACAAGGTCAACCCTTGCAACACTTGTAGCAAGCCATGCAGCAATAGATGTAATATGCTCCACACACCTCTCAATCCATGTCCTCATAGGGCAAACCTCTACAACCCCAGGGACAAATTTTACAGCCGCAAAATCAACCCTTGCAACATCAAAGCCAACCAGGGCAACAAGAGCCCTTGTATATATATTAACAAGGTCAACCGTTTCAGGGGCAGTGTCAAGGTCAAGTCCTGCAGCAATAGGATAAAAATCCTTATGTCCTAGGTCAACAGGTTCAAAATCTTGTGGGCCAACAACATTAGGTACAGCACCTCTATGTCCAAGGGAAAAAAGTGTATCAACCTTATGCCCAAGGACTATAGGTCCAAAACCCTCTTGTTCAAGGACAATAGGTTCATCAGCCGTATGTTCAAGGACAACAGGTCCCATATCCATATGTCCAAGGTCAACAGGCTCAACAACCTTTTAATCCATACATTGCCTATCAGCAACCTATGGCTGGATATTTCCAAGGTACTCAAGGTAAGAATCCTCCCTATGGTCAAGGTAATCCACAATGAGGGCAGCCTTAGCTGCCATATGGCCAAAATTCCCCACTGTCGGGCCAAAACCATTACCAGCAGGGATGGGCTCCTCCCTATGGGCCCACTTATTGACCTCCTATGCCTTTTAACACCTAGTTGCCTTTATTTGTTACACTCGAGTGGCCATATGTCTCGCCTTACGAATGATCTAATCCTTCATTCATTGTACTGGCCTTCAATGTCGTCCAAGATACTAAGTGATTTCCCAAAGTTTGATGGGAAAGCTAAGGAAGATGCTCAGGCCCATGTGATGAAATATCACCTCTGGTGCTCGTTGAACTTGTAAGTAGATGATTCCATTCATCTTCATCTTTTCCAACAAACCCTGATGGGTGCTGCAGCGAAGTGGTACATTGAGCTTCCTCGAAGTACTTACCATGGCTTTAACTCTTTAGCCATGGCTTTCCTCATGCATTTTCAGATGCTAGTTCGCTATGAAACTGGCACCTGTTTGCTTACATCGCTTAAGAAAGATACTACGACACACATCTCTGATAGCATCCATGAATTGAGACGTATGCATCACTTAATCAAATTCAATATTATTGATCAGTTGCTTACTGAATTGTTTACCAAATCATTCGTAGCCCCAATTGCTCACGATATAGCTATGGGTCGATGTGTCACTGAACAATAGGCCATTACTCGTGCCCAGTACTTTGATCTCATTTACTCTCAGTCTGGCACTTTATATGAGTTATTACCCAATGCTTTGTGGCCATCATCGAATCCCACAGCATCAAAGTCACTAGTTGTTCCTCCCATCGATGGACTTATTGGTTCAGTATCCTAGACCCCTACTAAAACGTCTTCCAAACAAAAGTCGGTCTTGAATGTTGTCCGTGATAGTTCATCTCAGAATCCACCTAGCCCTGGTAAAACCTTAGAGGTCCATGCTATCCAATCTACTGTAGTGGACAAATCCTCGAAAGGGAAAAAGAAAGGCAAAGGAAAAGCTAAAGCTGAGGGCCTGAAATAGGGTCCTCCCAAATCGTCTGCTAGGGAATCTTCACAACAGAAACCTAAGTATCCCTACTTCATTTGCGATGAATATCACTACACTAAGGATTATCCCCAATGATCCGAAGTTAGTCGCCTGATCAAAGGGACCCCTGCTATCCTCAAAGAGCCATTTTCATCTCAGCAGACCCAAATGGTAGACCAACCCCAATCTACTTCCTCTAGATCTCAAGCGTTCATGATGAGCATGCCTAATAATATGGCTACTATCTCGAAAGACTATCAAACTCCTGCTTCGGTAGTTGGGAAAGATAAAGAAGCTGCACCTTCTTCTTCTACCCCATGTTCTAACCCTCTACATATTGAGTGCCATAACCTTGATTCCACTATGCAGCCACCCTCTCAAGGTGTACTACAGAAATCCTCATTTAATCCCAATGCTCGAGCTGCTCAGCATTACAATATTGTTGAGGATTTGGCTCAAGCGCCATCATCCATGTCGGCTCTTGAGTTACTCTAAAGCTGCCCATCATAGCGGAAATCTTTTCTATTAGTTATCGGGGGCATCAATCCCACCATTTCCAATTTGATATGTTTCAATCTAGAGAACCATGTTCCACGGCTCCCTCATCAGATTTCCTTTCTTATTTAGGTAATATTCAATGAGAAGACCATCCACCAAACTATCATCGATGAAGGTGCTTCCACCTACATCATGTCAACCGCATGTTGGAAGGCTATTGGTTCTCCTGCACTGAAGCAATCTCAAAACACTTTGGAAGCTTTTGACGGGCACAATTCATGACCCTTCGGTGTCTTAACTAACATTTCCATTACCCCAGAAGGCAGGATAGTGCAAGTCAAAGTAGAAATTGTTGACGCCAATCTCAATTATAACCTTCTACTGGGCCAAAGTTGGACTCATGCCATGCATGCCGTGGCCTCCACTTTATTTCACGTGATTCATTTTCCCCATCAAGGGAAGATTGTCACTATCAACCAACTATATTTCTCTGCCTCTTCCTCCATAGATGGCAATGTTCCGTACGTCAAGCAATCTAGTGCTCCCTATGAGAGTGTGGGGGTAGGTCGCTTCAAATATTCTGCCTTAGTGGGAATTTTTCCACTCCCACCTCCTCATGTTGGCTCTGTCAACATGATCTTGGTCAAATTTGAGCCTTGGGTCATACCTAGACTGGATCTTGTTGATACTTGGGCCAAGGTTATGCCACTTAGTCTCGCTGAAGTCAATTACGTGGAAAATATTTTCGCTTCGAACTCTACATCCTCTGATTCTCATATGACGAAGACCTCTTTCGATATGTACTCTCAATCCCCATGGCTTGGCACTTTGGAATCACCTGATCCCTTAGCAGAGACCTTCCTTGCTGATGAAGGTATCATGGAAATCATGTCTCTTGAGGAACCCCCATGGATCGATACTCATCATTGCTCCTCATTCCTGCCTTGCCCAGCAGTCATGTCTACCTCTTTTGAAAAGTCCTCTTCTCCACTTCCGCTACTGATTGTTACTCATGAAGTATGGTTGGATGGAAATTTGGGTAATATTACACAAATGATGCCGATTGACATCTCTATCAAACCTGGTATCATTGATCACATTCATATTGTGGTATCTTGTTCTCCGAATGAGATCAAGATGTATACTCGTCTATTTCAAGAATTCCATTATGTGTTTGCATGGTCCTACGAAGAAATGCCCAGCATTGATCCTAGCACTGTGGTGCATGAAATACCAATGTATCCACACGCAAATCCCATTCACCAACGGCTTCACTCGGTGCACCCTAGGAAGGCCGCCACTATTAAGGGTGAAGTGGAAAAGCTTCTCAAGTTTGGGTTCATCTATCGCATCCTCCTTACAAACTGGGTGTCCAATATTGTCCTGGTGACTAAAAACTAGGGCACAATCTGCATTTGCATGGATTATCGAGATCTCACTTGTGCATGTCCTAAAGAAAACTATCCTACTCCCTTCATTGATCAGATCATTGATGAATGTGCCAGGAGCAAGATCTTTTCCTTTATGGACAGTTTTTCTAGTTATAACCAGATCAGCATCGCATTGGCCAATCAAGAAAATATAACCTTTATCTATCCCTCGGGTACGTTTGTGTACAAGAAACTCCCTTTCGGCCCCAAAAATGTTGGAGCTACATTTCAACGAGCAATGTCCTAGGCATGTCATGACATTCGAAACATTGTCCAACCTTACTTGGATGACCTTCCTACTCATTCTCATAAGCATTGGGAGCACCGAGACCATTTTCGATAGATGTTTTTGTGCTGTAGACACTATAACATACGGTTAAACACGCACAAATGTGTTTTCTGCGTAGAATCAGGATGACTCCTCGGCTTCATCATTTCCAAGGACATTATTCTCCTAGATCTGCTCAAAGTCGAGGCTATTGTAAATTTATCCGCTCCATCCTCACTGCACCAACTCTAAAGCTTGCAAGTAAAGGCCAACTTTCTTGATCATTTTATACCCAACTATGTCGAGCTAGCCACAAGATTTACCCAGTTTCTCAAGCAAGGAATGCCCTTTGTATGGGATGAGGTGGCCCAAAAATATTTTGACGATCTGAAGGACGTCCTCATAAATTCTCCTTTATTGCATCCACTGGACTATTATCAAGATTACTTCCTTTACCTAGCCATTGCCCATAGCACCATTGCTATGGTTTTGGTTCAAGACGACGATGAAGGCAATGAACATGTAATCTACTAAATTAGTCAAAATCTGCTCGACACTGAAACACGTTATGCACATGTCGAGAATCTGGCTTTGGCTACCGTTCAGGCTATTCAATACTTTTGGCACTGTATCATGTTACGCACGACTACAGTGATTTCTAAATGCAACCCTATGAACCATATCCTAACTCGTTAGTAGTTGGGGGGTAATTACTCTAAATGCATCGTAATCCTATAGGAATTTGATTTAGTCTTCACTATAGCCAAATCTAAGAAGTCACATATTTTAGCCAAATTAATCTATTCCCTTCCCTCCAAGGCTCTCCTTGCTAGTATAGATTAACTACTTCCAATTGAGACCCTTTTCCTTATTAGCACCCTTGATCCATGAGACGATGATATCATCGTGTATCTCGAGACATCCATGTTCCAGTCCGCGTTGACTAAGGATGATTGCCGAAGGATTTGGCATCACTCCTAACCCTACCGTGTTATTGGCAATACTTTATACCATGTTGGTGTCGATTCAGTTCTTCAACGATGTCTTACGATTGAGGAAGGTGAAAGAGTTCTCACTGATTAGCCTTCTGGGGCATGTGGTGGTCATATGTCTGGTTACACTACAACTCAAAAAATCCTTCGCACTGGTTATTTTTGGCCATCTATATTCAAGGACTACATTCTTATTGTTCACAAGTGCCATGACTGCCAAATTTACCAATGCAAGATGCGCGTCCCACCTACTCACCTACACCCAGTCATTACTGTTGGTCCCTTTGCCAAATGGGGCATCGATTATATGACATGTAACCCTCGTTTAGCCGAGGGGCATGGATATATTATAATCGTTGTGGATTATTTCACCAAATGGGCCAAAGTGATGCCTACATATTCTATAGATTGTAAGATGGCAGCTCAATTCCTTTCCAACCATGTTATTTCTAGGTTCACCGTACCCCAAGCCATTGTCACCGACCATGGCTCCCATTTCAGAGATTACATGAAGGTTGAGCTGACATTTTTATTGGGCTTGCACCCTGATGGCTCGACCCCATATTACCCTCAGGCATCTCATGCTCTTTTCAGCTCGTGGGCCTACCAAACCTCAACCAAGGACGCAACTGGTTTCACACCATTCCAGCTAGTCTATGGTCTGGAAGCAACATTGCGGATCAAATGTGAGATTCCTTCACTCAAGTTAGCTATTGAACTCCTCCTTAAAACATAACCTCAAGAGGAACGCCTCTTATATCTAAAAGGACTCGATGAGACTCGCTATCTCGCTACCTTGGTCATCGAAGAACAGAAGAAATGGGTCAAATCCCATTTCGATCAGTCGGTCTCCCCTCGCGTGTTCTCTGAGGGTGATTTGGTCTCACTATATGACCAAGCTAATGATAAGCTGGGGGCAAGCAAGTTCGAACCTATGTGGCATGGGCCCTACATTATGAAACATGTTTTACAGGAAGGAACCTATGAGCTTCTTGATTATGAAGGAAATCCTCTCGATATGCCCCAAAATGGGCTTTACCTCAAGAAGTAATATGATTAGGTCATCTTGCATGATTACTTTTGTACATTAGTGTGTAATTAATTTTTTTACATTATGGTTTTGTGTGATAGTTTTCAAACAACTTTGTTGTTTACTATGCTTTTCTTACTTTGCAGATGTTTGTGACTCCCCACGTTGGTTTTTCTGATGGTGCTTGACGTAGTACCTGAAACCTATCATCTGTGATATGGGCTATCTATGACCCTAACGGTGAGTTGATTGACCTCCAAGGTATTTGTCTAGGTCGCACAACCAAAAACATTGCTGAATATAGTGCGGTCATTGAATTATTGTCAGAAGCCATCGCTTTGGGAATCAAAGAACTGGTTGTGAACGTAGATTCATAGCTTTTCGTTCTTCAACTCAACGAGAAATATTCCATCAGAAACCCTCAAATATTGAGAATGTATTCTGTATTCATCTATTGGAAAGGCATTTTGATTATATTACGTATCATCATATTCCTAGACGCATGAATACATTAATAGATGCGTTAGCTAATCATGTGTTGGAGAAACATTTACGAAACATGTGAAAGACAAAAAAGACCATTTGTACCATAGTAGAGTGTAAAATACAACATATACATATATACCGTGATAATGTTTAATACATCAGTACCCCCAAAAATAATATGTGTGTCTAAGATAAAATCAGCGGCTCGTAGGCCTCATATATCCATGGCACACGGGCCTCAAAAAATACGTAAGTGTTGGACCTAGGAACTCATCAACATGGTGATCATGGTAGCATGATACGACTCGTGCAACATGAGTCAGCAATCGGTAGATCCGATCTAAGACTCCCACCCCATGTCTCTGGTACTGACGAGGAATGTCTCCTACCCGAGCATACTGTAGGATACCATGATTCAACCCCTCAAGGTTCCTCGCAATCTCCTCCTCATTGTCACTCCCTTCCTAAAAAGCGGTGATTACATAAATAGGGCAGGGGATGCACCTGTCTATCGGGGACATCCCAGTAGGCTGCTCTCGTCCAACGTCTGCATTAACAACAGAAATGTTATAAGCACATATAAATGAAAAACAATTAAAAACCTCAATTTTTTTTTTTGGTTTTTACCGTTGTCATCGAAGTCCTCTCCATCTATTAAGGGAATGTATGGATCTCCTAGGAAATCAATGCCACTGTATGGCCAGTCCTCCATGATGATCTTCTCCTATCATAGTTATGAAAAGAATGCAGGTCGGTATGACATGTGCTAACCCCTAGTGATCCTGGGCATCAAACAGCTCTAGTGGTCCATCCGCAGATCATGTGGCATAGGAGGATCTACCTCAATCAGCTAATAGTGAAATAACAGTACTCGTTGTAGGAAGAAAGTCACAAGTAGCGATCTGAAGCCAAATTGCTTTAGATTCTCCACCTTAGCTTTGGACAACTGGTGCTCTATGTTGATCTTAATGGCCTTTTCCCAATTGAAGATCGTGGGAGTTGTGTAGTCAATAGCATAAAGGAACTTCGACTTGTTACTCTCACGTTTCGCCTGGGACCCCGCCACTCTATGATGGTCAATAGAAACACCCTCAGTGTCAGATCATGCACATTGGAAATCTCTATCTTCCTGCTCCTAGATTTCAGTGGCTCAAGGCAGTGTTCGACAAGCAAGGAAGATATGCTTGCCCGAATCAGACATGAACCATACAAGTTCACTGGTTTCCCTTTGTGGGATAGCCCAGTGATGTGGTATATATCTGAAGTTTCCAACTGCAGCTTCTGGTCCCCAATGGAAAAGATATCTCGATTAATGTCACAAAGTCTAATCAGGTACCAAATCAACTTGAGCTAGGCCCGCATCACTGACGTCAAAAAGAATTTGACGAGCCCACAAGCCCTCAAAGCCTCTAGGTAATTTGGTTCATTCATTACCTTGGTGTCAACATCTTCATGTTCCCCTTCTTTCCAGTCCACCATTTTAAGCGAGTATCTCCTGCAAAAGCCATTAATTTGAGTCAATAATCATCCTTGGCACAAAAAATTCAAGTTTAAACGGTCAGTTTTGAAGAAATAGGGTTTTTCCCTGTGCATGGCATCGGTGCATGTGTTTTAAAAATAATTGCACCAATCGGTGCTAATGGCTTTGTTAATCACCCCCGTCCGGTGCGATTCTGTGACTGGAAATCACGCCAACCGAGGGCGAAAAATATTTTCAAAGACCTCCTCAAAAAATATAAAAAATGGCTAAAATTAGAAATAGAAAGCATAAAAATGGAGCTCAGGGCTTTGGCTGTTACCTGGAACTGGTAGCTTATCGATTGATCTCCCAGATCTCCCACAATCTGCTCCAAAACAATTAGGGCAAAAGTGAGAAAAAAGTCTTCACAGCAAAGGTAAAATGGTAAATGGTAAAAATATATTTACTTTTCCCCCTTTTATTCATTTTTTCATGAAAATATTAGGTTTTGTAAATATTTTGACCTATTTTTCCTCAAGGACTCGATAATACACTTTACCTTACTTGTGCAGCGATAGGTGATGGATGTTCAACGATGATGATGAGTCACGTTTCAGCTCTTTTCTCGACTTGTTAAACTCATATGAAAATATTGCTGACTATTTTTTCCCTTTTTGACTCGCTAAAGAGAATAGAAATGGGGGGTCCACTTTCAGCTCTTTTCTGACCCTTTAAAAGCGAAAATATGGTCAGGCCCTTGTCGTTTCAAACTCGTTAACATATGTGAAACATTGTGTGCCTAGTATGAGTTTACCCCTTTTTCGGGCTGGGAGGCACTATTTATGAAAAAGCTACTCCTTTACTTGAATGGTCAAGTGGTTCTTTCGAGTATTGTTTTCTAACTTTTCAGGCTCGAAAGACACAAATATACGAAAAGGGACCATGTGGATTTTTCTTTTATGTGTCATTTTCAAACTCTCTAAACATGAAAAACATATTGAGTTACACCTTTTTTGGACTTGTTAAACTATTAAACAACATCGGATTCATCACCATGATGAACATGAGATTCTCCTTCCTAGGGCTCGTTAAGCTTACTAGGTCAAATTCTTCCAAAGGATGAACTTACAATGTAAGCATATTCTATCCCCTTCAAGATTGTGATTAAAAAATAATTGGGGTACCTGCCAGAGATGGTGGGGGAAAATTTGGAAATCTATCAGTTGTGTAGGCAACTCACTCTTGAACATGACACTTTTTGTTTCATATCAGGTTGGGACATCCTCCTTTGTATCGTTGACCTTCCTGGTTTGGGTCGTTCATTTTGCCTTCCATTTTCTCTCTGCCATGTCATCATGACCACCGATCCTATGGATTCAAAAGCTGCCAAACTTCCATTTGTGTCACTGATATGTTCAAGAGTAGTCCTTATACAGTTACACTTACCTCTAATTCTCTGTATCATCCAAAATCATTTTGCATCTTCTCGTCTCGCGTCGATGATGTGGGATTCATTATGGCCCTCCTTCGACATGGTCACTTTCTATTGACTTCAACTCATTATCCAGGAAGTTGAACGAGAGACTCCCTTCTAGTACCTTAGAGCTTGCATGCCCTAATTGCAAGTTCTTCACACTTGACGACAAGTTCACATCATTGGCTTTCGATCGAGTGATTTCACGGGTGTTCGACTCCAGTTCCTCTATTCACATTTCGTGGATTGTGTTGATAGTACCTTGAGGACCATTATCACTATTGGTGGTTTCTCTTGTGTTTTTTAACAGTTTAAATTATTGACTCATAATCAAGCGACTTTCTAGCATGTTCAATGTCAAGACATCTATTCACATGTTAGAATCTGTACTTTGATTGGGAGGTGTTGGAGCGCAAGAACCTAGACTCAGATCTCAAAATGTCCAGGTTACAAAGTGGTGTGACATTGTCATTATGATATGCATGTCTCTATCAGATGGCTGGTTCTGACTCGACCATGAGTTATCATATGTGATCCTTTTCATTATCGGATGGCTGCGACCATACCTTGGTTTCATTATGATACTCTTCTATGGATGGCTATGCCCATACCTGGATCCATTTACATGATCATTCTATGGATGGGTGTTCATGCCATGATTCATGTATCATTTGATAGAGATATCATTTTATGTATATGTATCTGTAGTTGCTTATAGGTTATACGATGGCAGACCAGTTCCCCACATTGATTTATAAATAATTTCATCCCTTACTCCAGCTCGACCTTCACACTTTATGGGGCATCTGTTACACAACATTTTGTCATTGTCACTATACTTCCCATTCCTTGATCTTGGAGGACCTCTACAGTGAACCCCTCATGCTTTTCCTTCATAAAGAAACTCCAATTGTGTCCCTCTTCATGAGAAGATTAATTCCCTTTTGCATCATTTTCCCTGAAACTTCTGTTTTGCCTAGTTTACAAGACCAACGCTACTGACCTTTGTCTTCCCCACACCGATGTGCAGAGATTAGCACTATCCCACACACCGACAAGTGTGGCTGAGCTTTGTTCTTGTCGCGTGAGTCCTATTTTGGAAAGCTTTTTAAATTTGGAGCCAAAGCTTCTAGCTCTAAATGCTTCGTAATGGAAGTCTGGTAAATGGATTGGCCAGATGGGGTTGAGGATGACAGTTTGGAATCCTTTCCCCTATAATTATGGGACTACTTCAAGGGATAATCCCTTCTCCCATGAGAAGAGGATCCATCTCCCATCCAACTTTCCTATATAAACCTCCCTTCTTCCCAAGCACAAGATAGTTTTTTGGTTGAGTGTTGATGCTATTTTGGTTTGGAGTAGACAACAAGCTATTACAAGTTGTAGCTATCTGGTTGTGTGAGGGAGAAGTGTGATTTGGTTTGGAATGAAGCCTAAAGGGAAGAGCCTTAAAACTATTGTTGCTTGAGGCCATCATGGAATGCTAGCAAAAGTGTGTGGGAACCTGGTCTTATCGGAGGAGGACTGCAATGCTAATACAAATGGTTGTAATCTCTCTTTGATATTAATATATGCAACTATTGATTGATTTCCTACATGTTTTGTTATATTATACATTCATGGTTTAATGTTTCTTGACTTGTTAAGTAGGTTGATTTTCAATTTGTCTATTGTCATGTTTGTTGTTTGTTGTTGTTTACTTGTTTCAGGTGCTTCAAGAAGGAAGCAAGAGGTAGTTGGCGCGAGCAAGCGAGGAGATCATCAAGCAGGATAAGAAGACCAAAACATAAGTCGTCTTGATTGATTCTAACCTAAGGAAATATTCCATAGAATGCATCTGTTGTGTCTAGACCCATCATCGGGCTAAAGGAAATCATTCGTGTCCGCACTGATTATTTTACTTCACCACACATACTAATGACTTCAAATGAAAAACTAGTTCAGTAGAAGCTTCGAAAAATTCACCTGAACCTTAAGAGTCAAATTAAATTAGAATTGGACAAGATTCTGAAGGCCAAGATAATCTTCCCTGCCTGGCATTCTAAATGGGTATCAAATATGGTACATGTATCAATTTTAGAAACCTAAACAAAGCTTGCCAAAAGGATAATTTTCCTCTGCCTACTATGGAACAGGAACTGTATTTAGTTGCAAGCTCTGAATTAATGTTGTTTCTAGATGGATTCTCAGGATATAATCAAATACTTGTGCATCTAGATGACAGATTAAAGACAACATTCCAGACCAAGTGGGGAACATATGACTATCAGAAAATGCCTTTTGGACTCATAAATGATGGTGCCACATTTCAATGTGCTATGGACATTACCTTTAGAGGTCTAATTAATAAATTGGTTGTTATTTACTTAGATGATATCACAGAATATTCCAAGGATAGGAACAATCATTTAAGTGACCTCAATCACATCTTTGAAAGATGCATGAAATATGGAATTTCATTAAACCCCAAGAAATATTATTTTGCTTTACCAGAAGGCAAAATCCTTGGGTTTATAGTATCCAAGAAAGGAATTTACCTCGATCCTGATAGAGTCCAAGAAATAGAAAAATTCCCCTCTGACACAATAAGAAAACCATGCAATCATTGCTAGGCCAAATAAATTTTGATAAATGATTCATCCCAGACTTTTCACAAATAGTCTTACCCCTTCAAGGAATGATAAGAAAAAATGCAGTTTTCAGATGGAACAAGGATGAAAGAGGTTCATTTGAGTTGATAAAGAAAGCCATTATTAATGCCCCTTCATTAACAACTCCTGACTATCTCAAAACCTTTGTATTATATAATTTTTCATCTGATACTTCGTATGCTGTAGTTTTGACACATCTGAACAATGAAAATGTCGAGGCACCCATCTCCTTTTTTAGTTCTAACTTACAAGGCATCGAATTAAATTATTTAGCTGTAGAAAAGCAATAATTTATGGTCTTTGAAACTCTGAAGCATTTCAGACCTTTTCTTCTTAAAACCCATACAAAGATAGTTGTACCCTACCCTGTAGTAAGACAATTATTGATTCAAAGAGAAGTAGGGGACAAAAGAGCAAATTGGGCAACTGCACTCCAAGAATATGAGGTAGAAATCTGACCAGCTAAAATTGTCAAGGGTGAAGGTTTTTGCAGGATATTAATAGGAGCTTAGTAGTTTCCATCAGAAGAAGATCAAGGTAATGAATTGCAAATATCAGAGGTAAGCCTCAATGACACATAATCACAATATGTTGATTTGAAGTTTTATCTTAAAAATGGATATGCTCCTATGCACCTTAGTTATAAAAAAAAGAGAGATTTAAGATTAAAGTAAAATTAGTATGAGCCAGTCAATGACATATTTTTTAGGAAGAATTATGATTCAGTATTGCTAAGATTCTTAGAGAAACCTGAAGCTGAGAAGGTCTTGCATGAATTACATGATGGACCAGCTAGAGGACATTTTGGAGGAAATACCACTGCTCACAAAATCCTGCATGAAAGATATTACTAGCCAACGATATTTAAAGATGCACGTGAATATGCAAGGAAGTGAAAAACTTGTCAAACTACAGCCGAAATAGAAATAAAGCTAGCATTCCCTTTACAACCAGTTAACATCCAACAACCATTCGAACAATGGGGATTAGATATAATTGGTGAGATTATTCCTGACTCTTCCAAGCAGTGTAGGTATATCCTTATAGCTACTAATTTCTTTATTAAGTGGGTAGAAGCTTTCCCATTAAATATAGCTAATATGGAAAAAATTACAGATTTCATTGATCAGTACATAACTACCCAGTTTGGCTTACCCTCAACATTAATGTTTGACAATGCATCTTACTTTTCTAGGAATACAATGGTAGAATTCGCTCTTAAGCAACGTTTCAAGTTAAAATATTCAACTAATTATTATCCTCAAGGTAATGGATTAGTAGACTCAACAAACAAAAACATCATCAGAATTATCAAAAGAACTATTTATCAACAACATTAGAATTGGCATAAAGCATTAACATTTGCTCTATGGGAAAACAAGATTACTCAGAAAGCCTCTATTGGTTCTTCTCCTTTTGCTTTAGTTTATGGAAAATAAGTTGTTCTTCCCACAAATGTAGCAATCCCATCTCTTGCCCTAGTACAATTTATCAATGAAAGCCCTTCATCTTCTCTCCAGGATAGGTAATTTCAAATTCTAAAACTCGAAGAAGAAAGAGAATAGGCTAAAGCAACCCACTTCCATCATAAAAAATTAGTCAAACCTTCTTTTGATACAACTTCTACCAGTAAAAAGTCCCTTGAAGTAGCTGAATTATTTGTGAAATGGGACAAGGCACATGAAGAAAAAGGTAGACACACCAAATTCCAAAGACTGTGGCTTGGCCCTTTTCAAATTATTGAAAAAATTAGACAATCAATGTTTCTTTTACAAGACTTGTCTAGTAGGAAATATTCTTTGCCCGTTAATGGGAAAATGTTGAAAAGTTACTTTTTTTGGGAGATAACCTCTTCCAATTTTGTAATATATTTATTTTTAGGAAAATAATGGTTAACTAGTATTTACGCCTGGCTTTTCAAAATAAGTCTTTGATAACATTTCCGATTTTTTGCTTTTATAAGAAAATAGGAGTTAAAAGGAACAATTAGGACATTTAAGTACTAAAATAAACTTCATCACTTCGGAAAATATTAATCTTTCTTAAAAACATTTATTTTACAAAAAACTCTTATCTTTATAGGATATGAAGTTTTTGTTATCAGTCAAGAATAGAATCTTTAACCTAGCAAGCACTCCCTGTAGAGCAATATCTTAAAAACTCTATCATTATCACCCAAAACCCTTAAAAAGGCCAATGGCCCACCCCATCTGTTAAAATTTTCCTTTTTCAGAGTGTAATTCTAAAATATAAAAAACTTAAAAGATAAATAGTCTCATTACGAGCTTGTTTACCATGTTCACAGGGAAGTAATTAAAACTGATATTACCAACACTACATATCAAAACAGGGTAATAGCCAATGATCTTCTTGATCAGAAGACAAGGGGTCTCATCAAGAGCCATCTTGTTCAGTTTATTTACAACCATTGAATGGCATTGTCATCAGTAGGTTACCATGCCTAGACAATGGCTTTTAAGGAAAAAGATTACACTCAAAAGGTAAAAAAGAAGGGACAAAGTCCAAGAGAGATTCAATTCAAACGAATATCATTTTGAAATCTGAAAATTCATACAGATGGGATAATGGATCATTGTTGGTTAAAAGGTAACCCTGTCGAGGCTATGAATGCCAGCTAGCAGCAGAGGCTCTATCTGTGATAAATGAGTAAAAAAATAAAAAACTAATATTTAGGAGGCACCTACTATATTATTTTAAACCTTATTATTGACTAGTGTTAACATTTATATTTCTATCATTACAACGGTGAAGTAATTAAGAAGATGGGCCTGAGTAAGTAATGGTGGTTCAAGAGAAATGTTGTTTACCTTATAACTCATGAAATCAATATTCTAATAACTCCAATTACTTTGAAAGTTTTTAGAAATTTCAGAAAGCTACACAGAGATAACTAGTTCTCCCAAGTGAATCGCCAATTGTTGTACTACGAAACAACCCCCCATTTTTATCTAACAATAGCTAGCATTTGAGTTATAAATGGGGACCCTCTTTAAATTTTTAAGCCTAGGACAATAATGCCTAGCTCTAAAGAAAAACTTAGCAAAACCTTGCAAAATGAGCTAAGGAGAAAACTTATATCGCAAAACGCATATCACGCTTTTTCACATCACTATTTTATAAATCCTTTATGAAATTGCGATATGTGAAAAGGTCTCCCGATGTGATAATCCCATCTTGTCACTACACAATCGCATTTCAAAATTCGCAGAAAAGTTCAACATGCCTTAGGACAAACGTTAATGATCTGTGAAATGCGATATTGCGAATTTCGCAATCGCATTTTGCTCGATATGTCTGATAAACATTATAAAGTACCCCTTTAAAGACCATGATCTGTGATTAAGGAGGTAAGGCATTATGAATAATTACATTTTAAATAATAAGAACAAATGAGTTGATAGGTTATTAAATGTTTAGCAGCCCGAGGGAGGATAATCATTCTCCACATTATGGGTAGTTATAATCGAATATCTCATAAAAACCTTTCTCACTATCCAAGGTCATTTCACTAAGGATTTCAGTCTTAATTATTCGATACCATTTGCGCTAATATATCTTGTCTATTTCAGGCAAGTGACAAAAGACATGTTCTTAAGAAAGGTGATGCAGAAGAAAACTAAGAAGACCATTGTTGAGACAAAGGATACAGAGATGGCTCCTATCTCTGTTGATACGGTTAGGCGCAACATCTTGGGAAGTAATTTACAACAGACTAGAGGACGAGAATCCTAAAATTAATGTTACGAGAGCAATAGCTGGGTCGACAAAGCCTTCACAACCTCAATGCAAGGATGCCTCTTGTTCATTCCTTCATAGGATAGGAGAAAGAGACAAAATCCTTCCCTACACAAACATGATTAGATGGGTGGTCGAAAACCTTATCATTGAAGATAGGCAGTTCAAGAATTCAAGGATGGAGCTCATAGGATCGTTCAGGGCAGAAGACTTGAAGGCTATGTATCACATAGCTGACCCGATGGAAATCTACGATAGCACATTTATGGCTAACTTTGCAAAGAATAATCGATACCACTTCTAGTTAATTCAGACTTGGAGAATGTTAGACAACAAATTCAATTATGACAAATCGGGTATGTATGTAATAGACTCTTTGGAAAACCCCTATAATTATGTAGTAGCAATGTTATGTAGACTATATGGACTACCAAATAACACTAAGTTTTCAATAGAATGGATTCCCTTGATCGATGCATGTGTTAATTCGTATATCATGAATTGGCCTTCTATCCTATCTAACAAATTAGCCACCTCCATTAATCAATATCAGCAAAAGAAAGCCTCCGCTTTAGATAACCTCCCTCCCTTCTATTTATGTGCTTATATTATGGATGTTATATGTTTTTCCATGACATTTCCAACCATGGGTTGGAAATGAACCATACAAGATCCTTACCCAATCCATCTCAGTCATAAAAAAATATGGGAATTGCATTACATACCTCACTTCTACAAGATATTTCATTCTATCGTGCTGCCCCTACACTAAATGATTTTCAATAAGAAAGCCCCTAAGTTTTTCCAAGAAGCTATAGCAGACCTGCTTGCCATAGGAAAGTATTTCATTAAGGAATGGTTCACCTACATTCACGTTTTTGGTAGCACTATGTATCCACATGTCCTTCCCTTATATGTTTCTGATAAGCTATTAGCAAGGGATATTGATTATCAGACTGTGGGAAAGTGCTTGACTGAAGTTCTAAAATATAGCAAGAAGTCATTATGGCTTACTATCCCTATCAAATGTGGCTCTTTTACTTTAGCTAATTTTGGTCACGCTACTAAGGAATCAGCACAAATGGAATCCCTTAAGCTTCATACATTGCCTACAACGCAATTCGATCCAAACAAAGTGGCATACAATATCACTACAGGACCAAAGCTCAAGGCATACAATCATGGAGATAATTACTTCGAGGATTTGTTACAGTCAGCAGTTTCTTTCGAGAAAGTGCTTCAATGGAAAAAGGCTAACCTGAAACTCAAAGATTTTCAAAGATTTCAGGAATTCAGGAATGCGAGGCTTCGGGTCATTCCAATGCATCTATTAAAGCCCAAGGATAAGCCTACCCCAAGTAACACTATCAATAGCATAGCCCGTAGCTCTCAAAAGGACTCATAGGTAAACACTGAGAATACAATAGACACAGGGAAAGTCTAGGATGTAGACAATACGGCTAAGTCCATCAGGAAGCCAGCTGAGAAACATGTAATGGATACTCCAACCACAGAGACAACTTCAGAAGCCCAAGGCACTAGTTTGGAGCAGGAATGGGATCAATTCAATCAGAAATTGCAAGACACCCCCAAAGCTCCAAATACTCAAGAAACAGAGGAATTCAAGACTCCTCTAAAAATTCATCAAGATACAGAGCCCAAGTCTGTCGGTGAACAATCTACACCTATGGATCAAGAAGCAACAACATCCCAGCATACTGAAATCATCCCTGCTCTACCCACATCAGAAATTGTTCTGAAAGTGATGGAGATACCTCCACTTGATGTATTATATAGCCCTCTCCACAAGGTTGTAGTCCGAAGGCAAAGGAAAAGGAGAAGGGTAGATGCACCCAAATTCTCACCTAGAGATGAGCTAATGGACATTGTTTGGAAGGACATGCCTTTTAATCCGATCGAGAACTTGACTAGACTGTCACAGTTCACAGGAGCATACGTGTCAGCCACTATGGATAAGGCTATTGAGGTGTCTACTCTGCTAAAGGAAAAGGATGAAATAATTTCACAGCTTGAACAAGAGCTCGAGATAGAAAAAGCAAGCACAAACAAGCAGGCAACTAAGCAGCTCGCACAATTGCAACAGGACATGGAAGTCTTGAAAAAAAGCCATGAAGCCAACTTATCAGCCAAAAACATGCAGCTCCAGGAATTACAAAAATCCTTGGATAGGTACAAGGATGTTCCTTCTGCTGAGGAATTCATCAAAGAGGCTCTAGAACTAAATTCTCTTATAGTCAAGCAGCAAGAGTATTTCTGCCAAAAGTTGTCACACATCACTCCCTATCTGATTACCAACAACTAGCTCACAAATAGAGCCATTAGCCAAAGAATGGAGTCAAATGATTTAAACACCAAAATCTTTGACTTCATTGAATGGCAAGAATCAGAAGAGGGAAAGAAGGCCAGTCTACCCAAGATTGAGGAAACTCACAAAGACATCCTCTTCACTGATTTGGATGCTAGGATAAAACAGGCTGAGATGGTAGTTGTGAGGGTAGCTGGAGTATCAAAGAACATCATGAAGGCAGTAAATCATACCCTGTTCACTACCAATCTCATGAAGGAGGGTAATTCGAAAGAAATGACTGACTTAACTGCTCTGAGTAAACGCTGCCAAGAAAAAGCGAGGAAACAAAGAAATGTATTTACAAAACTAACTAGGAGTCATATTGGAAGCATCTGGTCAAGCCACATAGCTATATCATTACCCTTAATTGTTCCCTCCATGAGACTCAAAGGATGTTGCCACCTCTTGCCGATGCAATCTTTACAGGACAACTCAAATCTCATTTCAGGCCACCTCCTCAAATTCAACCGATGATCGATATTTGCGATTTAAAGGACAAGCTGGTAGACATAAGTTCATCCTCTTAGTTCTGTTTAGTTGATCTTTGTTTATTTTTGGAGTTAGTTACCTATGTCAGAGGAAGGTTGTTTGAAACCTTCTCAAATTTTGTATAATCTAGTTTTTCATACTTAGTTAGAATAGTATTTATACCCTTCTCATGCATTTAGAGAAGGGTCCAGAATGTTATCAAAGACATTTGTAAAGAATTCACTATTGTAAGTTTGTGAATGCTTTGGTGAAATGATGGAACATGATCTTTTCTTTTAGATATCAGACTACTTTCCTTTGTTGATGCACTTTTGTATTCTTGGGAGACAATTTGATTTGAAGGAATAATTTGGTCTATGTCATTTGTCAAATGACCAGGACATCATACATCTAGTACTATTATCATGTATGCATAATTCTATTAACATTTACTTAGTGGAAAAACTTTCTTTTCATGAATTATATGTCAGATTTATTGTTTTTGTGAAGCATTAATTGCACTTTTGTATTGATGCCATAACTAATGTTTTGATTTTCATATATAACTCATTAGACATGCGATATATTTTATAAATTCCTTTGACTAACTATTTAGTCAAAAGAATTATCTTTTACGTTATCATGTCCATTTAATTGTATTCAATATTTATTATTACATGTTAAAAGGATATATTTGCATATCGCATACCATGCAAGAACACCTAGGTTTATATTAGAATAAGTTAAGATAGAGAAATTGCATCATAGAATAAGTCACTTGGATTATCATTATTCTATTTCAAAAACACTCATGAACCACCCACTCTCATCTTAAAACCCACATTGGGAAACTGGTCCCATTATCCCTAGTTGGAACCACCGCTTTAAACTGAAAATGAGTTGTCTCAAGGTCTGGACCGAGTGGTTATCCCCCATGTTTTGCCAGTGGAATTCTGAAGCCGCAACAGGTTGGTAGACCCAAAAGCAGGAGGTTGCTAAACTCTTTAGGGAAGAAAAATTATAAAAAAAACCACCTAGGAATCAATAAGTTTGTTGATTCCTGTGGCAAGCAAATATTATGTCAGGGGGAACTGGTAGAGTCACATCATGGTTGGGAGGAACGTGCTAAGTTCCTGAGTAATTTTCCAAAAAGAAATCTCGGTTAGGATTTTGATTACATTCCTCTAATTATGATGAATTTTAAATGATAATAGTGTGGGTGTGTTTATTTTTGGATGATGAAGGATTATTACTCTGCAACATTAGAAATCATATAATCTAAATAGTTTTTTGCAAGTAGCAATTTGTGTTATGTGTATGCCACATGTTTACATGTGGAAATTATAAATGAGAACTTTGTAGACATGAATCTACATTGGGATTAAGGTACGATGAATTTGTGAAAATTACCTAGGTGTAGAATAAGCATAATAAAAATAAATATACTTATATATACGTGTTGTGGATAGGTAGGAAAAATTCATTGATAAATCAATCCTCTCTTTTCTGTGGTAATCAATAGCAACCAATTTATACCAGAACTAAAGTTATGGAGAAAAATACTTATAATGAGATCGTTCTGTTCTCTATAGTGAAAATAGTAGCGTGTACATGAATGGGAACTCTCATATGGAGATCTTGTTGTCTGAAAAGGTCGAGAGTCATTATAAATACATGCTGGAAAAAAAATGACCACTATCTAAGGGATTAAGTTCTCATAATTTGACACAGAGAGGATCAATTACTTGTTAGTAATTATGTTCACTCATGTGTTAGAAAAGGGGGTATGTAAAAGCTCCCTTGAACTTGGATAGGAGTCGACAAGCCTTGAAGAAGACTAAAAAATTCACATATAGGGTTTTTTAAAGGAATCAACAAGTATTTGGATGGTAGTTTTTAATGGAAAAGTAGATACCAAAAGAGATAAAAAATTATTATTCTTCATGCATGGTATAGTACCCAAGAAGCATAGGACTCATAGAGTGTGAGTGTATATTGAGTGCCCTGATAGCCAATCACAAATGCTAGGAAAAAGACAAGAGATAATTCACCCAATACATATTAGCCAAACATTAATTGATTATGATATTTTTAACCTAGCAGTAGTGAATAGGATCGTAATAGCTATCAACCCATTCTCAAAATTGGTGTAAGCCAAGACACGGAGTTGCTACATATTGTATGAAAATAATAGGGAACCAAAAAGGGAAATTTGAAGTCGTCCATATCACACTAAAAAAATTTAAATAGAATATCATTAAAAAATGATTTATTTGGATAAATATTGTAGCAAATTTCAAATGTGTAATTGGAACCTTTTAGGAATGGCGAGCGCTACTAGTTTCATGGAGAATTGCACAGACCAGAGAACAAATTATACAATCCTCATTTTAGAACCAGTAGGCTAGAAATGAATTTAAAAAGTGTAATCACAAGCTTACACACTATTATTAATGTAGATAAAAGGAATACTTCATCAATGAAAGCTAAACCCATTAATTAGAAAATTTATAACTATGCTTCTATTTTTTTTAAAGAAATAATTGTACATACAATATAGGTATAGAAACCCCAAATAATGGCACATACAATGAAGCAAGACTAAGAGATAATTACGAAATAATGTTCATAAATGGCACTGATAACCTATTCCACATCATAAGGGTCTTACAGTCTAAAGTTAGAAACCCTTGAGTGTTTCTAGTTTAGGACATATTAAATGAAAAAAAAACAAAAGAAAACAATGGGAGACTAGAGGCCTCAATACAAAAGGAAATACAAGGTCTAGCATGATATTGTTTACGGAAATTTTATACGTATGATAGGCCATAGGCTGAAATACTGAACTCCATGCCAGTAGTGCAATAAACTCCACGATTCAATTTCCATTCATGAGAGGAGTTGTCGAAATAAACTTGTATAGAAATTAGGATGAGATTGCATACCATATCTCACTATAACGTGACGTTAACAATAAGAATCTCCAAGGGGAAAAAAGGGATGGTAACCAACCTGTATCATAGCACCTGTGAATTAGGGGTTGGGAAGTACGTCCTCTCTTATTCGAACTTGTGCAAATAAATTAAACATACCCACAAAAAAATTGATATGAAATTATGAGAGTTAGCACACATTAGGCTAATATAAACAAGAATACAGTTTGTAAAATTGACACAGGAATGGAAGGATGCATGTTAAAAGAGTGATATCGAGTACCTTCCTCCTACACAGTTCAACATGTAAACCCATTGTGCAATAAACTGATACATTGACTTATACATTCCAAAAAGAAAATGTGTATACCAACAAGAAATTGATAGAAATGGCATGGGTCTAATTTCAATTATTCCAGGTCAACAGGTTACAAAAAGAGGACGAAAAGTGAAACTGTGCCTGGAGAATTCAGAACTAGTTCGGTGAAAAAGAATAGAAACAACAACGAGTAGAAGGAAGGGTGGGAATGCCTAAAATTTACTTGAGCCACTACCAACATGTAAACTGCTCCAATAAAACCTTAATAGATGTTGCATTATAAGATGATGGCATTGTAATTTAAGTAGTATTAATGACAATTGGGCGGGTAGGGACTGAGTGAGAAAATTATTAACCAAATTAAAGTTCAAGTAAGAAAATCAAATAATAAAGGGGAGAAATAGGAGTTACCTATAGAAATCATCGTGGAAGAGTCCTCATAAATATTCAGAGTGACACCCATAACCCTGAGTTAATTTTCCCAAAAATTTGCATGGTTTAAAGTAACCCTTTAAACAGAGTTCAAAGGAGGTTATTGATAATTAAATAACATAACCATTTCTTCACAAAATCTTACATGAAGAAGAAAATAAATTATATATTTCTTACGAGTGCCATCTTCAACTCCTCACAGAACAAAGAGGATGATATAAACACCACTAGACCATTGTAATAGGCCACAGGTGCCAAGACCAAAAACCCCTCTCATGGTGGTGCCTTGTTCATATGACAACATTTAGCATGAAAGAAAACCAAGAATGAATGAATACATAGCCAAATGTCAATGGTTACAGTTTTTGAGAATGAACCTCCACCCTTGGATTGAATGATTAAATCTCCATTGTTCAAAAGGGTAGGGAAATTATAGGCATGTGATCTTCCCATGGGTAACGGTTGCATGCCCATTTCTAGTTCTCCATGTGCCTTCCCATGGAAACTTATGCTAAACTGTTCATTAATCCCACGTGAACCCATCATGAAACAAATCCGCTTGATTTAAGGTAAGAGATATCACTTTACAATAAGAGTTGCATCAACCCAAATATGACATGGCTTCATAGAAATATGTATTACTATACTGAACCATATAATTTTAATATGTGTCTTAGTGAAACCATATACTAACTTGCCCAGTTTTAATTTAATTGTCTAGGATAATTCTTAGTAAATTGAGATGGTGTGTAATTTTGCATTAAATGAGATAACATTTAGGTATATACGCCATAGAGTTGGGAAAAAAAACCCAGAACTTTATCTGAACATGTATGTAGAAACAAATTCAGTATAAGGAAATTTACTATAAAAAATTAAAAAAAATAAAAATAAAAAATTGGTTGGAACCTAGGTACATGACATATGGTATGAGAGCACGAGTTTCAAAAATTGGGCCTATTGAAAATCACCACATTTAAATACATATGAATAGAATTATGTATAAAAGATTAAAATGTGTAAAATAATGATGCGTTGTGTTGACAGCAAGGTACTCAAGTGAAGTAAAGTGGCAAAACAAAATGGTAGATGATCCCAATCCACCTATGATCGAGGGAGAAGGAATCTATGACGAGTTAGGAGGAGGAAATACCCCATAAAAAAATTAATTTATCGAGATTGTGAGAAGTTTTAAACAAGAGCTGTTTCAACTCAAACTAGAATACCTCATAACCAATCAAGAATGATTGTTGAAGGTGAGTGAAGAACAAGAAAATATGATAAAAGATTCAACTAAAAAATCTAGTGACCGACTAACAGAGATAGAGGGAGGTGGAAAAGAAATGGAACCACTAAAAAGAAAAAATGGGGAGACTGAGATAGAAAAGTATGAAAGTGGGGATGAATCAAACAATACTTATCTAAAGAAACAAAAAAGAAGAAGAAAGTGGAGTTACAAGGGGAGTTCAAAGAAATAAAACCCTGTTCATTTGGTGGTGAAAAAGAGGAGGATGTTGAAGCATGGATTATCAACATGACAAAGTACTTCCAAGTTTATGAGTACGAGAGCAGTTTGAAGACCACATTCACCATTTATCAGCTACAAGGGAAAGCTACCCTTTGGTGGGAGGAGGTCAAAACAATACACGCATTGGAAGAAAATAGTTTATTGGGAAGAGTTTCAGAAACAATTCAAGTCTATATATTTAAATGAGTGACACTATGATGATCGAGCCAAGGAATTTCATGAGTTAATACTAGAGTAGTTAACTATGGACGAGTTCATGGCTAAATTCACCAATTTTTTGCGTTATGTTCCCTACATCAAGGAGGACAAATCGAAAGTGAAAATGTTTTTAAACTACTTAAAGATGTCTTATAAAGAAAGGACTGAGTTTTACAATCCTAAAATGATGGATGAAGTAGTGAGGAAAGGAAGATTGTGTTATAAAAGTTTTAAAACAAAAGAGGAGGCTTAAAACCTTAGTAAGGTAAGGAAATGAATACATCTACAGTGGGGATAAGAAAACAAAAACCTCCATAACTTAAAAACTTTGGAAGGGATCACCAACAGAAGAAATTCAACATAGGTAATTCAATCCAACATGCACAATCTCAAACTGGGTCCAAAACCATGGATTTAAATAATGAAAGGATAGGTGAGGCTAAAGAAAGAGAACCTTTGAAGTGTTGGGGTTGTGGGGAACCCCACATGCTAAGGGATTGTACGCATAACCCCATGTCTATTCAAAACATACAATAAATACATGAAGCAACAACAGTGAATGATATTGCATGGAATATCCCAAAGATAAGTGCATTACTGGAGGATAGACAAGCGGAGCACCAATCCACTATGATCGAGATTGAAGGTACTATTTTGAACCATTATGTCTCTATTTTAATAGACCCATGAGCGAGTCTTAGTTCTATTATTCCTCAAACTGTGGAGAAATATAAGCTAAAAATTGAAAATGTTAAGGATGCATGGCTGGTTCTGCTAGAAACAGGCACAAAGAGGAAGGTAAACAGCCAGGTAGAAAAGTGTTCCATAGATTTAAATGTCTTTTCCATTGAAGTAAATTTTAGTATACTTCCACTAGGGTAATATGATTTGTTAATTGGTATGGATTGACAAGAAAAACATGGAGCAATAATAAATTGTTTAGAGAAAATAATGAGTGGTGTAAATCAAGAGGGACAAATACAGTTAACAAGAGGCATGCCAAACCCAATTTCTATTTGACATATTTCAACATTACAACTAAAAAAGAGTGCCAGAAAAGTGGGTTAGTTATTTTCGGTGCATGTTGAAGCAAATGAGGAGGAAAAAGAAAAACAAAAGATAGATGGATTTCGAAATATTAGAGACTTTAAGGATGTTTTTCCAGAAGATATTTTAGGTATACCTGCCCATAGAGACATATTTATCCATTGATCTAGTGTAAGAAGCTATGTCGATGTCTAGAGCACCTTGTAGAATGAGTATTCTAGAATTATTAGATGTAGTTGCACAAAATACTCAATAATGGTTATATTAGACCCAATGTTTCATTGTGGGACCCCCTGGTGTTATTTGTTAAAATGAAAGATGGTACATTTAGAATTTGAATATATTACCAACAATTATATAAATTGGACATTAAAAATAAATACTCGATGCGTCGCAGTAATGATATATTTTATCAAGTAGGAGGGGTAACCATAATCTGAAAATTTGATTAGATCCGAGTATTACTAGTTAAGAATAAAGGATGAAGACATTCATAAGATTTTTTTTTTAACTAGATATGGTCACAACAGATTTTTAGCGTTACCATTGTGTCATACCAATGAACTGACAACACTTACGTGTTTAATGAATAACATGCTTGGGAAGTACCTTGATAAATTTGTTTTGGTCTTTATAGATCAAAGTCTAGTGTATTCCAAAAATGAAGATGAGCATAAAGAACATTTGAGACAGGTACTGCAAACTTTAATGGAACCTCAATTGTATGCAAAATTTAGTAAATGTGAGTTCTATAATGATAAAATATAATATTTGGGCCATGCCATATCGATGGAGGGATTTTCTGTTGATTTGAAAAAGGTCAGAGCCATTTTGAACTGGCCCATACCTAAGGGTGTGTCAAATGTCTGGTCCTTCATGGGGATTATCGGATACTATAGAAGATTCATGATATCAGCAAAAAAAGATTACCTAGCCATTTATAACTACGCAGATAGAAATACACGATGTAGTATTAATTTTACCACAGTAAAATCACTTTCACCATAAGAAATAATTTAGTAAACCATTTTTATTAAATGATTTTCTGATTAAAATAAGAAAACTGCATGAGAATAATTGAATACATCATTATTTATTTAATTTTCTCTAGCAATAATTATTAAATCATTGTTAAATAATTATTCCTTGTCACATTTCACTAAATATCCTAGGAATAATTAAATAAATAGTTATTTTTTTATTATTTCTTATTTCAATTATTGAAATAAATGTTAAATCATTATTTAATAATTATTTCAATTTCAGACCATTCTTTATCGTCGTGAAATAATTAATAAATCATTTTATTTGTTAATTGTTTCTAAATAAAGATATTTTACCATTTTGAATATTTTTTCCCTCTCCAAAATGTATAATAAAGTATTCCTAGTAGTTAGATTTTGATTTGGTCAATATTCTTCTATTATTCTCCATTTTCAAGATTAACTCAATACTTTGTTATAAATAGGAGGGTTTTCCACTAATTTTTCACCATGATCATTATCATCGTCACCATTATCGTCTCTTTTCTTTTGAGCTCTCATTTGATTTCTTCACATTGTTCTGGTTTTTTCACATACTGAGAGAGAAGATCGATTATTGAAGCATCAAGGACCCATCCCACAAAGGCGGATTTGCAAATGCTTTGGTAGATCTCCTTCACCAAGTATCATTAATAAAATAATTTATTCATTTTAAAGTCTATTCATTTGGGTTATTTCATTGGATATATATATATATATATATATATATATATATATATATATATATATATATATATATATATATATATATATATATATATATATATATATATATATATATATATATATATATATATATATATATATATATATATATATATATATATATATATATATATATATATATATATATATATATATATATATATATATATATATATATATATATATATATATATATATATATATATATATATATATATATATATATATATATATATATATATATATATATATATATATATATATGTTGCAGATTTTTCCACACTTTATTACAGATCTGAAGCATAAGAAACCACAAATTATTGTTAGGGTCACGTGTCACCTAGTGACTTAAGTGAAGTGTTTTTGGTACACCTTCCAAGAAATTTAACAGTAACAAATGGAGACTCCACTGGTGTATTTAAAACATTCATAGGTGACTGAAGTTTCAGTAAATTTCTGGGTTTTTACAGCTATTTTTAGCCTCTCAATTTCTATCTATAGTATCATTTTACTTTTTGTCAAATTTTCAGATTCTGATGGTTTTCTGGTTCCTTCCGAAGGTCATAGGTACCAGTCGAGCAGCAGACAAAAAATGATATGCGAGATATGTGGACCGATAGTCTCAGGAGAAGAATGCCCTTTTCAACCACAGATTTGTATTCCACAATGCACCTTTTGGGAAAAAACTGCATTTTCCACTGTTTCAGGTTAGTACCTATGTTTTGAAAATTATCTGAATATTTTTCATAACTTTTTCAGATTTGCCAAGAGTGTTGTGCATAGAATGGGAAGGGTAATTTATCTATGTTTTCAGTCTCTCCCAGGCCTAGATTCTCTTATTTTATCTTTTTGAGGAAGGAAAAAACCCTCTAGGGTTTAGAGTACACCTCCACATTGTTAGGAAGAGATTGGCTGAGTGAGGAGTCTAAGGTTTTAGCATTTTCAGCCACTAATTTTTCAGAGTCTAATCCATTACTGTTCAACAATTTTGAATAGTTTTCTTTTACCTTCTCTTCCTTTAGAGTTTGGGCTTTCCTTTCCCCCTTAGTATCCCCCTGAGCATCCTTGGTTTTAGAGCTTCACAATTATCCTTTACAAAATTATTCACCTTTCATTTTTGTTGTTTGTTTGCACCATTTATAGCATATTAGGGCCTCTATATCTCAGTCCCTTTGACATTAGGTATTTTTGGAATTTTATGTGTCTTTGAGTAACTTGTTTTCCCTCACTTTCTTAGTTGTTTGATAACCATTTTGGGTGGGGTTTTGTGTGCTTGATTGGCTATTTATTTTTCTGTCACTTTTAGCATTATTTACAATATTTTAGTGCTTTATTTTTAGTAGCACATGTCATCATCAAACATTCTCAATTAAATCATCCACTTGACACTTTATTTTAACACCACTCACACCATAAGCAAACGTGACTTTGTTAACACTTCCAATCCAAGACTTGAAACACTACAGTGCAATAACTCAACATACATAGATTAAGCCCACTTGGTCACCAAGGAAAAAAATCTTTGTAGTTTAGGTATAGGATCGATGGGATAGGCTTCCAATAACACCCATCGATTACTTTCATTGAGACATAGAATTAGACATATTAGGGAGCTTAAAATCCTTCACCATCGCATGGTCCAAAGCTAAAATGTGTCAAAAACCTAATTTAGAGGGTGTTAGGCTATGTCATCATGTGAGTGGTTCACTTCGGGGATACCCAACCGATGGCAAGGAATATCATGCATTGGCTGATCACCTAGAATATCAAGACTTGACTACCTCGATGGGAAGAAGGTAACCATAGTGACCAATCTTAGGAAAACACCTCATAGGACTTGTTGTGGGAAGCAGTTGGTTCTCTACCCTACCTTTCTCTCAAAATATATGCTTGCGAGGATGAGATTCCATCAAGTAAGAAGTTCTTCGAAAGGCCATCTTAAATAATGGATTTATGATTATTTGAGGATTTAGACCACCTATAAGCTAGAGCTATTTTTTTTATAGGACGTGTTTTATTGTATTAGAGTAACATCACTAATATAGTTATTTGACACTTTGCGTCACTGAACTAGGTGTTTTATTATTGTTTGTTGCTCTTTTATTCCGTTAATCACCCTTTATCCTTTAGAGTCATTATTGTCTTGATATTATTGCGCCCCCTAGGCATTTGTCACAAAGACTTTGGGATCTTCACCCTCAGTTCCCCTTAGGACATATTACTCCTCCCTGTTGATTTAGATTACATCCTCCCATTCCTCCATCGAGTCATCATTTTGATTACGAATCTACTGATTCATCCAGTTCTTCCTTTGATTCCATGTCTTCTCAACCTCATACCACCACCATGTGAGGAACCAACATGGATGTGAGAAACCAAGGTGCTAACCCACGTATCAACGAGGGAAACCCCACCAATGGAACCCCCACCAGTGTGGTCACTTCTCCTCCATTTCTTCCTTTTATGGTTGGTTTGAGTCTCCCTTATTTCAACCAACTCATCAATGATCCCCTTATCCATGATTTCAAATGGTTATCTATGCCTACTAAACTTCCTTCAGACATTCAAAAGTTTGAAGGTAATCATAGAGAAGGTCCCACAAATCACATTTTCTCATTCTAGATGTGGTGTTCATCCAATTCTATAACTAAAGACTCCATCTATCTTCATTTGTTAAAATATACTCTTACTGGAGCTACTGCTAAGTGGTATGTCGATCAACCTAGAGCCACTCACTCCAATTTTTGAGACACTCTTCAAATATTTTCCTACATATTTCTGGTTACCTCTATGTTACAACACTAGTACCAAAATATTGACTTCTTTCCATCAAACTTCAATCACCTGCCTATCTGATCATGTTCAGGAATGGCGTAGAAGGGGGAGCATCTGTAGAGCTCCTGAATTCGAAGACCATGTGTATATGGATTGGTTCCTTAAATCACTTTTGGCCCCCATTTCTAAATATGTCATATCACACTACACCCAGTCTGAGGAAGATGTGCTCCAAGTAGCCTTAAAATTTGATATGATCTATGCTGAGTCAAGTTATGTTTATATTGTCATCCCTAATCTGCCTTGACTTAGTGTTGCTAATGCACCAGGGGCATCTCATGTCGTAGATGCCATAGCTGGAACCATTTCACGCCCTCAACCATATTCTCTACCTTCGATGAGTTATGGTCAATATCAAGGAGGGACCACTTACTATTACATTTATCCCTCCCCCAATATTTCACATGGCAACTCTTATCTAGGTCCCAGCATGCAATATGCATATCTCCAGTGGTATCAATAGATGCGAGGGCCAGTTATTACTCCACCTTTTTATAACAATGTTTCCCCATCTCCTTGTTAACCCTATATACTGCCTATCGATGTAGCCCCTCCCGCACCAGTGCTCTAGCCCCCCATTCCTACTCCACCTTTGCCATAGCATAAACCTCCTCCACAAGATCAAGTGTATGCTCATGATAGCATAGGGAATCCCCCCAAATCTAAAAAAATGAATAAGGGGAGAGATAACAAAAGCTAGGAATCTCAAGGTAATCAAGTTATTTAAGGTATGCCACCCAACCCAGGAACCTCAAGGACCTCAGGCTAATCTAGCAACCCATAAGGAGGGCGGACAACCCAAGAAAAACATAGGTCTTCGTATAAACAAACCTTGTACCTGTTGAAGTGTATATGTCCATTATACTCACGAGTGTCCCCTTTTACCTTAGATGTGTCAAGTATTGGAAGCTCAAGCAGTTGCTTCTCGAGGACTGCAACCCATAGCTCCTCCTCCTCCTTCTACTTCATCTCAATCGACAGTGCTTACCAATCTTTTTCCTCACCAAGGATATCTTGTTGGTAAACCTACACAAGGTTAGGAAGATCTTCCAGCTCCACCTTCTGGTCACCATGATTATCAAATTCTTATGATGAATTCTAATGAGGTTAATACCAAAAAAGTCAAACTCCAGACTCGCTCCCTCCAATATGACAAGCAACCTACTAAGTGAGCGATTAAGGCCCAACCATAAGTTTCCACAGATCCTTTGTCTTCATCCAATGGTACCTTATAGATCCCTCCACATAAGGTAGAGGTTATTCCCAAGATCTACGAAGATCCATTACGTCGAAACATTGCTTCTGCTAAAGTCACCCATACCTATAACATAGTAGATGACTTGGCACAATCTCCCACTGCCATGTCAAAAATCGAAGTCATCTAGATGTTCCCATCCCAATGGAAATATCTACTCTCTACTTTGGTTGTTGTGGATCCCTAAGATGACCATATGATTGTATTTCATGTTGATAATTCAGAAAATACTCCCCTACCTTCATCCATTGCATTTCAAATACTAGTCTCCAATAAATACCACCATTCAATGATGCATCATATATGAATTTGCCTACACATGTGTGATTTCTCCTAGTGTTTGTAAGTGACTTGGTTCCCTAGACCTATCCCCATCCACCATCACTCTCTATGATTGGGGCGGTCATCCCCCATGGCCCCTTCACTTATATTGCAACTATCCTATAACTATCGCTGGTAATACTATCTCTATTGACATAGAAGTCATCGATGCTCCCCTAGACTAGAACATCCTTTTGGGTATTATTTATACATATGCTATGTGAATTGTTTCATTTATGCTTCACCATAAGATGTGATTTCCCCTCAATGGAAATATCGTCACTGTCAATGAGTTCAAGTACTATGACCCAAAATCTCAGACTTCACCTCAGTCCAACATCTCATTTGTGATTGACAATAAAATTATCTTGTCCCTCACCAATATCTCTCCTGGAGTCTACAAGGATTCCAGTTTTCTTGGTGCTTATTATAGTCCTCCACCTACTCCTTTTAATATCATCTCATCTAGTGTTTACATGCTCCAAGCATCATGGGCTACCTACAAATAGTCTAGTACACCTTCATAGCATCCAACACCTCCGCAACCTGATATTCCCAAATCAACCCAGCCTTTTCGTACTACTCCTTGAGGACCATTTCCTTCTACTAGTATCTTTCCTAATCCTTTTCCACCTAGAACCATTTCCCCATGCCTTACCATCTCAGAGAAGTTCCCCTAGGCCATTATCCTTTTGGTCAAATACCATTCCTATTTCCACCCCCAAGATTTTATTCTACACTTTTTACGGTTACGTTGAGTTTACCTAATTGTATCTATCCACTGTTCTCACAAGAATACATCCATACCATAAACAAATGGCGAACCACATCAACAAAATGTGTTTGGAGTCCACTGCTTTAAATACATCTGGTATGCCCATAGCATGCTATATCTATCCATAAAAAATTAGGGGGCGCATATGGCCCTACATATCTTCATGATCCTCTATAGGAGCTTGTGACAGTAGGGCTAAATCCTTGAATCCATTATTTAAGCACTTGGAACACAATGGTGCTCCACAAATTCATCTAGCTAGGGGCATCATTCCCGCCTTTGCATACCCGATCAATTCCCTCTACCACATTTGTTGGGGGCTAGTATCTCATGCTTAGGGGCATGAGAGCACCCCTGGCCACCTTCTCACTAGATTAGAATAAGTCTAAGCCTATACCCTAATGATCTAGGTATGGTTGATTATCCTCTCATTTCTTGAATATTTTTTCCTACCAGCCTCTCCTGTTACCGATATACATATTACATATTGTAGATGCTTGATACCATATCTTCAAACATCCTTCTCTATGAAACACCACACTTACCACATGGTCCCCATCTTTGACTTTGTGGTCAAGAATTATCCAAGACCTTCTCGTGTACTTCATTCTTGTATTCTTTTCTCCCCTTGATTCTTCACCAAGGACCATTCTTTGAGGGAGCATTAATGCCATTTTTAGATAAGGCCACCTACATAATTTTCACAGATCCAAATTTTGATGATCGGTTTATTCGCCATGATATCCACAATATTTAGGGCCTTCTCCTTCTCTTCAAATTCTCCAACAACTAACTATGCAAATGAATTCAATTGAGGGGAAAAAAGCCTTTTTATAGGAAAAACCCTAGTTTTTCATCGCCCATTGCAACCAAACCATAGCTCCATTTGATGAACCGTCCACACCATTGGAAATATATCACTAATTTCTATATTGGGTATTGCTTTGTTTTTTGTAATTTAACATTTTACTACGAAGCTACTTTTTTCCATGAGGTCTGACTTTGTCACATATTAAAATCAAATTTCTTTATTTGAGGCACTCATATTCTGGTACAACTTTACCTTTGCGCTGGTTTACTCATGTGTCTATTTTTGTCATGAGTGACCATCATTTACTCATGCTTTTATGGTCCCCTCCGGGCCTCCCCATGTTGCAGCATCATCGACTCACCCTTTTTCAGAGCATTCGAGATGAGTCACCCTTGTGATTCTATTCACAGTATCCTTGAGTCCAATTACAATGTTCCATACATCGTTTTGTTGCATCCATCCCATTATATTCATATTTTACCTCAAGCACTACTACTCTGTCTTTGTCAAAGCCCCATTTGAGTCATTGACCATCACCTCTAGAATCACATTAGTCGCTGTCAGGTCAACTGTACATATCATTCCTTGACAAGGGAATTCATCAGTTCGTCGCTCATCTTCTTTCCTTTTGTCATCATCCCTAGTCTCAGTCCGTTAGTCACTCTACTATGGTACCTCATGCCTTTGTTAAGGACTCCTTATTGCCTTAACATTGGCGGGCCGCCTTCTATCAACATCAACACATTTATACCAAAATAGTGGTCTAGAGGGTGGTGTGCCTTAGTTCCACCTTTCATCTTTTTTCAGTGCCTCAAATTAAGCAAAGAGAATCATCATTTCCCTTTGACTTTGTTGTTTCTCATGTGCTCGAAGCAAACTCCTTATCGCACGATTGTGAATCATACACTTGATGGTTCAATGATTCAGACGACTGTCCCAATGATTCCCAGTTGTATGTGAGATGTTTTAGACTTGATTAGGGGGTGGCACTTTAGGTTTCCCCCCACATGCCTGGATGTATGTAGATGTTGATCCAGCCTCGGATGCAGTTCTACAGATGTCACGGGTCTGATTTCAACTGCTTGTAGCGCCCACAGCATGCATGTCTCCTTCATATGATCCATTTAGATATTTAGAGCCCTGCCTTGTTCAACAGGGCTTCTTGAGTTGCAATCCCCCCTCACCATTTCAGTTTGAAGGGAATTATGTCTCATTTACTAATATGTTATTGTATTTATACCTTCCCTATGACTTTCTAGGTGCATTATGTATATGAGATCGATTCTATTATTTTCTGGCCCATCGATGCCATCATATCATGTATCATGTACTTTGTAGCTCATCCCCACACAATTGGGCTCACCATTATTATTTGTATGCATTTATATTGGTGGGTATGGGTATGCATCCCCTGCTTGATTTGAGATCATGTACTCAAACATAAAAGGAGACTTCTATCAGTTTAGTAGGTCTCACCCCTCCATTTTTGTCCTTCCTTGAATTTCTTTGGTTATCTCTCCCTCTCTCCCTCTAAATCCCCTTTCGTGTCTCATGGAAGTGTAACCTACAACATATTTCGGTCATAGGGTTTGCTCCTAACACCCATATGTTGGGTGGGGGGAGAATCTATTATCACCAAAAAATGACCACCTAGCCATTTCCGACTAGACAGATGAAAATACACCATGTAGGATTAATTTTACCACAGTAAAATCACTTTCACCATTGGAGATAATTTAATAATCCATTTTTGTTAAATTATTTACTAATTAAAATAAAAAAATCCCCATGAGAATAATTGAATAAATAATTATTTATTTAATTTTCTCTAGGAATAATTATTAAATCATTGTTTAAATAATTATTCCTTGTGATATTTGACTAAATCTATAAGGATTAATTAAACAAATCACTATTTATTTATTATTCCTTATTTCCATTATTGAAATAAGTGTTAAATCATTATTTCATAATTATTTCAATTTCACACAATTATTAATCCTCTTGAAATAATTAATAAATAATTTTATTTTTTAATTATTTCTAAATAAAGATATTTGACCCCTTTTAATATCTTTTCCATCTAATGATGTAAACTTTGAAACGAGAATTGTTACTGTTACCCATTTCGTAGAGATAGCAAAAACGTTACCCAATTTTGAAAAGAGGTGATGCAGAACAAACATGTTTTTTTAGAGCATAGTTTTTGGCACTATAATTTTTCTTCTGTACATTTCATTTTAGAATGGTAGTGATTTTCATGTTGATTTAAAAAAAGTGGTAATTCTGCATCACACCATTTTTTTAAAAGACCTATTTTTTTACTTTAAATTTTTTAATGTATGAAACATAAATAATTATTTTCTAAATTTAATAATTTTTGAAGTGGTCTTCTTCTTCATATTTTCTTGTTTTTATTTTAATTTTTTTTTTTTTTTTTTGTAGTTAGGTTTTTTTTTATTTTGCATATTTAAAGAAGAATGTTGATATTTTGAATTTTCGATATTCTACATATTTATACATCGTTAATAAATTTTTCAATCCACATGAAATAATTGTCTCTAAAAAACAATAATTTTTAACAATTGACATAAAAATAACCATTTTTAAGATAAATATAACTAAATAACTACACGTTTTGATAATTTTTTGTAATTTTTTGCTAGAAATGACATGTCAGAATCACAGTTTTTATAGGAAAATTTTAACTATAAATTGTTAAATAATAGTTTTTTTTTTATGAATTTCATGTCAAAATAATAATAATAATCACTCTTTTTTTCAAAAAATAAGGATTAACATAAAAATTAATGCGAAAATCACATAATACAAATATTGAATGCATAACAACCTTAACTGAGTGCATATTCTTCTCATAAAATGTCAAAGTCAAAACATTACAAGTATAACTGATTAATAGTTACAAAAAATGAGCTTGATTTCTAAGCATAAC
Organism: Pinus tabuliformis; assembly: GCA_031772625.1. Taxonomy (NCBI): domain Eukaryota; kingdom Viridiplantae; phylum Streptophyta; class Pinopsida; order Pinales; family Pinaceae; genus Pinus; species Pinus tabuliformis. The sequence goes on along the minus strand of CM062817.1, from coordinate 1,281,044,754 downwards.
TTAAATTTAATCAACAATGTCACATAATCCAAACTCTTCATCCTCTAGAGTTTCACCATTGTCTTCTTCCTCAATATTTTCTGTTTCATTTTGCTCATTTTCCTCTTCTAATGGATCTTTGATGTTTGCGAATCTCCCAATGTATGCCTTTCCAATCATTCCGTGTAATGGTGGTTGGGGTTCCTTTTCTTTTTTTGCCACACATGATTCACTAAAGTTCCCTTTATTCAACCCAATTTCTTGCATTACATATGGAAGAAATTGAAGAACATTAATTCTTTGCTGAATGAAATTGCACTGTATTGGATCTTTTTCAATGGCAATGCAATTTCTTCCTTTTTGAAGGCAACATGTTGGTGTTGTACCTAATTATCAAGCACAAAAGAAATAATGAAGTAAATTAGTACAATGACATATAAATTAAGAAATAATATATTGAAATTCAATTTCAGATAATAAAACTTACCTAAGCTAGAAAATAAATCCAGAACCTAATCTCCTTCATTTGAACATATGTCTATAAGATAGTTAATCAATAACTATGGTTTTTGATAAATTTAACCATCTCTCCTTTTTCTTCTTTGTCTCAATATGTTAGTTTTCTCACAACAGCATCATAAGTCAATATTTAGCTATGACTCTTTCTATCTACCTGATTAAAAATCATAGACATATAGCTATCATCTTTTGTCCAACTCTCAATATGGATGAAGTCACAATCATTTATAAATAGTTGATCTTCACGGTTAAGAAGATTTGACTTTTGCCTGTAACATGAAATAGTAAAAGTTCAATGAACGTGTACTTAAATAATTTTTTTAACATTAATCAAATATACATTTTAAACGTCTTACAATGCAAGATGCATCCTTGAATTTGTTTTCCCCTTGAAGCTTAACAATAACATTGCCAACTGTGTGTCTCAATGAAATGTCACAAATCTCCATAATGGTGATGACGTGACTTCTAGAAATCCCACAACCACTTTAATAAGAGCTTGATAAGTATAAGGGTCACTATCATAGTCAATGTTTGGAATATTGAAACCATGGGGAATATCTACAATAACTAGGGCATAATCCCTTTTAGGTATGAGTTTAGCAATGTCTTCACAGTCGCCTTGTATTACTTGATATTAAATATTGTCTAGCCCATTCCAAATGAAATGAGTAAGAGTTGGATCAAGTTCAACATTCTTAAGACGTTGCTTCTTCAGTCTTTCGATCTTTATTTTTTCAATAAAGGTTCTGAAACTATCTGGTGCTCCATTATCATCCTTCTTCATCTTTTATAAAATAAACAAATATATGTGTAAGTTATAAATTAGAAATAGTACACAGATGAATAAAAATGAATGTATAAACCAACATACCTTTTTAAATGCAAGATAAAAAAAATTAATGTTGATGTAGAACTTGAATCTGGATAGTTGCATAGAACATCATCCCAACTATCTTTGTTCAACAATTTAACCATTTGTTCTTGAATTTTCATGTAAACTTTGTGACTACATAGATAAAGTAAAAAAAGTCAATATAATGATATGTATAACAAATACTACTAAGAACAATATGTTATATTTAAAAGAAAATTATAATCTACAAATAAATATAAATAATTCAACAAACTTACTTTTGAAATTCCTCAGACATTTCCTCCAATGATAATTCCTTTGACCTCACATGAGATAATATTGATTTGACAAGTTTTTCATCCTTAACTCCTTGCAATGCTCTCCAAGGTGTGATAGTCATATCTTCTGGAAGCTGCTTCATTTCAAGACCTGATTTACTGTTGCTACATATCAATGGCTTAGACTTTTTGACCTTTTGGTTTTTAATGCCAATGTTCTCCCACATGCTAAAAATCTCATTAATCAACTCCCATATCTCTCCAGTTCTATATGCCAACTAGAAAATATTATCAACACCTATGAATAAATCACTAAATTTGATGCCTTTGCTGCATTTTGAATTGATTTTGTCTTCAATTTGATAGCATATTTCCATACAACATTCCTTTCAAAAATCTACAGTAACATTTATCCTATCCCCACCACATTATTCTTCAAATTCACTATGAATAAATCTAACCCTTTGGATGAAATTCATAGACATCCTATATTCATTATCTGAATTATGATCCCATGCCACTAACTTTGCTTCTGTATCTGATAAACCAGCATAAATGATACATTTCATTGTTTCAAAACATGGGTTGTTGGGATATTCCTCCATCAATTGTCTTCGAGCTTCTACAGAATGGTTTCCCTCAAGAACATAATAATTGTATTCAAAACATTTTGACTTATCAAATGCTTCTTTGTCAGGAACTTGAACTAGATCAACAAGAAGCACATAATTAACCACATGAGCATATGGATTGTACCTCATCAATGTCTTCAAGTTGTGAACATACAGATGGTGTGGCTTTCTGATTTGATATTGAAATTGTCCTTCACTTGCCTTATAGATTTGTCTGACATTAAGCTGAAATGTACGACCACCCTCAATTAAGTTTTTCTTTGTCAAGTTCTGTTGAATGGCATTTTGTTTTGTTTTGATAATGCCATCCTCTAAATTAGCTATTGGTGTAATGATTTCTCTGCTTTCTTTTGAACTTTCACTAGGTCCTTGGCTATTGGTAATGACTACTTCAAAATATTCAACTTTACTTTTCTTCTTCATAACATTCTCATCATTAACTGTAACAGATTTATTCTCATCATTAACTGTAACCGAACACATGTCTATGACTCTTCCCATCACATCATAAATTCCATTATCATTAGGTATATCAACATACAGATATATCAAACTAGAACTATGATTTGGCTTTCTCTTCCTTTCACATACCAGACTTTTGATGGAAGTTTCACTTCTTTTGATTTCTTCCAGTATGAAATCATCTTCTTATCATTTGAAGAACTTGAAAGATTTGTAGCCATCAGCTCAGGTGGGGTTCATTCACCAATGTTTTTTGAAGAACCACCTTTAAGTCTCTTTGGTCCAGAAAGATTCACAGAAAACTTCTTTGATGCCATTTTCTTGAAAAAAAAGAAACACATAAATCAGTAAATGAGAAAAACATAGTAACTTAAATTAACAACAAAAACGATAAATGATAATTAATTTTATAAATCATAACAATTTCGAAAAAAAAAATTAAAAAATACATTGCCTTGCTGCCGCACCGTGAAAATCGGCTGGCCAGCTGAGCTGACCATTGAGTCTGGCCCTGTAACCCACCTTGGCAGCCCAACCACTGCCCCCGCACCACCTCGGTGGCCCACCCGACCGCAGGGTGGCAGGGCGATTCTCGGAATCACCCCATAGGCGGACGGGCCACCGAGGTGGCGTTCCTCCCCCCACACCACCTCGATGGCCCACCCACCCACGGGGTGGCAGGACGATACTGAGAATCGCCCTGCCACCCAGCAGGTAGGTAGGCTGCCGAGGTGCCACAAGGGGGACTGTTGCAGCGCCCCCTGCGCCACCCCGGCGGCCCGCTTGTGCGGGGTAGTGGGGTGATTCTCAGTGCAGCTCCCCTCGCACCACCCTGATGGCCCGCCCACCACCCTACGGGTGGGCGAGCTGCCGAGGTCGTGTGGGGGGAGCTACCGCCACTTCCCCCACACCACCCTGGTGGGCCAACGGGGAGGAGCGGACATCCAGGTAGCCATCCCCATTGCCCCTAACCTACGGGACCGTTTGGCTGTTGTGAGAATTACCGGGCCCGTTTTGCCGCTGTGAGCTTCACTGGGCCCACCATGCCCACAGTGGACGTAGTGGGTAAATTTGGTCTACAAAAAGTTTTTGTTTAAAAAAAAAAATTAAACTTCATTAAACTTATTTAATATTAAAATTTGCAAGGAAAAAAAATAACTAACCTTTCAATTGTGAGAATTCTCTATTGAATATGTTGTTGATAGCAATGTAGCTGCTTCACAAATTCACTCCAAGTCTTTTAACGAACCTCGGAAAACCTTGATGTCATGTGAGTAATAGTTGTTAGGGCCTAAATCTACCTCAGGCTGAGAAAGGCAGGATCTAGGGTAACATCAAACCATGCTTAACCTGGTAGCTAGCCCTACCAGGTCGGGAGAGGGCTCTCTCCTTGTCAATCCTAGAAAAGATAGCCAATGAAAGCTTGAGATGACTGATGTAATGACTGATTTTAGGTTGGGTATGCGTACAGAGGTGTTTGATTGAATTTGATGATGTTTTGTTGGCTCAAATGTGAAAGACAGATTTGGGCCTGGGGAATCAAGCTCAGTTTTGCAGAGATCTCTATGGGGAAAGGTATGCAAGTGATTTGGTACTTCGAATTGAGTGATATGGAGAGGTTTTAGACAGATGAGGAGTTGAAAGGGGCATGAAGAACTCATGGATCCTTTTCAATCAGCTGAAAACATACATAACTAAGCAAACCCTAAGTAGAGCACTACACTTTCAATGTATTCTACCTTTATCCTTGTTTAATTTAGTTAAGATGAAATAAAGAGAGATATGGCATACGTAAAACACATGTAGACTTATAATTACAGAAGAAAACACAATACCAAAGCAAGATTCCACATGAATCTCATAAAGTGCTGCAAACCATTGGTCTATTGCTTAGCCAAGCTACTGAAATGAGTATACAATGAAGCTTCAAGCTTTCCCAAAACTCAAACCTTCTGCCAAATTCCAACCCCTGCACTATGAAATTCATACAATATATACATTTTCTCATCCTTGTACTAAGGGAATTGAGCTCAACCATTTTCTTCAAAATAAAATCAGTTACATTAAACTTGGGCCGAATTTCTGAAAATAGGTGTTGAAGATGACCTCGTATCTCCTAAACCATAGCTCCTGTTACAAAAATGAAAGAAAATTTTGTAGATAAGGTCATGTTAGAGAAAAACCTCTCTCAAATTTGAGAAATTCATTTCCAGTTGCTCGTAATCTGTTCCACAAAATCATCTCTAAAACAGAAAATCATTAAAAATTTAAATATGTGAAAATGAGTTGTAAAGATCTAGTCACATATCCCAATTCATGACACCTGTGAATAAACTGAAAGAATTTTTTGTTTTATGGCTCATTCTTAACAAAAACCTCCTTGGGTTTTGAAAAATTACTTTCCATCTGTTGTAGAATGGCCCCGCACTAAAATGACTAAAACAATAAAAAATATGAAAAATTTGCTTTGTTTTAATGTAGGCTCCAAATATCATTGTATATATCCCACATAGTAGCACTTGTGCATAAAATGAATGAGGTTTTTGTTATTTGGTATGTGACAAACCAAAACCTCTTTCACTTTTGAAAAATTCCTTACCATTATTTCTTAAACTGATTTTGTACTAAACTTGTCATTGTGTGCAGCAACTAACCTCAAAACATGCATAACCAAGAATCACTCATCCATTTCGATCATCTCTTCTAATCTGGGAGCCAGTTAAGGAGTGTGGTATACCGTTGGAAATATATTTCTGAGATTCTCCTGATGGACACACTTGTGACATGTTTTGTGTTGAATATCATGCGCAAAACATTTAACAAAACCAGACAGGCTGCGAAGACTGGAACTAACAATAGTGATAATGAAATTTATTATATAGGTGAAATTACGGAGATGTTTTACAGTATAGTTAATGTGGGATTAATATTTTTTTTTAAGATTTAACATAATTTTTTTATGGCAATATAGGAAAATATGATAAAGCGAATATTAAGGAATTGTTTTATAGCACAGTGTATGTGGATTAGTTTGTTTTAGAAGGTATTATAAAAATTTAAGAAAACATTCAATTGTTTAGTAAATATTATATACTTTAACTATTAAAATAATTTAGGTAAAAGTTTTATTTTACAATTTTAAATTTAAATATTTATTTCATAAAAAAAATTAGTTAACATTTTTCAATAGATTGTAGAATAAAATAATGAAGGGAAATACATGAAACAAAATTTTTGGAGGGAAATATTTTCACGAAACTTTTTGGAGGGAAAATTTCATTCTCTAAGCTATATAATATCTTTAGGAGAGCCTCCATTTGTATCATTCAACCTCTTCTATTTGAAAGGGATGGATTCTCCTAATAGTGAAGTTTCACTTTGTAAAGCATCAAAATCTTCAGCGCGTAACAACTCTAATCATATTGATGAATATAATGGAAAAGATTCTACTATGAATAGAAAGTCAATTCTTCCACTTAGTCCTAATCGTAAGAACTATGAGAGCAACATTTATGAAAGAGGGGATTAAGAATTTCAAATAAATAAAGAGTCACATATTCCACTTAGTCCTAATCCTAAGGATTATGAGAGCAACAGTGATGAGGAGCATGATGAAGAATTTCAAAAGAATGGAGTGTCATGATGACTAATTAGTCCTAATCCTATGGACTATGAGAGTAGCAGTGATGAAGAGCATGATGACCAATTTCAAAAGAATAGAGTGTCATTGTTGTAGAGTCGATAATATGCCATTATTATTGTCACTTGTGAACGTTTATTTCACCCATTTCTACCATTCTTCATCATGTTATTTATTATAATTTATCATTTAAATCCATTTTATTAATTATTTATGCTCTCATGAATAAATATTATTTATTCTCCTTTATTTCTAATAAATTGATTACTATGCATTATTTTACCAATGATAGTTCTAATAAGTTGGTTGTAACATTATTTACCATTTTTAGCTTCCAAAGTAACTTCCAGATTGAAGATTTGATTTTTAAATCAGCCAACTCAGAAATTCGCTGGTTTAAGGAGTGACAGTTTTGCGGTTAAGATTCTGAGCAAATGAAGACGAATTTGGAAAATCTGGAACATGGGTTTTGTCCAGAACGGGCCCAATTATCTTCATGAAGAACAGTTTGCCCAAATTCAGCTTGTACAGGGAGAAATGCAGGGTTCTTTGAACACGATTTTCTGAGATTTGCTGTTGCGGCCGCCCTCCAAATCTTAACTGCAAAGCCAAAATTCGCCTTGATCTGGTTGATCAATTGGTTAGGATCCATCCAATTCTGTAAAACAAATCATGATTGTAATTATCTATGCTCTGATCTTCTTTATTTAAATGAAACCCAAGATCAGAGAGCGGGGGCGGAAGAGGACTGTTTTTGTAATTCTAAGTTTCAGAACTCAGACGATCGAATCTCTTTGGGAATTAGTGTTGCTGTATTATCATTGATGCGTTAATATAAAAGGCTTGGCATTTACTTTCTCCCTGCATCTGAAATAATTTACGGCGGTGCCATTGGAAGCTATGGGCCCGGCTCCAACGGACACTTGCCGCTGTTGTATTATATGGTAAAATGCGTGTGGTTTGTTCATTTCTATTATTAAGTAATCTGATACATTCTTTATATGTGATATACTATGCCTCATTATAATTGATATCTGAAGGAGTTCTTTCTCTCATGTCTCTGCATTGTATAAGTGGATCTATTCGAATTGCATTTCTCAGCTATTTCCGTAGCAGAACGTTGGTATGAATGTTACTGTTATCCGATCCATGTGAAATAGTATTTGTGAGGCTTGAGGACAATGTTCCTTCGTTCAGAAATATAGTTATATCATTCAATACTTTCAGATTGCTATATTAATGTAAATCATGTACATACGGGTGATAGTTGTTATTTTGTAATTCATTAAGGATTGTTGTTCCATAATTCATTTGTGAATATCGCCTCATAAAGTAAATTGCTTTTGAAGATTGTTATTTCATTGCAAAATGTGAGTTTGGTTCAAGTTTACTTTTGACTCGCGAGATTTAGTTCTTTTAATTGTTGTTTCATTTACGGCTGTTCTATTTCCTTTTGTTATTTCATTTTTGCTTGCTGCCATTCCATTTCCTTGCATTTATTGCTTTGGTGTGAGAGGAGGATCAAGGCTGTCGTGATACACAACAGACGCTATTATGCTCCCAGATCCATGATCCATACTCTATTTCTTTTTCATCAATTTCTAGAGGACTGAGTTATTATCCTCGATTGATGGTTGTTTGAATGAATGATTTAGTTTCTTGCTGTTCCAATTAGATTTTGTTTCAAGCATTCATTTACTTTTGGGTTTTGAGCACTATACTGCAAAACATTACTCTTAAGTAAGTAGCCGCCTCAGACAGAGTACACTCTTGAAATAAAAAGTCGTCCCTGGGTTGATAATTAATGTGAGGTAATTAGGAGTTCACAAGACACCTTTTTATCGCTCCACATTTTGGCGCCGTTGCCGGGGAGAGTGTAGCCATTTCTAAAGAGTAGTGTGAATCCGATGAGTGCCTGCTAGGGAAGAGTTGGATCTTAAAAACGGAAGGTAAGAACCTGCGTACGGAGCATGTAAAAGCCCTGCTCCCCCGTCCGCTTTCCAGCAGGACTGTTAAAGAACCTAGAGTAGAAATAGATGTTTGAATTTTTGTGTGAATGATTAGGAAAAAGATAGAATTTTTTTTAAAAAATGAATCACATGATCTCACGCAAGTGGTGATGTAAGCACCACCCATTTCACTAACCGATTGACAGGAACATTTGAAAAAGGAGCCTTGAAGAAACACATGAAGAACATCTTCTATTATGGTAAGAAATGGCTCACGTTTCTACTTTTGAATTTCCTATCAAAGTTCTAGGAGTGACACAAATGCACATAATTCCCCCATCTTTACCAAATTTTCATGGTTTAGCAAATGAAGATCCACATACATTTATGTTTGAGTTTGAAATACTTTGTAGAGGATATGATTATTGTACTAATGATCAAAGATTGAAAGTGTTTCCTCTTACTCTAAAAGGAGCAGCTCTCCGATGGTTCATGAGCCTAGGTGGGAATTGCATCCAATCATGGGAGGACATGAAGAACATATTCTTGAAGAAGTACCAAGACTATTGCAAATCCAATGAAGATATTTTCTATATGATACAAGGGGAAGATGAAATTTTGGAGGACTATGTAGATCGGTTTCATTATAACCTTCAAAAATCAAAATATAAGCATTTGGAAAAAGAGATCTTAAAAACACGCCTTCTTAAAGGAATCAAAGATAAATGTTTAGAAACCCTAAATCTGATAGGAAAAGGTGATGTTTTTCAGTTATCATATGATGATGTTTGTGAGTTGTGCATAAGGTATTCAAGAGGAATCTCCAAGGCTGGTAAGAATTTTAGAGATGTTTGTTTTTCCTTTTCCAAATATGCTACAAGAATAGGAGACATAAGAGCTGAAATCAATGCTTTATTTGAAAATTTTAAATTGGATTTTATTAGCTCTTTAAAAGAAAAATTGAATGTTTTGCAGGTTCATAAAAATGAAGAATTTGATGAAGTGTTTTGTTCTCATGACCGAAAGGAGCATCTCATAGATACTCACTCTTCCTTATCTATGATGGAAGTGGCATATCAAAGAGGTAAGGAAGCTGCAACAAGGTCAAAACCACAGAAATCATGGCCTACAAGTATGGTTCAAAACACTTTTTCTCCATCGTCATACTTGCATAATCCATTATGGAATGCTAATGTGTTAGGGCAGCCATGTCAATATAACCACCTATCTTGTTTACAAGTTGGGCATGGTTCATCTTATGATGGCATGACTACTCTCCCTCATCTTGTAGCACAAGCACATTCTCCATATTCTCCACCAGCTCTTTCACAACACCTTGCTTGCCCATTCACACAACCCAATCAGCCACATCATCAAAATGCTCCTGCTCAACTAATTTCACACCCCCACCATAATAAACCAGTACAACATGCTTACAATGTTGAGCTGGAAAATTTACCCACCCTTCCCACCCATTCTATCTCACATGTGTCATTAGAGAAAACCTACAATGAGATTCAGAATGTTTCAAATGCAAAAATTGTAGAAGTTATGGAAGAAAATGAGGTTTCTTTTACTATGCATCAACAAGCTATTTTAAAAGCTCAAGAACTTCATGATATGATGGCTATGCGAAATCAAGAAAATAAAGGATACATTGAAGATTGGTTTCACTCCATCATTTGTTTGCAACATCACTCTATGCTTCAACAATTTTTGATATCATTTTTTCAAGGGAAGCCACCTTCTCATACCCTAATATCCATTAATATGCATTTTTCAAATTTGGGTATGTGCATACGTGAAGCCGTGTTTCGAAAATGGCTTCACTGGAAGTACTCATACATGTAGTCATATTCATCCTTCAATCAAAGTAGGTTAGTGAATAAAATAAAATAAAATAAAGACATAAATAAGTGCATTTTGCTCTTTTGTAAAACTAGGGTTTTTGTTGCAACATGCTATGCAAACCAACATCGGTGATAATTTTTTTTATAATTTGTGTATGTAGATGATTTACAATGGAAATAATAAATTCTACAAACACTCATTTTCATTTTTATCACCAATTTGAAAAAATGCTTGAATTTCATTTTTTTGGCTTGCGGGCTTGATGAACTTTCTGGAAAAACAGTCGGGACAGTCATGTTTTGAGGGACCAAAAGTGAATATTTTTAAAACCTATTTATACCCTAAGTAGCCCTTGGTGTCTACTTTCTAACCCAATTTGAATCACTCAATTTGGATTTGAAACGAAAAAGTTAGAACCAAAACATTGACCGGTTATCTAGCGGGCAGCTCAGGAACAGAGTTGGGACAGTCAGTTTTTGGAGGCCTAAATGACCATATTTTTAAAACCTGTTTCTATCCTAAGTAGCCCTTGATGTCTACTTTCCAATCCAATTTGAATCACTCAATTTGGATTTGAAACGAAAAAGATAGAGCCAAAACATTGACCGGATGTCTAGCGGGCAGCTCAGGAACAGAGTTGGGACAGTCAGTTTTTGGAGGCCTAAATGAATGAATTTTTAAAACATGTTTCTGTGGTAGATTCCCCTATGAATATAGTTTACAATTCAATTGGAATCACTCATTTTCGATATCGTATGGGGAAGTTATGATCAAAATACTGACTGTCTATCATAAATCAGCACCCTTAAAACTATGTCTTTCCGGCTGTTCCTTACAATATTTGACCTATCAATTCTTCTTGTCTTCAAAACCTGTTTCTATTGGAGATCAATAAATGAATCTAATTTCATTTCCAATATGAATCACTCGAATCCGACATCAAACGAAAAAGTTATGCTTGAAATATCAACTGTTGGTCTAAGCCGGGTAATCGAAAATGACTCTATTATGCAGGTTGTTCTAAACAAATTTGACATATCATATCATTGAGTTTTTAAAACCTGTTTCTATTGGAGATAAACCTTTGAATTAGCTCTCATTTGGCTTTGGAATCACTCAAATTGGACGAAAAACAAAGAAGTTGTGATTAAAACACTGCTGGTTAGTATGGTCGACCACTGCTCTCCCGCAGGTAACAAATAAACTTTACTTTGTTTTTTTTTCTCCAATGATTTCTTCTACAGAGTAACTACTTGCTAGTTTTTTACATAATTCTTGGATTAGGGGAGCCCGCGCACCTCTCTTTCTCCATGATTTAATGTTTTATTGCAGGTAGATACTCGTTTTTTGCAGGTCTTGGGAAAATAAGGAAGGTCAATTTATGGACGAGTGATTTTTCAAAGAAGTTTTTATAAAACAAAGGAATTTTATCCAAATCATTACCCAACGGATTCATAATAGAACAAATGAAGAATTGATTTCAATTTCAAGATTCATGTCTTGTTACTGCTGCCAAAACATTTTTCAAAAAGATCATTTTTTTACATAATATCATAAGCTGTTGTAACTTAATTTACATATTGTTTTTAAATAAAATGTTGTTTCTTTTCTAATTTCTTTTATATTTTGTGTTTCAGGTGTTGCTTCATTCAAAAGCATCAATGCAGTGAACAGCTAATTCATTCTTTGCGTGTTTGCATTTTATGGTTGTGAATTTTGCTATTCCTTTTCGAAATGGAACAGCTGCTGTTCCTTTTCGAAATGGAACAACACTTTTGCACTTTCACGTTGGGTGTGTTTTTGCTGTTCCTTTTTTTCAAAAGGAACAACAGTTTGAGTTTTTTTTGAGTTTTTGCTGTTCCTTTTTTTCAAAAGGAACAGCAGTGCGTGTTTTTGCTGTTCCTTTTTCAAAAGGAACAGCAGTTTGAGTTTTTGCTGTTCCTTTTTCAAAAGGAACAGCAGTTTGAGTTTTTGCTGTTCCTTTTTCAAAAGGAACAGCAGTTTGTGTTTTTGCTGTTCCTTTTTCAAAAGGAACAGCAGTTTGTGTTTTTGCTGTTCCTTTTTAAAAAGGAACAGCAGTTTGAGTTTTTTTGAGTTTTTGCTGTTCCTTTTTTTCAAAAGGAACAACAGTGCATGTTTTTGCTGTTCTTTTTTCAAAAGGAACAACAGTTTGAGTTTTTGTTGTTCCTTTTTCAAAAGGAACAGCAGTTTGAGTTTTTGTTGTTCCTTTTTCAAAAGAAACAGCAGTTTGAGTTTTTGTTGTTCCTTTTTCAAAAGGAACAGCAGTTTGTGTTTTTGCTGTTCCTTTTTCAAAAGGAACAATAGTTTGAGTTTTTGTTGTTCCTTTTTCAAAAGGAATAGCAGTTTGTGTTTTTTTGAGTTTTTGCCGTTCCTTTTTTTCAAAAGGAACATCGGTACGTGTTTTTGCTGTTCCTTTTTCAAAAGGAACAGCAGTTTCGCGTTTTTGTGTGTATTTTTTTCCTTTTTGGTATGCATTTTCTTTGTGTTCCTTACACGAAACACCGCTTTGCGAGTGTTTTTGCTGTTCATTCAAAAGAGCAACACTTTGGGAATATTTGTGAGGGCAACCCTTTCCTTTCTCTTGTGGGATTATTCATAGTCAGCTCAACCACATTCTCCTGATTCTCTTTCATGGCATGAAGTACACTATTTTTATGAGGACAAGAATTATGGATTCTTTTGAAGCAAGTATTATCATTTACGTTATGATCTTTAACAGGACAACTCCTTGATGTTAGATTCTTTTCAAAAAGGGACACAATTATTTATATATTACTTTACTGCATTGTTTTTGCTGTACATGATATTGATTGATCATCTTAATACCATGCTGGTTCCACCCTTCCTGGTTATAATCTTCTCTGTCTGTAATAAATGAGATTATGGGTATATTTTTTTTATATTGACATGTTCAACTTCTTCCACCATCCCTGCTCTTAAGGAGTATTGAGCCTCCCTCTTTTTATCATAAAAATGTGTAATAACAACAAAATTTTGTTCACAGATGGAGGATAGGGGGTCTCATTACGAGCCAGCCTACCATGTTCATAAGGCTGTAACAAAGTGACATTCCCATTATGGCCACCACACCAGGGTTATGATCCACTGGATAGCCAAATTATCCTTGGAACAGGAGGTCTCATCACGAGCCGGCCTGATCACTTTTGCTACCTCCTAGTGAATGGCAGTGTGGTTATCTGGTTACCACGCCAGCAGACTGATCTCTTCTGTAGAACAACACTAAGACTCTCCATTTATAAATTGAGGATCCTGGCTCATATGGGTTAAAAAGCAACCCTGCCGAGGCTATGGACGCCTGCTGGCAGCGGCGGCTCTGCTTATGGTATTGAAGTTATATCTTTTCGTCAATTATTATTATAATACCCTTTTCTTATTTTCTTTTTATCAGAGAAGTTATTTCCTTAACTTTTTCCCTGTTTGAACCTTTATGCATGAGAAATTGTTTTATGATCAATCACATCATTTTCAGCTCAAATACCGTCAGCAAAGCATCTTTTTAGCATATTGTTGTCCTTTTTCGTTTTGCATAAACTATCATCACTCCAAAGCGTCCTATCTCTTATTCATAACTATCTTTACACACTTTGCTCTCAAAATAACCATAACTTTCACCGTCCTATCATTGATAAGTGTACTCTGCCTCCCTTACTGATATACTGTTCATTCCATTGCCTTGCCGTCAGCACCACCCCTTTCATATGCTTTATGGTTATGGAACCCATTTTCCACTTGGAGGGGGGAATGTATGCATTATGGAATTGCATGCGATATGCCATACCTTGCTGATTTCACAACATATTAGTATTGCATGTATACATAAGTTTTTCTCATTGAAATTTTGCATGCATTTTATCTGTTGCTATTCAAAGCTAACACTATGGATTCAAGCACATTGTATGCAAAATAATGCTTTGTTTACAGGAGAACAACAAGTATGGGTAGAATTCTATTCGTCGCATGACCACACTATTGCACTTCACAGTAGAGGCTCGCGAACGTGAACAATTCTTCAGACATGATGTGCTTCCCTGGATTCCACCTTTTATATCACTTTCCGCACCAACTCTGTCTACATCAGCTTCAACAACTGCCAATACATATATGTCATTCCACACTTTTGGAGGTAAAACTTGAGGTAAAATTGCATAGTTTTCTAATTTATTATAAATTTAGGAGAATCTAATGAAAATCCATTTTGAGCATTATTTGTCATCCTTCATTCCACATCTTTACCACTTCCCTTTTTCAGCAGCATGTCATTTTCGAGTGTGGGGGAGTGTTCCTTTCATTCCTTTCTTTCTTATCATCACACCATTCATATCCTTTATCATCCATTGCTATTCTTATTCACTCTCAACACCTCCCTTATTCCATGTTGTTTTACACCAACCATAGAATTCAACAGCTGGTAGCAACCACCTCTATTTGTTTTCTAGCATCGCATGAGGACATGCTAATTTTTCAGAGAGGGGGAGGAATTGCTATGCATGATGAATATTTTCTACTTTCTTCCTTATTTAAGGCATACAATTTCATTTTTTGATTTCCACATATTTTTTTAAAACTATGAACCCAATTCTTGTAATTTTTGGAAAACACATACCTATCATTAATACAAACCCACACAATTTCAAGAAATAGTGGTTCATAAAATTTCAAAAATCATGCACTCTCACCTACAGCCATTTTGTTTATATCCCATGATCCATGCATCAAAACGATCTGATTTGTGGATCATAGAAGCCTTCATATATTACAAATCTACTTGCAACATTTCAAACAAAATCCGATTTGTAGTTTTTGGCAAAATGGTTCATGAAGTTTGCTGTTACATATATCATATTTTGTTGCAACTTCATATATACATATAATTGAATGTCAATGCCTTCATCAAGATTACCAAAAGTGAATATTCATTAATTAAGGAAGAATTCATTTGTTCTATCCATTTCATGAGCTGAGATGAACATATTTTTTTTTTTTGCTTGGTTAACACATGGGTTTTTGTCTTTGGGTTGCATGAGGACATGCAATATATTCAGTTTTCGTTGCATGAGGACATGCAATATATTGAGTGTGGGGGTGTGTAGAGTCGATAATATGCCATTATTATTGTCACTTGTGAACGTTTATTTCACCCATTTCTACCATTCTTCATCATGTTATTTATTATAATTTATCATTTAAATCCATTTTATTAATTATTTATGCTCTCATGAATAAATATTATTTATTCTCCTTTATTTCTAATAAATTGATTATTATGCATTATTTTACCAATGATAGTTCTAATAAGTTGGTTGTAACCTTATTTACCATTTTTAGCCTCCAAAGTAACTTCCAGATTGAAGATTTGATTTTTAAATCAGCCAACTCAGAAATTCGCTGGTTTAAGGAGTGACAGTTTTGCGGTTAAGATTTTGAGAAAATGAAGACAAATTTGGAAAATCCGGAACATGGGTTTTGTCCAGAACGGGCCCAATTATCTTCATAAAGAACAGTTTGCCCAAATTCGGCTTGTACAGGGAGAAACGCAGGGTTCTTTGAACACGATTTTCTGAGATTTGTTGTTGTGGCCGCCCTCCAAATCTTAACTGCAAAGCCAAAATTCGCCTTGATCTGGTTGATCAATTGGTTAGGATCCATCCAATTCTGTAAAACAAATCATGATTGTAATTATCTATGCTCTGATCTTCTTTATTTAAATGAAACCCAAGATCAGAGAGCGGGGGCGGAAGAGGACTGTTTTTGTAATTCTAAGTTTCAGAACTCAGATGATCGAATCTCTTTGGGAATTAGTGTTGCTGTATTATCATTGATGCGTTAATATAAAAGGCTTGGCATTTACTTTCTCCCTGCATCTGAAATAATTTACGGCGGTGCCATTGGAAGCTATGGGCCCGGCTCCAACGGACACTTGCCGCTGTTGTATTATATGGTAAAATGCGTGTGGTTTGTTCATTTTTGTTATTAAGTAATCTGATACATTCTTTATATGTGATATACTATGCCTCATTATAATTGATATCTGAAGGAGTTCTTTCTCTCATGTCTCTGCATTGTATAAGTGGATCTATTCGAATTGCATTTCTCAGCTATTTCCGTAGCGGAACGTTGGTATGAATGTTACTGTTATCCGATCCATGTGAAATAGTATTTGTGAGGCTTGAGGACAATGTTCCTTCATTCAGAAATATAGTTATATCATTCAATACTTTCAGATTGCTATATTAATGTAAAGCATGTACATACGGGTGATAGTTGTTATTTTGTAATTCATTAAGGATTGCTGTTCCATAATTCATTTGTGAATATCGCCTCATAAAGTAAATTGCTTTTGAAGATTGTTATTTCATTGCAAAATGTGAGTTTGGTTCAAGTTTACTTTTGACTCGCGAGATTTAGTTCTTTTAATTGCTGTTTCATTTACGGCTGTTCTATTTCCTTTTGTTATTTCATTTTTACTTGCTGCCATTCCGTTTCCTTGCATTTATTGCTTTGGTGTGAGAGGAGGATCAAGGCTGTCGTGAGACACAGCAGACGCTATTATGCTCCCAGATCCATGATCCATACTCTATTTCTTTTTCATCAATTTCTAGAGGACTGAGTTATTATCCTCGATTGATGGTTGTTTGAATGAATGATTTAGTTTCTTGTTGTTCCAATTAGATTTTGTTTCAAGCATTCATTTACTTTTGGGTTTTGAGCACTATACTGCAAAACATTACTCTTAAGTAAGTAGCCACCTCAGATAGAGTACACTCTTGAAATAAAAAGTCGTCCCTGGGTTGATAATTAATGTGAGGTAATTAGGAGTTCACAAGACACCTTTTTATCGCTTCACAATTGTGTCCACTTAGTCCTAATCCTATGGACTATGAGTGCAGCAATGATGAAGAGCATGATGACGATTTACGAAAGAATGGAGTGTCACGGTGTCCACTTAGTCCTAATCCTAAGGACTATGAGAGCAACAATGATGAAGAGAATGATGACAAATTTCAAAAGAATGGAGTGTCACAGTGTCCTCTTAGTCCTAATCCTATGGAATATGAGAGCAGCAATGATGAAGACCATGATGATGAATTTCAAAAGAATGGAGTGGCACAGTGTCCTCTTAGTCCTAATCCTAAGGACTATGAGAGAAGCAATGATGAAGAGCATGATGAAAAATTGCAAAAGAATGGAGTGTCATGGTGTCCTCGTAGTGCTAATCCTATGGACTATGAGAGGAGTAGTGATGAAGAGCATGATGATGAATTTCAAAAGAATGGAGTGTCACAGTGTCCTCTTAGTCCTAATCCTATGGACTATGAGAGCAACAGTGATGAAGAGCATGATGATGAATTTCAAAACAATGGAGTGTCACGATGGCCACTTAGTCCTAATTCTGAGCACTATGAGAGTAGAAGTGATGAAGAGCATGATGACAAATTTCAAAAGAATGGAGTGTCACGGTGTCCACTTAGTCCTAATTCTAAGGACTATGAGAGCAGCGGTGATGAAGAGCATGATGACGAAATTCAAAGGAATGGAGTGTCACGGTGTCCTCTTAGTCCTAATCCTATGTACTATGAGAGCAACAGTGATGAAGAGCAAGATGATGAATTTCAAAAGAATGGAGTGTCACAGTGTCCTCTTAGTCCTAATCCTATGGACTATGAGAGCAGCAATGATGAAAATTTTCAACTAAATAGAGTGTCACAATGTCCACTTAGTCCTAATCCTATGGACTATGAAAGCAACGGTGATGAAGAACATGATGAAGAATTTCAAAAGAATGAGGTTTCCTGGTGTCCACTTAGTCCTAATCCTATGGACTATGAGAGCAGTACTGATGAAAAGCATGATGAAAAATATCAAAAGAATGGAGTGTCACGGTGTCCTCTTAGTCCTAATCCAATGGACTATGAGACCAATAGAGATGAAGAGCATGATGAAAAATTTCAAAAGAATGGAGTGTCACAGTGTCCACTTAGTCCTAATCCTACGGGCTATGAGAGCAGTATTGATGAAGAGCATGATGAAAAATTTCAAAAGAATGGAGTGTCATGATGCCCTCTTAGTCCTAATCCTATGGACTATGAGAGCAGTAGTGATGAAGGACAAGATGAAGCACTTAGTCCTAATCCTAATGACTATAAAGGTAGCAGTGAAAAAGGACATGATGTAGTATTTTCAGTAACTGAACAGTGACATTCTTGACGTAGTCCTAATCTATGGACTATGGGAGTAGCACTGGCAATGCACATGCAGAAGAATATCCAATAAACATCGAGTCAAAGTTTCCATTTAGTCCCAATTGTAAGAACTATGACAGTAACATTGAAGAAGGGGAAGATGAAGAATATCCTGCAAGTCAGTATTTGAAAAGCACAACTGATCATAGTGTGGATAACATTACTCTTAATGATGATGAAAATTCTTATACAAATGATGATCCAATGATCGAGATGTTTCCAAGAAATATTGTATTGAGGAGTAGGAGCAGACATTTTCATATCAATACAAGATGTTCTAGTTATGCAAGGGGTAGAGCAGAATATTTGACAAGAAGAAGTTCTATCAACGCTCTCATTTTAGCTGAATGTTGTCAAAAAGATTGCTTGAAACATATGGATTTAAAATTTTCATTTGAGAGAAGGAAGAGATATTTGTAAATGAATAAAAGCATGAAAAATTCATATTTAGTTGGGTGCATGAAATCTACATTGTTAGGTTATGATTACCATATTGGGTCTTTATTTATCTATAGAAAGGCTTTTAAAATGTTTCATTCGATAGGGAATTTTCGCCTATCGAGAATTCAAGAAAATTTGGAAAAGGATCCCACATTTTATTCAGAAGTACGTCATAAATGACAGTTTGGGCCATTATCAAATACCACAATGTCATGGATGAAATATTTCTTTTCAAAGCATGGAAAGTGTATGCCAAATAGAGAGACAATACATATTCTAGACAATTTTTCAAGACGAGAAATCTACAACTTATACAAAGAATATGCAAAAGGTGCTAAGGGACATGAACAGTTTATTACATATAAATATTTTGTGAAGGTATGGAAGAAAGAATTCAACAATGTCCATATTCCTAAGAAGACAAGGATGGGGATTTGTAGTACGTGTGCTTCTATTAAATAAAAAAGGGACAAATGTGAAGGGTTAGAAAGAGGTAAGCATTCATAACTTTAACTTTTCAAATTGTATAGTTATCAACTATGAAATCATATTTCTTAATGGCTTTCTTCTATGTTGTGTAGATTCAATTGTCAAAGAACTTCAGGAGCATCGGGAACAACAAACAAGTGAAAGGAAAAAGTTGTACAAGCTTCAAAAGAAGTGTTATGATAATCTGAATAAATATTTGGGTTTGATAATTGATGGTATGGACCAGAAGAAAACACTTTTACCACATTTTGTTCGCACACCCAAAAATTTACAGGAGGAAAATTTTGTTCAGTATCACTTTGTCGATTTTATGGTCTTCAACGGGAAAATGTTGCCAAGGGTGCACTTCACAGCTCCAAATATTCATAATGATGCAAATCTGACAATAACCATAATTCATGGTGTGCTTTCTCATTGGTCTGGTAATGTTCCTGAAGTTTTATATCTACAATTGGACAACACTTGTTGTGAAAACAAAAATCAGGTTGTTTTTGGATATCTAAACATGCTTGTTGAATTGACAATTTCTCAAAAGGTAAAGGTTGGTTTCCTTCTTGTTGGGCACACTCATTACCATATTGATCAGATGTTCAGCCATTTTTCAGTCACATTGAGGAGGAAGGAAGTTGGGAGCTTGGCATCATTAATTGAATGTATTAAGAAACCATACATGGCAGAGCCTAGTTTTGATGTGTTGGAAGAAACTGTTGGCATGTGAAGGTTTATTCTGGGATCGCACGGTGCAGAGAAATGCATTGAAAAACTTAATGACATTAGCTTCCAACATCAATTTCGTATCAAAAAAATTGATGGGAAAACACTAATATGAAGCAAGAAGTATTCAACTACTGCAGAATGGGCACCATCATCAGGTTTGGAATTTTTGAAGCTCATTCTAGATCATCCAATATTTGCATCAAAAATATTGTTATTACAACCAATTGGTTAAGTTCATAATGCACGAAGATGGAATAGAGATATAAATTATTCTGATTGCCTAGAAGAAATTAAAAAATGTATTAGATATACATATGAGTACTTTGACATTGCTGATTCAGTTTGGTGGCAGTCATTTTTCAATAATCAAAGTGATATCATTTCAACAACAACAAATGAAGATATACCTTTGAAAAATCGATTTATTTTTCCATAAAATGTATCGAATGAACATAAGGAAATAAACATTGTTGAACAACAACAATCTCAAGGTATTATTAATTCTTCACAAGCATAGGAAAGAGAGATGTATATTGGTTCCAGAATATCTCATGCACAATGTGAAGCCATGGAAGACCTTTACTAGGGTTCAGTACATGATATTAAGGAGGGTTGCATGATCGCAGTGCTAGTAGATGGAGATCCCAATGGCTATCCATTTTGGCTTGCTAAGGTTATAAAGGTCATTACAAAAAATGAGGATGTTGCAGGTGCTGAAATAGATTAGTATGCCACAAATACACACCCATTCAATGGTGTGTATAAGCCAAAGATGGTAGTTGACATAAAAAATGGCAAAAAGAGAAAAAAAAGGGTACAAATATAAATCACCACCGCACAAACATCTTAAAATTGGAGGACGTTGACATACTTGTTTATTACTTCAATTTAACAAAGAGAGGAACTCTTCGCTTCAAGACGATAGAGATTCTCAAAAGGTTGTTAACAAAAGGAACAGTGTTGAGATGGGAGTCTATTGAAACTAGTAGTAGATCTAGAAGAATTTTGAAACCTGAAATGGTGGGCATGCATGTGGACTAAGATGGGGCACTAGTTGATGAAAGAGAAGAATATAGAACATCTTCGTTAGCATCCAGTCATTCATCTGAAGATGTGAATTTTGATGGTATGCAAGAAAATATGAGTGATTTTGAATAATTGTCTAAGATAGTTTATATAACTGATGTTTGCATCGTATCTTGAAATAAAGATTTTGATTTCCATATGGTGTTAAATCAGATGTTATGAGTCATTTTTATGTTGTTGGATTATATGTCTTAATTATGATAGTTTTAATTGTTTAGAATATCTACAATGCAACATTAAATTAGAGATATAATGTATGTTTCATTCAATATACAAATAATGACATTTGCATTCATTTAGTCATGTAATTTGTTCATAATGTCATGGTCTTTTATTTTTATGGTTGAAAACATGTTGAATTTATATTTAGGAAAGAAAAATGTTATTCTACCAAAAACATTAGTTTGTTCTTTTCCTCATAAACAACTTTTTTTTTGCACATAAAAATTCGGTTTTACTAGCATTTTTTTTAGAATGTTGAAAATTGACCCTAAGAAAAAAATCATTGTTCCAGTATCAAATCTTTTTCATTTTCAAGGTGTTTTTTGCATGAAAATTTTGTTTTCATTGCCATTTTTAAAACATGTTCAAAATTGACGCCAAAAAGAAAACCATCGTTCCAGTATACACAATTTTTGTTTTTAGCACTGTTTTTGATGTTTTTTTGAGGTTTTTTGGCCAGAGTTCCCATTTTGAGTTTATAGTTCACATTTCAAAGTTTACATTGTTCTCTCCAAAAAACATAATAATGTATTCCTAGCGGTTAGATCTTGTTTTGGTCAATATTATTTTATTATTCTCCATTTTCTACATTAACTCAATACTTTGTTATAAATAGGAGGTTTTTCCATTCATTCTTCACCATGATCATTATTATCTTCACCATTATCGTCTCTTTTCTTTTAAGCTCCCATTTGAGCTCTTCACATTGTTCTGGATTTTTCACATATTGAGAGAGAATATCGATTACTAAAGCATGAAGCACATCAAATGACCCATACCACGGAGGGGATTTGCAAACCCTTTTGTATATCTCCTTCAGCAAATGTCATCAATAAAATAATTTATTCATTTTAAAGTCTTTCCATTTGTGTTATTGCATTGGATATCTATATCATTGTATGTTGTTTTGGATCATATATGTTATTTTTGTTGCATGTTTTTCGACGTTTTATTATAGATCTAAATCATAAGAAACCATAAATTATTGTTAGGATCCTGTGTCACCTAGTGACTTAAGTGAAGTGTTTTTGGTACACCTTCCAAGAAATTTCAGACTAATAATTCATTAAAGGTTTCTCAAAACAAGCTTATCCTATCACTTCATTGCAAAGGAAAGGAACATAATTTGAGAGGATAGCCAAGTGTTGAGAAAGCTTTGACGAATTAAAACATTTTTTTAACAGCAGAACATATTTTGAGAATTTCAAATCCAGAAAATCAATACATTGTATGTAGAGATGCTTGTTGAGAGGATTTAGGTTGATTCCTAATGCAAGATAATTATGTAGTGACCTATAAATCTAGGAAACGAAAACCACATGAAAGAAGCTATGTAGTGTATGATTTAGAGTTGGCCACTGTAATACATTCCTTAAAAATGTGGAGACATTACTTGTTGGGTAAAAGGTTCACATTGGTGATATATCACATTAGCTTAAAATATTTTTCCAACTAACCAGATCTTATTTTTAAATAAGCTAGGTGGATATATTTTCTCAGTGAATTTGAACTTGAGATAAAACATATTAGGAATAAATAAAATAAACTAGCATATTCTTTAACTAAACCGTGTGTTTCACTGTGGAGGGCCCAATGTTATTTGTGAAAAAGAAAGATGGCCCATTTAGAATGTGCATAGATTGCCAACAATTAAATAAATTGACCATTAAAAAAAATACTCGATGCCTCACATTAATGATCTGTTTTATCAAGTAAGAGCGGCAACCATATTATCGAAAATTGATTAGAGAACTAGGTATCACTAATTAAGAATAAAGGATGAAGACATTCATAAGACAATGTTTTGAGACATATATGGTCACTACAAATTTATAGTGTTACCATTTGGTCTTACCAATGCACCGAAAATGTTTATGTGTTTAATGAATTTAGTGCTTGGTAAGTACCTTGATAAATTTATGTTGGTGTTTATAGATTAAATTCTAGTTTATTCTAAAAAAGAAGAGGAGAATAAAGAACATTTGGGACTGGTACTGCAAACTTTAAGTGAACATCAATTGTATGCAAAATTTAGTAAATGTGACTTCTATAAGGACAAAATACAATATTTGGGACATTAGGAGGGAATGTATGTTGATTCAGAAAGGATTAGAGCCATTTTGATCTTGCCCATACCTAAGGATGAGTAATATGTTCTGTCCTTCGTGGGAATTATATGATACTACAGAAGATTTATTGAAGGTTTCTCAAAAATGGCTTATCCTATTACTTCATTGCAAAAGAAAGGAACACAATTTGAGTGGATAGCTAAGTGTTAGGAATTTTTTGACAAACTAAAAGAATTTTTAACAATATGACCTATTTTGACAATTGCAAATCTGCAAAAGAAATTTTTCGTATGCACAGATTCTTGTTGAGAGGATTTAGGTGGAGTCCTATGCATGATAATTTTGTAGTGGCATATGAATCTACGAAACTAAAACAACATGAAGAAACTATGACTCGTATGATTTAGAGTTGTCTACTATAATACATGCCTTAACAATGTGAAGATACTACTTGTTGGGTAAAATTTCACATTGGTGATAGATCACATTAGCTTAAAATATTTTTTCAGACAACCATATATTAATGCTCAACAAGCTAGGTGGATGGATTTTCTTAGTGAATTTTAATTTGAGATAAAATATATTAAGGGTAAATAAAATAAACTAGGAGATGCTTTAAGTAGATATAAAAATGCCCTTATGGAAACTTATGTTATCAGTGTCACTATTGATTTTAAAGAGCAGATAATGAATTCAATATAGGAGGATAAAATTTATCAGAAATTGAACAAAAATTGCACCAGGTAGAAATTTCGCACTATGGGAAAAATTCAGAAAAAATGTAAACTTACAGAAATAGATTGTATGTTCCAAACGAAAGTGATTTAAAATAGATGATATTAAATTAAAATCATAAGAAATCATATGATTGACACCCCAATTATCAAAATATGATAATTTCACTAATCAAAGAGTTTATTGGCCTGGAATGAAGAAGGAAGTAACATAATATTTGTCTAAATGTCTAGAATGTTAGTAGGTGAAGGTAGAACACCAACACCCAACTGGATTATTGAATCCACTACCCATTTATGAATGGAAATGGGAGGTGATTTCGTTATACTTTATTACATCACTTCCAAGAACAATACGAAAACATAATTTTATCATGGTGGTTGTAGATACACTAAGTAAGGAAACACACTTTATACCTATACAATATACATTTGGAATGGCTCAGAATGCAAACATTTTTATGAAGAAAAATTTTTAATTGCATGGGGTACCAAAAATGGTAACACCTAATGGCGACGATAAATTCACTTACAAATTTTGGAATGCTTTGTTTGTAGGGATGGGAACTCAGCTTAGTTTCAGTACTGCTTATCATCCCCAAACTAATGGACCTATGGAGAAGACCAATAATATTCTAGAGGACATATTAAAAATATATGTCATGGAAAAACCTACTAAATGGGAGTATTTCCTACACCTAGTAGAATTTTCCAACAACAACAATTATCAAGCTTATAAAAAAATGAGTCTTTTGGAAGATTTGTATGGAAAAGAGTGCCAGACAGCTCTCAACTATACTCAGTTGTAAGATAGGTTAATATTGGGACCATATGAATTACAATAAATGGAGCAAGTGGCATGAAAAATCAAACAAAATATAAAGAGTACACAAGATAGAAAAAATAGTTATGCTGACTAAAGAAGAACCCACAAATGATTTAACATTGGAGAGAATGTATACATAAGAGTTAAACTGAGGAAAAAAACCTTGAGGATGGGGAACTATGCTAAATTATCACCCCATTTCTATGGGTATTTTTAAATTTTAGACAGGTTCATACCAATAGCATATCCGCTGGCATTACCCAACCACATAAAAGTACACATTGGTTTTCATGTATCTTTGTGAAAAAAATATGTCCATGATAATTATCATATAATTGATTGGAACTTAATACATGTGGTACCAGAAGGATATTGCTTGGTATAACTAATTTGCATATTAGATCAGAGAGAAATCCTTCTCTAGAAATGAGCCATCACTTAGGTTAAAGTGAACTGGAAGCACTTTACAATTGAGGAGGCCACCTGGGATATGGAGAACAAAATGCAGGAGGCCTTTCTTTCACTGTTCCAAAGGGAATGAAATGGGACATCCAACACAGAGGATGGTGTTGAATGGGGTGGAATGTGACAACCTGGTGTTATCTATGTTAATGTTGACTATTTTTAGACTTCATGGCTAGGAGAGCCATGTTTACACTTGTGATATGATGTCATTAATTTAATTATTATGATGTAATTAGTTAATTATTAATAAATAATAATGTTGGTAATTACTCAGGAAAGGGGCACTGAGTTAGAAGATTTATTTGCATTTGTGGAAACAACATTTAGTGGTTAAATCAAAGGTAAATCATTATTAAATATCTCCTAAAATCCTACGGGGAAATACTAGAAAAAATGGATTTAATATGATGGGAGAGAAATATCGTATTAACTAACTTGGTTGGGGAAAGACGCTAAGTCTAGGTGAATAAAGTGTTGCGGGATAAAAAGGTAAGATTTAAAGCAAAAGGAAAGGACCTTTTTAAAAAAAATAAACAAAAAAAAAAAACAAAATCCCTAAGCAAGTGGGACGGAAAACCCAAAAGCGGGAGGTTGCCAAAATTTGTTGGGAAGAAAAAAAATAAAACAAAACCACCCAGGAATCAATGAGGTTGTTGATTCTAGTGGCAACAAAATCTTATCTTGGTGAGAACTGGTGGAGTCAGTTCACGGTTGAGAGGAACATGCTCAGTTCTTGAGTAATTTTCCAAGCATAAATCCTCGTTGGGATTTTAGTTATTCTTGTCACTGCTACAACACCCTCCAAAATTTTGGCCTACACCAAATTTTGGAGCCCACATTTGTCTTTCATATTGTCATCGCAAACATTGAAATTGATTATATGTGTTTTCTTTAAGTGTTTTGGTGCCTTTTCCAAGGAAAGAAAAATTTCGTATTTTCACATGTTAAGTGTCGCACAATGTATCTGAGCTTGTTTTGGTGGTTTAAAGAGGTTACCTTTGTGTAAGTGATTCAATCTTACCATGTAAACATTTGTCGCACTCGTTTCCAAATTTTTAAGAACTGCCACACAAGTGTTGTCATGGTTATCGCAAACTGTATCTTACTATCACACTCATCATAATTCATTGCAAAATTATCACACTAAGGGAAGTATGTTGTTCATGTGTCCTGGATGATATACCTTGTTTTCTTGTCCAGTGTTCTAAGTGTGTGATCATGGTTGAGTCTAATCATTGTTCACATCAGCTCCATCAATCCCAAACTTAGTTAATTACTGAAATCTATCTTACGAAGAAACTTATCCTCGTTTGGCCATCTTGAACTATGAATTGTGTAGTCTTAGCCCTCTAGATACAACCATGCCTCTTTAAACTCCCAAAGTTGTGCACTGTGTAGTTTCAGTACTCAATCCCAGACCTTGGCATCCAAAACTATGCAATTCAGATCTGTAGGCTAGCCTCAACTACACATTGTGCAATATTAGACCTCAAGCACAATGCTTGATTTCCTTAGATGGATAATTTCAATGTCACCAAAAATCCCCTACCTTCTAGAACTACGTGGTAGCTGGAAACAATGATCAACCCTTCATCTCGGCTCACTCAACTCCCAAACTGCGGAATTTTCTTCCTCGGTCCAAGATCAACTATGGATTACGAAGTCCTAAGGCTCAAGCTTCACCATAGCTACCTAAGTTATGTAATTGTACAACTGCTTAGGCTCTCCCTCAACCTGCAACCTAGTTCCGGCTCAGATAGTGGATCAATATGGAACATATTATACTATGGGTTTATCAAAATGATGTCATCTTATCATGACCAAATTGTAGATGCATCTACTCTATCATACCATGACAGGATGATGAACAAGCATGTGGAGAAGGGAAACTTTTTGAAAGACATCCTTTTAGCTGATTGTGCAAGATTATCAATTAAGGGAAAACAAAGGCACACCAGTTTGTGACCAGAGCTCAAGAACTAATATCATTGAAGACTGCTTACCTCTAAGGCATATGGAGGTGGATAGAAGATAATTCCAAATAAGACACATAAGAACGAGCAACAAGAATGGATTGACATTTCCATTTCATCAAGAAGTCCATGTTAGCAAGTGTCATGTCATGTCATGTCATGAGTCGTCATATGCCACATCATTATTGTGGATTCTGTAATATATTATTCAAAAATGGATTGTAAAGTGGAATTCAAAAGACATGTACAAAAGATGAAGAGTCATGTAAGGTCGAAAGTCATATGAAGTCAAACAATCATGATTGTAGTGAAAGAGTCACAAGAGAGGTGAAGCATCACCCCATTGGTTATATATACACCCTCATTGTATGAGTAGTGGAATTTTCACCTTGGCTCCTCCCGCAAGGAATTAGAGAGACAATCTGGTTCTTTGAAGGAGAAAGTGGTGGCTCCAACAATCCACTATTGGAGCTAGTGGTGTTTGATGTATACACGGGTCTTAGGAATTTTACTTAATATATGAAGCCTAATGGCCAACACGTTCTTCATGCATGGATTATAAATATTTGTAAGAGTGTTCTATGAATGTTTATGATTCATGTTTTATTTTCACCTCTACTAAAGTAGTTGAACTATTTCAGTTATTTTAGTGCTATCATATTGAGAATGTGTTGTATTGGTTGCAATGGCCATCGCATCTTTGTGGACTACTCCACTACATCTTAGATGGACCCTTTCTGTTCATTTGTGTCTCTATTAGGGTGGTACTATTACATCTCTCTTAGAGGCTCACCTTTCCATTTCCTCCGTAGTAGAAGAACCTTGACACACTTACAACCAAACACTCGCTAAACGCACTTACTTTTGGAAGGTGCACATGTGTTCTTCTCACTTTTTGACAATTAGAGGCAAGGAAAATCTTTAAGAAATCAGAAACCGGGCCATACTCCAGATGGGGCTTCTATCCAAAATGGTGTGAGGTATAATTCGTACCACATATTGGTGAGAAACATTAAATGTTTGTGGGTCTGACACCATTAACATTTCTAGCACTAGAAAGGGGTCAGCCAGTTTTTTATGGCTGATAACCTCACCCACCCTAACCATACATCTTCTGGTCAAGGCTCCAATATTCCCAACACCTCCTGTGCTCATATTCCTGAATTTGATGGATCTTCTCAGCTCAATCTTCAAAAAACTTGTGAAATATCTTACGAGCATGTACGGGCCATCTGACCTATGACCTGTAAGTTTTCAAAGGCTATTAGATTGATTCATGGGGTACAAAATATACCTTATTTTCCAAAGAAGAATGCGACTTCTCCTACCAGGATAGTGGTTTCAATAGCCGAAGATATGGTTCTCATTACCCTTGAAGAGTTAGCAGAGACTACAAAAAGCATAGAGAAGCATCCATATTTTAATGGAGGTGACGTAGACAATGGTGTACTATTAGATGATACTTTCCATGAGTTAGGTGGTGAAGAAGAAGAATAAGATCCATCAAATTCCATAGAAGAAGAGGAAGATCCATGAGACTCTGACGAAGAGGACGAGAACAAAGAAGAAGATATGGAAGACCAATATATGGATTGGATGACTCAGGGAATACTTTTACTACCGAGTGTGTTACACAAGATTCCGAGGCACCTGGAGAAGTTGTTAACGAAGTATGACCCTGAAAAAGCAGTGAAATTGGTGGAACTACATCTGCAAATTTTTAATTTATTTTTTGATGATGTTGTATGTAGACTTTTTTTGTGTACCCTAGATGGGAAAGAAACTATATGGTATCATAGTATTCCTTGAAACTCAATTCGTAATTGTAAGGGGTTTAAGAAGTTGTTTCTTGAAAATTTTGCCAATGACAAAATCCTTCCCATGTTATTAAGAGATATAGGTAGTCTTAATATGGAGCACATAGAGAAATTGAAAGATTTCAATTATAAGTTTAATCATATATTGAACATATTTGCTATAGATACAAAATCTCATGACTCCATTACTATCGATTATTATACTTCTATCTTACTGAGAGGCATTGCACATTTCATGAAGAGAATTGTGAAAATGAATCTTGCAATGAATATTGAAGAATCAATCATAGTTGAAAAGGACTTGAGAAATTGGAGTCATCATTGATGATGAATAATCAAAGGACTTCAATGACACGGGAAAATGGTCTTATTCCTCCTCAGGTATGGCCAAAGGAAAGAAATCTACCAATCTTGATATCTTGACCCACACTATTAAGTCTCTATCCAATCAGTTGGAAGAGTCAAGTGAGAGTACTGTAAGAAGCAAGCCCCATAAATTAAACTTTTTGAGATGGGTTTCCAACTCCGGTAGTAGCAACCACCAACCGCCCAATTCTACATAGAACTCAAACATTGTTTTGACTATTGAGAGTATGGAAATGGACCAATATTATTTGTTTCACAAAGAGTATCATTTAGAAAAGACATGTCTGCAATGGAATCAAAACATGAACGCTCTAGCCATGCATTTCATTAACACAATACTTTTAGATGAGAACACTGAGCTTATGGAAGAAAAGGAAGGAACTATGAGTGTTGGGCATGTAGCCAATATGCTTAGTTGTGTGTACAAATCTGATAAGATCATTGATGATGAATCATCAAAGGACTTCAATGACACGAGAAAATGATCTTATTCCTCCTCAAGTATGGCCAAAGGAAAGAAATCTACCAATCTTGATATCTTGACCTGCACTATTAAGTCTCTATCCGCTCAGTTGGAAGATTCAAGTGATAGTACTATAAGATCAAGCCCTGTAAATTAAACTTTTTGAGATGGGTTTCCAACTCTGGTAGTAGCAACAACCAACCACCCAATTCTGCATAGAGCTTGAACATTCTTTTGACTATTAAGAGTATGGAAATGAACCAATATTGTTTGTTCACAAAGAGTATCAATTAGAAAATACATGTCTACAATGGAATTACAACATGAATGCTCTAGCCACACATTCTAATAGCACGACACCTTTAGGTGAGAAGACTAAGCTTGTGGAAGAAAAGGAAGAAACTATGAGTGTTGGGCATGTAGTCAATACACTTAGTTGTGTATACACATTTAAAAATAAAGTTTCTAGAAAGAATCCACTCAGTGAGGACACATATTAAAAGCATAATGGTTGGTATAACTTAGGAATCGAAGGTCTAGTTTTAGAAGAAAAGTTGAGAAGATAGAAACTGAAGGAACATTTGTTAAGGAAGATCACATCGCCTGTCAAGTCAACTCATAACACTTAGAGAAATTTTGTAAGCACTACTACAACAAAGATTACTTCCACCAATGGTAAAACAAATTTCATCACTCCAAAAGTATAAGATCAATTTACTCCTCCAGACACTTTGGTGATACTAATTTCACTTGATTACAATATAGTCGAAGACATGAAGAAAATTTTAGCTAACATTTTTCTCTTCGAACTTACAAGAATCATAAGCCATCATGAACTACTCATCTGCACTCTTGAACAGTTTCCCTCAGGTAATATTGCTTCTTCATAGAAGGTATTTGAATCTAGTAAGTCTTCTAGTCCCCTATGATTTGTGCTTAATACTTTAACATTATATGTGAATACACTCTACCCTTCATTTTTTTTAACATTTGAAATTTTCAATTACAATGTACATAATTGCTTAGTTGATTTTTGTGCATTGGCGAACGCAGTACCACTATCGATGGCTAAGAAAATAAATGAAAAATGGCATAAAATAGATGCACATATCATTCAGCTAGACAAGACTCTTGTCCATGCTATCGGTGAACTTAGAAATGTTCTCATCTGTTTGTCATCTGATCAACGAGTTCACTAGTGTATAAATATAGTAAATAATTATGGACATTCTAGAAGCATATAGTGTATTGTTGAGAAAAGAATGGTCCAAAAAATTACAAGAGTATTTTGTTATTGATTGGTGACATTTATGGCTTGTACAAGGATGAAAATATCCAAAATATAGGTGAAATTAGAACCTTACATGAAACATATTGTTATACCCTTCAAGGGAAATATAAATCAGTTTCTTTCGCATATCTAATATTTTGGAATTTCCTTCTAGAGACTGATCGGGGGTATCATCTTTCCTAATGATGCCTAGTCGCACCTAACACACTGTTATATCTCCATCCTAGTCCAACTGGCGCAAATGAGTTATGTAAAGTAGGTAATAGTAGTAGTAGTAGTGTAGTGCATAGTCCTTGTACATATGGTGTTTGGACTTTGTATTTTGATGTTTCCAAGAGAGAGGAGGGCTCTGGAGTTGGTTTTGTTTTAGTAGACTCGTAATAGAGGAAAAACCTAATCTCAAGCTGCTTGGAATTCAAGTGCACAAGTAACATGACATAATATGAAACCCTCATCTTGGGTTTGCAAAAGGTCATGGACCTTAATGTTGGAATTCTCAAAGAATTAAGTGACATTAAAATCATTGTATGACAAGCAAGCAATATTATTCATTGTGTGTCACCTCATCTGAAAGGTTATCAATAAGAGGTATGGTGATTGACTTCTCATTTCCAAGTTTTTAATATTATATTTGTTTCTACAATGTGTAACACATTTGCAGATGCATTAGAAATTTTTTTTTATAGGTTATCTGACAATTCTTTTGTTGAAATTCTTTATAAGCCATCTGTCCCTAACAATATCACTAATTTATGCATTTTCAATGATGACCAAAAAATACTGCACTTTATGGAGAATAGTGAAGTATTAAAGACACAATGATTGATGAAGATGAGCTCGAAAATGCATTGCAACATGTAACCCGCACAAATAAAGAAACCCGCATGTCAAAGGGCGTGGTATCATTTGAAAATATCTATGATTTTCATAATCACTTTTGAGGGCCAGTCAATGCAAAAACCCACAATTCAACTTTGTGACACAAAAAAAGAAATATTGGAACAAAAAAGGATATGAAGTTTGTCAATATCAATACTTGTTTCACTCCACAAGAGAGGCAATATTTTATCCTCATACTCTAGTAGTACCAAGATGTTTTCGCTTGGACATATGATGAGCTCAAAAATTATGACACACGAATAATCCATCATGTTATCCCGATCAAGGAAGGGGCCAAGAATTTTCAACAGAAGTTGCAAAAGGTGAATTCGACACTTGATCCCCTTATTTAGAAAGAGTTGAGAAATTTGTTGGATGCTCATATCATTTACAAAGTGTGACATTCAACCTAGGTATCTAATTTGGTCACAGTAAGAAAAACGTCTAGGGAAATACACTTGTGTGTTGATTTTCGGAACTTGAACTGTGCCTCAGACAAATACAACTACCATGTATTATCTATGGAATAGATAGTACATACAGTATCAAGGTCAAAGATGTTCTCCATGCTCAATGGTTATTAAGGTTACACCCAACATCTAGTCTTAGAGTTTGACATACTAAAAACAATATTTTGCACCATGTGGGGTACGCTCACATTCTGGAGAATGTCATTTGGGATAGTCAACTCTATGCTACATTTCAAAAGGAAATGGACATCACATTTCATGGCCTAATCAGGCAGAGTATAGTTATTTGTCTTGATGATGTCACAATGTTCTATAAGAAGATATCTGACCATTTATGTCATTTGAAGGAAATATTGAAGCAATGTAGAAAGTACAAGATATCCCTTAATCCCAGGGAAATTATTTTTGCAGGGTCCAAGGGTAATCTCTTTGGCCACATTATCATGAAAATTTAGATTAATATAGACCCTAAGAGGGTTGGATATATCACACAAATTCCATTTCCAGTGAATAAGAAATATATTTAGTCCTTCACGAGGAAGATTAATTTCCTTCACAAGTTCATGTCCAATTATGCTCAGATCATGAAAACTATGTAGGATATGGTAAAGAAGGATGCATTACACAAGTGGGAAAAAAGGGAAAAGGATGAATTTTCTCACATCAAGTGGTCTATCACAAAAGCACCAACTTTGTACGACCTAGATTTCAGGAAATATTTTCTACTTAACACTTTCACTTCTCACACTTCTTTGGCTATTGTGCTCACACAAAAGGATGATCAAAATAATGAGAATCTAATATCTTTCATGAGTTACTACCTACAGGGATATGAACTTAACTATCCTATGATGGACAAGCAGGCGTATGGAGTCTACAAGGTGCTAAAACACTTTTGGCCCTACCTATTAAAGAATAATTATATTATATGTGTGCCACACCCAGTAGTCAAATCGTTGTATGTTCAATAAAATATGGGTGAGAGGAGAGAATTGGATGACGGGTCTGCAAGGGTATGACATAATTAAAACCAATTCACACGATCAAGGGCCATGTTCTAGGTTGGCCAACAGTAGAAGTGGTGGATGCAAAATATGAAGATCTATCTAGATGGGAGCAATAAATTGAAATTTATAATGTTAAGCAAGCTTCCCACACTATTATCATAAATTCTTGGTATGCTAATGTGCACTAGTATCTTGAGCATGGCGCTGTTTGCTCACACTTATCTACACAACAAAAAAGGGAACTCAGATTAAAAGCATTATCTTATCAGTTGTTTCTTGGGGTGGTTTTTATAAAGCACCATAATGGAGTATTGCTTAGGTGCTTGGAAGTGCATGATTCAGAGAAGGTATTAAGTGATCTCCATGATGGACCACCCAGGAGACACTTTGCAGGCAAAAAAAAATGCATAAAGTTATGTAGGCCAGGTTCTATTGGGCCACATTATTCGAAGATCCTCACACCTATGATCGTAATTGTCCGCTATGTAAAAAGTGTACCAGACAAAACAAGAAGTCAACCAACCCATTGTAGCCTATTGCAGTGGAAGAACCATATGAACAATGGGGCCTAGATGTTATTGGTGAGATATTTTTGGACTTGTTAAAGTAGCACTACTACAGACTAATTCATGTAGTGGGTAGAAGTAGTTCCATTAAAGAAAGTGAATGATCACGAAGTCATGAGCTTCCTTAAGAATAATATCATTTTAATTTTTGGTGTCCCGACTTCACATGTTTTTTACAATTGAACATACATTTCATCACTCATATTATTGGTTTTGTATTGGAAAATAGGATTATATTGAAACATTCAACTAATTATTATCAAAATTGGAATTGCCTTACTCAGTCTACAAATAAGAACCTCATTTGTATCATTAAGAATACCATTTTCTCTAAAAAAAGGTATTGACACTTTCCTTTAGTGAATTCCCTAAGGGTTGACTAATTCATGCCAAAACCTTCTCTGAATATGTCTCCTTACTTCCTGGTGTATGTAAAAGAAGTTGTCCTACCCGTAAACATCTATTTTCCTGCCCTTAAATTTCACAAGAATCCTATGGAAAGCCATGGTTATTGGTTCAGTGTAGGATATACACCCTTCACAAGCTGCAAGAAGAAAGACAAAATGCAAAAGAAAAGAATTATCTTCACCATAGTCATATCAAGAAGTAGTTCGATAAAAAGTCTGCAAGGAAGAGTGAATTTGGTGTGAGTGACCTAGTCTTGAAGTGGTACAAAGACCATAAGGATAAATGAAAACACATTAAGTACCAACCACTATGGATTGGACCATTCACTATCCACTGAAATCTTGGCCAACACACATACTCTATTCAACCACTACACAGGAGGATTGACTCTCTTCCTGTCAATGGCCAAGACTTAAAACAACATTTTCAATGATGATCCTAGTCTTTTCCCTGTCCTATATAAATAGTTTCTTGTTTGTTGTTTTTTGGTCTTATTCTTCTTTTCGTTTTTGTATATAAGTTTCGTCTGTGAATGTGTTTTCTACATTATTTGTGTGTGGCTGAGTTGAAAATAGTCTTGTGACACGACAACATTTATCTAACCTTCGGTCCTCCTTCTTTGTGTTGGTTATATATTTTGGTCAATGATGTTCTAACATGAAATATGATCGGTCTGTAAGGAGAGTTTTCTGTCCAACCATGATACTGACATCTATTCTAGAAAACTTATGCCTATACTCGGTTTATTTTGTTTTGATGTTTTCACGCTTATCCAATCATTAAAGGAGGGGAAGGGGAAAATTTGAAATGAGAAAATCTCAATCAAAGGTATAGTTATGCTTCTCTGAAGGAACAACCTCTTTTTCTCTCAATAACTTAGGATCCCTCTTCTTCCCATAAAATGAATAAGTTCCTATGCACAATCCTCTTTAAATATATAAATAAATGTGAAAGAAGAGAAAGGATTCTTGTGTACATAAGTGAAGTAAGAAACTCTGTCAGGGTATTGTCTAGGCTCATTGGTAGAAGAGTAATGTTTGTGTTCCTGTAGTGACTCTTTTGGGT
The DNA here is from genome assembly GCA_031772625.1 of Pinus tabuliformis. Lineage (NCBI taxonomy): Eukaryota > Viridiplantae > Streptophyta > Pinopsida > Pinales > Pinaceae > Pinus > Pinus tabuliformis. Next base: position 1,281,008,952 of record CM062817.1, on the reverse strand, counting down.
TAATATCTAGGACTTCTGGCAGTGAAGCAGCACCAGAGATGAAAAGGTATACTCCAAAAATCTAAAGGTTGGAAACTACACTACCCTCTCCAATTCAAAACATTGTGATATTGTTGAATCTTATGATTATGTTCAAATCAAGATGGCATAAATGGGACCATGTTTATTCATTAGGTAAGTGGGGAAGCCAAATTAATATGCATAGTGAATCAATACTCCTTGAAGAATTGAGACCCTACATAGAAGAGTCAACCAAGATAGAGAAGCTGAAATTCTACTAGTGTGTCGCCAAGTGTTGTCGCTGCTACAACACCCTCCAAAATGTTGTCCTGCATGAAATTTCAGAGCCCATCTTGGTCTTGCATATTTTCATCACAAATATTGAAATCCATCGTATGTATTTTCTTTAAGTGTTTTGATCCCTTTTGTATGAAAAGAAAAATGTCATATTTTCACATCTTAAATGTTACACGATCTATGTGAGCTTGTTTTGCTAGTTTCAAGAGGTTACCATTGTTTAGATGAGTTGATATTACCATGTAAACATCTATCAAACTCATTTCCAAAGTTCTAAGCATTTTCGCACAAGTGTCGTCATGGTCATCTCAAAGCGTATCTTAGTGTCGCACTTGTCACAAGTCATCGTAAAGCTGTTGCGCTAAGGAAAATATGTTTTTCATGTGTCCTAGATGATATATGTTCTTGTGTCATCTAGTGTTTTAAGTGTGTGGTCACAGTTGAGTCTTATGATTTCTCACATCAACTTCATTGATCCCACACTTGGTCAAATTCCGGATGTCCTTCGACCAAGAAATTTACCCTCATTTGGCACTCCTAAACTCTATATTATGTAGTATCAACCTTGTAGCTATAACCCTTTCTCTTAACACTGTGTAATGCACAACTCCTGCCTCCCAGTATTGTGCATTGTGTAGTTTCAATGCTCAAGCCTGGATCTTGGCCTCCTAAACTGTGCAATTCATCGATACATCTTGGCCTCAACTACGCACTACATAATCTTAAACCTCAAGCCCATCCCTTGAGCTCCTGAGCTGTAAAGGTGTGCAGTCAAATAGCTTCCCATGCATTCCATAACTATGTAGTATCCTGAAACACTAGTCAACCCTTCAACCAACCTCACTGAGCTCCCAAGTTGTGAAATTTTCTTCCTATGTCTAGCCTGAACTATGAATTCCACAGTCTCAAGGCTTAAGCTTCACCCTTGACAGCTTGAGCAACACAATTGTGCATTCAGTGAGCTTCTCCCTGAGCCTACAATCTAGTTCTGGCTCAATTAATACATCAACATGAAACATCTTAGACTAGGGGTTTGGCTGAAAAATGTCATCTTGTCATGAGTGAATTACATATGTAAGTACCATTAGAGGAAATTTCAGCCTAAAAGTGGCCTCCTAAGGAAAAATAATAAAATAAGAGATGAATTTTGGAGGGAAATGAAGAAAACTACTTTTTAACTATATTTTTGGCTTATCTCCTTATAGTTTTATTCAAATTTCAAGTGTAGACACTCATTTGATGTGGAATTTGATTCCTCATACAACGAGTACCCATTATTCATGCTTTAGAGAACACCCACACTGATAATAAATGAAGATACATTAAAAAGCCATGTTGGACATGCTTTTTTAATGTATCTAGAATTTTTATCAATGTGGGTCTTCTCAAAATTATTCATAATGGGTACTCATTGGATGAATAATTTAATTCCACATCCAATGAGTGTTTACACTTGAAATTTGAGGAAACCTATAAGGAGATAAGCCAAAAATTCAGTTAAAAAAAAAAGTAGTTTTTCTTGTTTTCCCTCCAAAATATTTACATGTACCTCTTTTTAAATTTAAAGGATTTTGATTGGCTTATATATTATGACATTGAAATTAATTGAAAATTTCATGGGCACTTTTAGGCTAAAATTTCCTCTAATGTCTATCATAACATGACAGGATGATGAAGAAAGAGTTGGAGAAGGGAAGCATGTTGAAATTCATCTTTGTAGATGATTATGCAAGCTAATCAGTCAAAAGAAAACTAAGGGACACTAGTTTGTGACAGGAGCTAAAGACTTGATATCATGAAATACTCCTTACCTTTAAGCCATCTCGAGTCGATAAGCATTCCCAAGAAGACACATAGAAAGGAGCAACAAGAATGGCTTGACATTGCCATGTCATGAAGAATTCCATGTCAACACTGTCATGTCCTGTCATGTCATGAGTCATCATATGCCACATCATTTTGTGGATTATCTAATTTATTATTCAAAAATGTATTGTAAAGTGGAAGTCCAAAGGACATGTACAAAATATGAAGAGTCATGTAAAGTCAAAAAGTAACAAGTCAAACAATCATGAGAGTAGTCAAAAATTCATAAGGGAGGTGGAACATCACTCATTGGTTATATATACACCCTCATTGTATGAACAATGAAATTTTCACCTTGGCTCTTTCCCCAAGGCATTAGAGAGACAAGCTAGTTATTTTGAGGAAAAAATGGTGGCTCTAGCGCTCCACTATTGGAGCTAGTGGGGTTCTATGTATACATGTGTCATGGGACTTTTACTTAATATATGAATCTTGATAGCCAACACATTCTTCATGCATGGATTATGAATATTTGTAAGATTATTCTATGAATGTATATGATTCGTGTTTGTTTTTCACCTATACTAAAGTAGTTGGACTATTTCAGTTATTTTAGTCTTGTCATATTAAGAATGTGTTGTATTGGTTGCAATGACCATTGCATCTTTGTGGACTACTCTATTGGATGTTCAAAAGATCCTTTCCATTCATGTGTGTCTCTGCTAGGGTGGTACTATTACCTCTCTCTAAGAGGCTCACTTTCTCATTTCCTTGCATAGTAGAAGAACCTTAACACACCTAGGACTGAACACTCGAAAGGCACACATACCTTCTTTTCAAAGGCACACATGTGTTCCTCTCTCTCGCTAACAATTATAGCCAAGGAAAATATTTAAGAAATTGGAAACTATGCCATATTCCAAATGGGTCTCCTATCTGAAATCGTGTGAGGTCTAATTGGGACCACATATAAAGGAGACCCCTTGAATGTTGGAAGGTCCAACACCATCAACAGTTACGTTAATTTAGTTATGATGAGCCTTAATTTAGTTATGATGAGCCTTAGATGATAATATTGTGAGTTTGTTTATTTTTGGACGATGAAGTCTAATTACTCTATAGCATTAGAAATCATAGAATCTGAATAGTTTTTCGCGAGCAGTAATTTATGTTTTGTGTATTCCACATGTTTACATGTAGAAATTATAAATGAGAACTTTAAAGATATGCATTTAGGTCAGGATTGATGTACCACGGATTTGTGAAAATTCCTTAGGTAAAAAATAGGCATATCAAAAAGAAATATACTATATACACTTGATGTGGACTGGTAAGAAAATACATTGATAAATCAATCCTCTCCTTTCTATGGTAATGACGAGAAACCAAATTATACCAGAACTATAGGTATGGAGGAAAAAAAATTATAATGGGTTTGTTTGGTTCTGTACACTTAAAGTAGTAGGGTGTACACACATGAGAGCTATGACATAGAGATCTTGTCCTCTAGAAAAGGTGGGAGTCGTTATAAATACATGCTAAAAAAATAAAGAACACTATGTAAGGGATTGAGTGCTCATAAATTTATATGAATAGGCTATATTACTTATTATTAATCATGTGCACTTTTTTATTAGAAATGGGGAGACGTAAAATCTCCCTTGAAATTGGATATGAGTTGAAAAGCTTTGAAGTCGACTAAAAAATTAACGCGGTAGAAATTTTGAAAGGAATAAACAAGTATTTGGATGATAGTTTTTAATGGAAAAGTAGATACCAAAAGAAAAGGAAAAATATTATTTTTCATGCATTGTATAGTACCCAAGTAGCCTAGGACACACAGATTGTGAGGATATATTATGTGGCCTAATAGGTAACAACAAATGTTAGGAAAAAGGCAAGAGATAATGCACCCAATATACGTTATCCAAATCTTAATTGATTATGAGATTTTGAACCTAGCAGTAGTGAATAGGAGCACAATAGCTATCAACCACTTATCAAAATTGGTGAAATCCAAGGCATGGAGTTGGTACAAATTGTATGTAAATAATAGGGCACCAAAAAGGCAAAGTTGAAGTCATGCATATAACACTAGAAAAAATAAAAGTAGAAAAATAATTAGACAATGATTTAGTTATATAAATATTGTAGTAAATTTCAAATGTGGAAACAAAACCCTTTAGGAATGGCAGGCGTTGTCAGTTGCATGGAGAATTACAGAAACTATAGACCAAATTATATAGAGCTCATTTTGGAATTGGTAGCCCAAAAATGAATGCAAAAATCATAAACATCGGCTCACACACAATTATGAATGCAGATTAAAAAAATACTTCATCAATGAAAGCTAAGCCCATTAATTGGAAAATTTATATCTCTATTTCTATTTTTTTTAAGTAATATTTTTACTGATAGAATGGGAAGAGACACCCCAAAGAATGGTGCATACAGTGAAGTAAGATTAAGAGATAATAAGGAAATAATGTTCAAAAATGGCAGTAATAACCTATTCCACACCATAAGAGTCTTATAGTCCAAAGTCACAAACCTCTAAGGGTTTCTAGCTTAGAACATGTTAAATAATAAAAAGAAAATAAAACCATGGGAGACAAGAGGTCTTAATATGAGAATAAATGTAAGATCTATATTGAAATTGTTTACTAAAAGTTTTTATATATGATAGGTCATGGGCCGAAATACTATACTCCACACGAGTAGCATGATAAACCCCGCGATTCAATTTCCATTCATGAGAAGATTTGTCAAAACAAGCCTGTACAAAACCGAGGACGAGATTGCATACCATATCTCACTACAACGTGACCTTACCAACAAGAAGCCCCATGGGGAGAAACACAATGGTAACCCACCTATATCATAATGATTGGGAATTATGGTTTTGGAAGCACATCCTCTATTAATCGAACTCGTAGCAAATAGAGTAAAAATACCTACAAAAAAATTCATATGAATTTATGAGGGTTCACGTAGATCAGCCTAATAAAAAAAGAATACAATTTGTAAATTTGATAGCGTAAAGGAATGGCACCTCTTAACAAGGTGATATTAATTACCTTCCTCCTACAGAATTCAACATGTAAATTGTTAGTGCTATAAAATGATACATTGATTTATATATTCCAGAAATAATTTTTTTTATACTAATAGGAGATTGAAAAACATGTTGTGGGTTGAATTTCACAGAGTCCATGCCAAAAATTTAGAAACAAAGGTGGACAAGTGAAACTCTATTTGGAGAATTCAATACTAGTTGGGTGAAAAACAAGAAGAAACAACGAGTAAACTCCATGGGGGGGAAACCCCAAAATTTACCTGTGCCACTAGCATCATGAAATCTTCTCTAGTAAAACCCTAACAAACACTTCATTATAAGATTATTGCATCCTAAGTTAACTAGAATTAAATGCAATGGGGCTGCTAGGCACCCGAGTGAGAAAATTGTTAACCAAATTAAATCTCGAGTAAGAAAATAAAACAATAAAGAGGAGAAATAGGGGTTAACTGGAGAAACTACCGTGGAAGAGTCCTCCTAAATATTTATAGTTACGCCCATAAACCTAAGTCGATTTTCCCCTACATTTGAATGGTTTTGGGGAAACCTATGAACATCATCCAAAGGTGGTTAGTTATGACTAATTAACATAACTAGTGCTTCACAAAATCCTACACAAAGAAGAAAATAAATTCTATAGTTCATATAAGTGTCATATACAACTACTCATGGAACAAGGAGGATGATGTAAATGCAATCAGATGATTGTAACATTCCATAAGTGTCAAGATCATAAGCCCCTATACTGGCGGCTATCTGCACATACCATACCACTCAATAGGAAAGAAAACCATGAATGAGTGGATACCTACCCAAATGTTGAGGGTTACTGTACTTTAGAATGAAACTCCACCCTTGGATTGGACGATTAGATATACATCACTGACATGGGTAGAGAAATTTCAGGCATGTGATATTCACATGGGTTAGGGTTATGTGCCCATTTCCAGTTAGCCACATAACTTCGCATGGTAGCTTACCCAAAAACCTTCATTAATCCTACATAAACCCATAGTGAAAAAAATCTTCTTGAATTAAGGTAGGAGGTAACATTTTAAAATAATTTTTGCATCAAACCAAATATGCAATGTCTTCATTGAAATATTTGTTACTATATTAAAACCATATAATTCTCCTATGTGCCTTAGTCGAACCATATACTAATTTTCCTACTTTTTAATTTAATGGTCTAGGGGAATTCCTTAAAGATTTGAGATGGTATGTAATTTTCCATTAAATGAGAACATTTAGGTAACATTTAGGTATGTAAACCATAGAGTTGGGGAAAATAAAAACTTAGCTATTTATCTCAACGTGTATGGACAAACACATTCATTATAAGGAAATTTACTATTAAAAAATAAACTGGTTAGAAACTAGATACATGAGACATCACATTTAAATACATGAGATATCACATTTAAAATCATCACATTTAAATACATAAGAATAGAGTTGTGTATAAAAGATTAAAATGTGTAAACTAATGATGTGATGTCTTCACTATAAGGTACTCAAAGTGAAGCAAAGTGATAGGACATAATGGAAAATGACCCCAATCCACCTACGTTAGAGGGAGAAAGAATCTATGTGGAGTTAGGAGGAGGAAATACACCAACAACAACTCAATTTATGGAGATTATGAGAAGTTTACAATAGGATATGGTTCACCTCAAAACCAGTCAGTAACGATTGTTGAAGGCTAGTGAAGAACAATAAAAGATGATAAAAGATTTAACTAAAAAAATCTAGTCACAGACCAATAGAGATAGTGGGAGTTCGAGAAGAAATAGACTCGTTCAAAATAAAAAATATTGACACTGAGACATAGAATTATGATAGTGGGGATAAACTACACAAATCTTATTCAAAGACACATAAAAGGAACAAGAAAGAAGAGTTACAAGGGGAGTTCAAAAAAATAAAACCCCTGAAGATTTAGAAGCATGGATTCTCAATATGAGAAAGTACTTCCAAGTTTATGAGTATGAGAGTAATTTGAAGGCCAAATTGGCCATTTATAAGTTGTAGGGGAAAGATTCCCTCTAGTGGGAGGAGGTAAAAAAAGTACAGAAATTGGAAGAAAAGGCAGTTTCTTAGGGAAGAGTTTCAGAAACAATTCAATTATAGATATTTAAATGAATGATAGTAAGATGATCGAGCAAGGGAATTTCATGAGTTAAGAATAAGATAGAAAAATATGGATGAGTTTGTGTTTGAATTCACTAATATGTTGCACTATGTTACCTACATCAAGGAGGATAAAGCAAAAGTGCAAAGGTTTTTAAACAGCTTACCCATTTCTTATAAAGAAAGAATTGAGTTTGATAATCCTAAAACGATGGATGAGGCAATGACGAAAGAAAGATTGTATTATCAGAAGTTTAAATTCAAAGGAAAAGGCTAAAAAATTTGGCAAGGTAAGGAAATAAATAAATATGTAGTGGGGATAAGAAGATTAAAAAACTACATATCTTAAGAACTTTGGAAGGGATCACCAATGGAAGAAATTCGATAGAGTTAATTCAACCCAGCTTGCACAATCTAAAAATGGGTTCAGAACCATGGATTTAAATAATGAAAGGACAAGTGAGGTCAAAGAAAGAGAACCTTGAAGTGTTGGGGTTGTGAGGCGCCCCACTTATTAAGGGATTCTCCAAAAGACCCCAGGTCTATTCAAAGAATACAAGCAATAAATGAAGCAACAACAGTAAATGATATTGCAAGGAATATCCCAAAGATAGGTGCATCACTCGAGTATAGAGAAGAAAAGCACTAATCCACTATGATAAAGTGTGAATGTACTATTTTTAACCATTTTGTCTCTATTTTAGTTGACCCAGGGGCTAGTCTTAGTTATATAAGTCCTTAAATTGTTGAAAAATGTATGATAAAAAATGAAAAATTTAAGAATGCATGGCTAGTAGAGCTAGAAAATAACACAGAAAGAAAGGTAACCAGACAGGTAAAATAGTGTTCCATAGATTTAAATGGTTGTTCCACTAAGGTAAATTTAAATATGCTTCCTTTAGGGTTATATGATGTGTTAATAGGTATGGATTGGCTTGAAAAATATGGAGTGATAATAAATTGTTTGGAGAAAACATTGAGCTATGTAAGTCAAGAGGGAAAAACATAGTTAATAAGAGCCATACTAAAACCAATTTTAGTTAGACATATTTCAACATTACAACTTAAAAAGAGTGTTAGAAAAGGATGTCAATTATTTGTGGTGCATGTTGAAGAAAATAAGAAGAAAAAATAAAACCAAAAACTAGATGGATTTCCAGTTATTGGAGACTCTAGGGATGTTTTTCCAGAAGAGATTCCACGTCTACCTCCTCGTAGAGACATATATTTCTGCATTGATATACTACTAGGAGCTACCCTAGTGTCTAGAATTCCCTATCGAACAAGTATTCTAGAATTATTATAATTGATCATGTTATTGTGGAAACTACTTAGTATTGGTTATATTAGACCCAATATTTCAACATGGGGGGCCCAGTGTTATATGTGAAAAAGAAATATGGCACATTTAGAATGTGCATAGATTACTGTCAATTAAACAAATTGACCGTTAAAAACAAATATCCACTACCTCGCATTGATGATCTATTTGATCAAGTATGAGGCGCAATCATATCATCAAAAAAAATTGAGAATCGAGTATCAATAGTTAAGAGTAAAGGATGAACAGATTCATACGACAAATTTTCGAGTTAGATATGGTCACTACGAATTTATAGTGTTACCACTTGGTATTACTAATGCACTGACAACATTAATGTGTTTAATGAATAACATTCTTTGTAATTATCTTGATAACTTTGTGTTGGTGTTTATAGAAACATTCCAGTGTATTCCATAAATAAAGAGGAGCATAAAGAACATTTGATATTGGTACTACAAAGTTTAAGGGAACTTCAATTTTACGCAAAATTTAGTAAATGTGTGTTCTATAAGGACATAATACAATATTTTTGTCAAGTAATCTCAAAGGAGGGACTATTTGCTGATCCAGAAAAGGTTAGATCCATTTTGAACTTGCCCATACCTAATGATGTGTTAGATGTCAAGTCCTTAATGGGAATTATAGGATACTACAGAATATTCATTAAAGGTTTCTCAAAACTGGCATATCCTATTAATTCATTACAAAATAAATAAACAAAAATTGAGTATATAACCAAGTGTTAGGAACATTTTAACAAACTAAAACATTTGTTTTTTTTTTTTTTTGTTTACAGAGGAATCGACAACTGGAGCAGCCTCACAACTCACGTTACATGGGGTCGATTCTGACCGCTACCACTATAACCCCTCGGAAACTACGCTTGCCCCTCTCCACAACTCAGGGTTAGTTCGGGGGAATTGAACTCATGACTTTTAGTACGGAGCTCACCTTTCTAAGAAACTTCACCGCATTTTGATTACCAACTCGCCTACCGCCGTGGGGCTAACTAAAACATTTGTTAACAATATCACCTATTTTAAGAATTATAGATACAGAAAAGGAATTATTTGTATGCACAAATTCTTGTTAGAGGTTTTAGGTGGATTCTTAATGCAGGATAATTTTGTAGTGGATTGTGAATCTAGGAAACTAAAAGCACATGAAAATAACTATGCAATGTATGATTTAGTGTTGGTTGTTGTAATACACACTTAAATATGTAGAGACACTACTCCTTGGGTAAAATATTCACATTGCTGACAACTCACATTAGCTTAATTTTGTTTTTCAACCAACCAGATCTTAATGCTAGGCAAGTTATGTGGATGGCTTTTATCAGTTAATTTGAATTTGAAATAAAAGATATTAACGGTAAAGAAAATAAACTAGAAGATTATTTAAGTAGACATGCAAATAGACTTATGGAAATTTCTGTTAGTAGTGTCACTATAGATTTTGCTGAACATATTAGGAATGAAATGCATGAAGATTAAATTTATCAAAAATTTCAACAACAATTGCAACAGGTAAAAATTTCAGCCTATGCTCAAAATGCAAAAAAATTGATAACTTCTAGAAATACACTATATGTTCCAAACACAAGTTCTTTAAAACAAATGATATTAAATGATCATTATAAGAAACCTTGTGTTAGACACCTTGATTATCAAAAGATGATAAATGCACTAAGAAAGGATTTTAATTGGCCTAGAATGGAGAAGGAAGTAGCAAAATATTTGACTATATGTTTAAAATGTTAGCAGGTGAGGTTATAACACCAACATCTAGCTGAAATTTTTAATCCTCTACCTATTCTTGAATGGAAATGGGTGGTGATTTTATTAGAATTTATTATGAAACTACCAAGAAGAAGGAAAGAACGTGATTCTATCATGGTGGATGTAGACACAATAAGCAAGGAAACACACTTTATACTTGTACAATCCACATTTGGAACGACTCAGATTGTAAACATTTTTATGAAGGATATTTTTTGTTTGCATGGGGTACCAAAAATGGTAATATCTCATAAGAATGCTAAATTCACTTCCAAATTATGGAAATCTTTGTTTGGAGGGATGGGGACTCAACATAATTTTAGTACCGTTTATCACCCCCAAACAAATGGATAGACATAGAGGACCAATTATATTCTAGACATAGAGGACCAATTATATTCTAGAGGACATGTTAAGAATGTGGGTCCTCGATAGAAATACTAAATTGGAATATTTCCTACACCTAGGAGAGCTTCCGTACAAAAAAAATGATCAAGCTTCTATAAAAATGAGTCCCTTTGAAGCCTTGTATCGCAGGAAGTGCCACACACCTATTAGCTGAAGTTATCTAGAAGATAGGCGAAGATAATCTTGGGACTAGATGCATCACAGGGAATGGAACAACTGGCATGAAAAAATAGTCAAAGCATAAAAACTACACAAGATAGAAAGAAAAGTTACGTTGACGAAAGAAAAACCCACGAGCAATTTAAGGTCAAAGAGAATCTATACATAAGAGTTAAACCAAGGAAAACCACCTTGAGGATGGGAATTTATGTTAAATTAGCACCATGGTTCTATGGGCCTTTTGAAATTTTAGAGAGAGTTAGGCCAGTAGGATATGAGTTGGCATTGCCCAATCACATAAAAGAACACAAATTTTTTCATGTATCTTTGTTAAAAAAATATGTCCATGGTAATTCTGATTTAATTGATTCAAAATTGATACAAGTGTAACCAAAAGGATATTTCTTGTTAGAACCACTTTACATATTAGGTCAGAGTGATATATTTCTCTAGAATAGAGCCATTGGTTAGGTTAAAGTGCACTCGAATCACAGGAGGGTTTTCTAACAATATTCCATAAAGAAGGAAATTAGACATCCAACATTGAGGACGGTGTTAAGTAACAAACATGGGAATATGTAACACCCCTCTGGCCTCTATGTTGATGTTGACTATTTTTAGACATGAACTATTTTTAGACTATATGGATAGGGAAGCCATGTTTAGACTTGTGAGATCATGTGATCAATTTAATTATTGTGATGTAATTAATCAATTATTAATAAATAATAATGTTGGAAATTATTCAGGAAAGGAGCAGTAGAGTTAGAATATTTGTTGCCATGTTGGAAACAATTGCTAGTGGTTAAATCCAAGATAAATCTTCCCTAAATATCTCCTAAAAATCCCTAGGAGAAACTATTCGAAAAAAATGGATTTAATATGATGGGAGAGAAACATCATATTAAATCACTTAGTTGGAGAAACATACTATGTCTTGGTGAATAAATCACAATGGGATAAAAAAGTTGGATTTAAAGAAAAAGGAAAGAACCTTCCTTGAAAAAGAAAAAAAAAGGCCTAGGCAAGTGGGTTGTAGACCCACAAGTGGGATGGTGCTAAAATCTGTTGGAAAGAAAACTTATAGAAAAAAAACTACTCAAGAATCAATGATGTTTTTTATTCTCATGGCCAGCAAATCTTAGCTCCAAGGGAATTGGAGGATTTAGTTCATAGTCAGGAGAAACATGCTTAGTTCCTCCATAATTTTCCAAATAGAAATATTGGTTAGGATTTTTGTTATTGTCCTTTTATTATGATCAACTTTAAATAATAATATTGTCAGTCTATTTATTTTTCGATGATGAAGGATTATTACTCTGTAGCATTAGAAATCATAGGACCTGAATAGTTTTTCATGGGTAGCAATTTCTATTGTGCGTATGTCGCATGTTGACATGTAGAAATTATAAATAAGAAACTTGTAGACATGTATCTAGCATAGGATTGAGGTACCACGATTTTGTGAAAATGAATTAGGATAACAAAAATAAAAATATATATATATATATGTTTATAAAAATATATATATATATTTATGTTGTGGATAGGCAGGAAAATTAATTGTTAAATTAATGCTCTATTTTATGTCATGATGACAAGAAACCAATTTATACCAAACCTACAGGTATGGAGTAGAATACTTTTAGCGATATCGTTTGGTTCTCTACAATGAAAATAGTAGGGTGTACATGTATGGGAACTTTGATATAGAAATGTTGTTTCCTGGAAAAGGTGACGGTCATTATAAATACATGCTACAAAAATAATAAGCATTGTGTAAGGGATTCAGTGCTAATAATTTTATATGGAGAGGCTCAATTACCTGTTAGTATTCTTGTGCGCTTCCATAATAGAAAAGGGGAGATGTACAAGCTTCCTTAAACTGAGATAGGATTCAAGAAGCCTTGAATTCGACTGAAAAATCCACACAACAATAATTTTTAAAGGAATCAACAAGTATTTGGATGATATTTTTTAATGGAAAAGTAGATACCAAAAGAAAAAAAATATTATTATTCTGCAAATATTATTATTCTGCAAGCATGGTATAGTAGCCAAGAAATCATGGATTTGTAGAGTGGGATAATATATTCTGTGGCCTGATAACTAACAATAGATGTTAGGAAAAAGACAATATATAATGAAACAAATACATGTTAGTAAATGTTAATTGATTATGAGATTTTGAACCTACCAGTAGTGAATAGGAGTGCAATAGCTATCAACCCCTTATCAAAATTGATGTAACCCAAGGCATGGATTCGCTACAGATCGTATGTAAATGACAGGGCACAAAAAAGGAATTTTGAAGTCATGTATATCACACTAAAAAAGTTAAACAAAAAAAAAAATTAGACAACGATTTAGTTGTATAAATACTATAGTAAAATTTAAATCTGGAAACAAAACCTTTTAGGAATGGTGACTGTTATCAGTTGCATGGAGAATTGCACAAACCAGAGACAAAATTATACAGATCTGATTTTAGAATTGGTAGCATAGAAACCAATGTCAAAAGTGTAACCACAAGTTTACATGCTATTATCAATGTAGATAAAAAAATAACTTCAACAATGGAATTTAAACCCATTAATTCTAAAAATTATAACTATGTTTCTATTTTTTTAAAAGAAATAATTTTATAGATAGTATGAGTAGAGACACCCCAAAGCATGGCACATTCAATGAAGTAAGAATGAGAGATAATTAGGAAATAATGTTCAGAAATGACAATGATAACCTATTTCAGATCATATGAGTCTTTCAGTCTAAAGTCACAAAACCCTTCGGGTTTTCAGTTTAGAACATGTTAATTAAAAGGAAGAAAAGAAAACCATGGGAGACATGAGACCTCAATACGAAAAGAAATACAAGGTCTAGCCTCAAATTGTTTACTAAAATTTTATACATATGACAGCCAACAGGACGAAATATTGAACTCTACACTAGTATCATGATAAACCCGACGATTGAATTTCCATTCATGAGAGGAGTTGTCAAAACAACCCTATACAGAAACTAGGATGAGATTGCATGCCCTATCTCACTACAACATGACCTTAACAGCAAGAAGCCTGAGGGGTAAAAACAAGATGGTAACTGACTTGTATCATAGTGACCAGGAATTAGGGGTTGGGAGGTACGTCCTCTATTATTCGAACCCATGCTAAATAGAGTAAATACACCTACAAAAAAATAAATATGAATTCGTGATTAGAACACATCAGGCTAATACAAACAAGAATACAATTTGTAAATTTCACAGGAGAACGGAAGGATGCTTGTTAACAGGGCGATATCATGTACCTTCCTCCTACACAGTTCAAAATATAAACCCTTAGTGCCATAAAATGGTACATTGTCGAATATGTTAACAGGGCGATGTCAAGTACCTTCCTCCTACACAGTTCAAAATGTAAACCCTTAGTGCCATAAAATGGTACATTGTCTTATATATTCGAGAAGGAAAATTTGTATACCAGCAAAAGATTGACAAAAATGGCGTGGGTCAAATTTCACTGAGTCCATGAAAAGAAGTTAGAAACAAAGGAAGAAAAGTGAAACCCTATCTATAGAATTCAATGTCAGTTGGGTGAAAAACGAGAAGAAACAACAATGAGTAGAAGTGAGGAGGAAATGCCCATAATTTACCTGTTCCACTGCCAACATGAAAACCACTCCAGTAAAACCCTAATGGATAGTACATTATAAGATTATGGCATCCTAAATTAAATGATACTAATTGAATGGGAAAGGCAGGAACCCTAGTGAAAAAATTATTAACCAAATTAAAGTTTAAGAAAATCAAATAATAAAGAGGAGAAATAGGGGTTACCTGCAAAAACGTTTGCGGCAGAGTCCTCCTGAAGATTTACAGTGACACCCATAAACCTCAGTCGATTTTCCCCTACATTTGCATGGTTTGGAGGAACCGTATGAATAACGTCCAAAGGAGGTTAGTGATAACTAAATAACATAACCAGTGATTCACAGACTTCTACACAAAGAAGAAAAGAAATTTTATAGTTCTTACCAGCGCCGTTTGCATCTCCTCACGGGGCAAGGAGGACGACATAAACGCCACTGAACCATTGTAACAGGCCACAAGTGCCAAGTACACAAGCCCCACTCATGGCGGTGCTCTGCGCATATGACACTATTCAATAGGAATGAAAACCAAGAATGAATGGATACCTACCCAAATGTCGAGGGTTACAGTTTGTGAGAATGAACCTCCAGCCTTGGGTTGGACAACTAGATCTACACCGTTCAAATGGGTAGGGAAATGATAGCAATGTGATCTTCACATGGGTCAAGGTTACGTGCCTATTTCCAGTTCACCACATGCCTTTCCGTCGATGCTTACCCAAAACCCTTCATTATTCCCATGTGAACCCATAATGAACAAATCTGCTTGATTTAAGGTAGGAGGTAAAAAATTTACGATAAGAGTTGTGCCAATCTAAATATTCAATGTCTTTGATAAAATATATGTTACTTTATTGAAACCATATAATTATTATATGCGCCTTAGTGGAACAATATACTAACTTGCCTAGTTTTTAATTCGATGGTTTAGGAGAATTCCTAGTAAATCGAGATAGTGTGTAATTTTCTATTAAACGAGATAACATTTAGGTATCTAAACCATAGAGTTGGGAAAATTAAAAACCCAGTTCTTTACCTCAGCGTGTAAGGATAAACACATTCGTTATGAGGAAATTTAGTATTAAAAATTAAAAATAAAAATTGGTTGGAAACTAGGTACGTGACACATACGTTTGAGAATGTGAACAAGTAAAATGCACATCTGAGTGCATGTTTTATATTATAAGTTGTTATAAAAAAAAACATAACAAATTTTAATCATGTTTTATAAAAGAATAATTTACGTATGGTTTTAACATGTGATTTAGGTACGCATGAAATTTAGTAGTGTGAATATCATCTATTAATGTAATGGTGATCACGATGACCAGAATATGCTAGCCTCTTTCAATTTATACTATCCACCTAAAATGATTGAAATGTCCAATTCAAATAATAAGATGTATATCTAAGTAATAAACACTGAGAATAAAATAATAAGGATGCAATATTTCAACAAATATAGAAGCTAAAAAAATAAATATGTAGATTAAAAAAAAGTGTTTATTATTAAAATTTTGTAGCCATTTATTTTATATATATAAGTAAGTTTAATATATACCAAAAATATATGTATATTAAAAAAATATTTTAATATCTATATATCTATATATATATAATTAATTAATTAATTTCAATGAAACAATATAATTAAATATATAACCGAAATATATGTAAATTAAAAATGTACTTTAATCTTTAAATTTTGCATGTATATATAAACACTTAAATTATACATATTTATAAACAATTATATTAGAAATGTAATATTCTAACAAAATACAAAAGTCAAATATGTAAAATAAACATATGTAAAAAAATATATATATCTTATTTTTTAAATGGTATTGTCATTTCTTATTATTTAATATATATGTGTTATTATTTTCTTTATATTATACATACTTTAATTGTATAAGTTAGAAATATTTCAGTAAAATATACCAGTTATATA